>CM045464.1:7892445-8227390 GCA_024666655.1 Dascyllus trimaculatus | reverse complement strand
TTTACATATTAATTATGACCGAATTTTTAGGTGCTGGTTGCAATTTGGTTAAAATTTGCCAATCAAAGTGCTTCTGCTGCAGAAATCAAATCAAATTGTTGCCTGTTATCTTGAACTTTTTAAATACGTTCTGGGTTTAGGGTTGCAGCCTCTTTCATTTTCTTTTTTTTTTGCCAACACCTCTTCTTCTTCTTTTTTTTCTCAGGCATTTCTTGGTGTCAGGTTTGACCACATATTGTCATGTTATGTGTTCTGTGTTTTGTGTTGCAGCCTCCTTCATCTTTTTTTGTTTTTTTTTTGCTGCATTTTGCTCGTCACCAGTCTGCTGCAGTTTTTCTTTTTTTTTCTTTTTTTTTGCAGACTGGAGACATTATTGAAATTATTCAGATTTACTGAACAACTTCCGAAGCCAACACCTCTTCTTCTTCTTTGGCTCCATCTTTTCCTCCACCTGAGACATTTCTTCCATTTCTGGTTTGTCCATCTCAGTCTTTGTGATGGATTGTTCCTGCTCTGGTTTTTCAGCAGTTTTATTTTTGCTGAACACCCTCCGCAGCCAACACTTCTTCTTCTTTGCCTTTGTTTCTTCCTCCACCTGAGGCATTTCTTCCATTTCTGGTTTGTCCATCTCGCTCTTTGTGATGGATCTTTCGTGTTTTGGTTTGTCAACAGTTCCAGACTTGCTGAACACCTTCCGCAGCCAACATTTCTTCTTCTTTGCCTTTGTCTTTTCTTCTAACTGAGGCATTTCTTCCATTTCAGGCTGGTCCATCTCGGTCTTTGTGGCGGATTCTTTCTGTTCTGGTTCGTCAACAGTTTTTGATTTGCTGAACATTTTCAGCAGCCAACACTTCTTCTTTGCCTTTGTGTTTTTCTCAGGCATTTCTGTGGTTTCATGCTCGTCCATCTCGGTCACCGTGACGGATTCTATCTCTGTCTCCTCATCAAACTCCTGACGTGACACAGTCTCCACTTCTATGGGCTGTTCACTTCTGTTGCTTGTATCATCATTCATCTCCATGAGCTGGGCTTTGAGCTGCTCACTTTCACTGAAGAGTCCATCTACTTCTTCCTCCTCATGTTTGGCAGCCTGAACTTCCAGGGGCTGCTCCTCGACCTCATCATCAGGGTCTTGCTGCATCTGGCTATGTTGGATCTCCAACTCACCTGATGCGACACTTCCCTCTTCTGTTAGTGAAGCATTTGTGATGGACTCTTCTGTGGTTTCATGCTCGTCCATCTCAGTCACCGTGATGGATTCTATCTCTGTCTCCTCAACAACCTCTTCAGGTGACACAGTCTCCACTTCTATGGGCTGTTCACTTCTGTTGTGTGTATCATCATTCGTCTCCATGAGCTGGGCTTTGAGCTGCTCACTTTCATTGTAGAGTCCATCTCCTTCTTCCTCCTCATGTTTGGCAGCCTGAACTTCCAGGGGCTGCTCCTCGACCTCATCAGAGTCTTGCTGCATCTGCCAATGTTGGATCTCCAACTCACCTGATGCAACATTTCCCTCTTCTGTTTGTGAAGCATTTGTGATGGATTCTTCCTCTGTTTCTTCAACAACCTCCTGAGGTAGAACAGTCTCCACCTCTGTTGGCTGTTCACTTGTATTGTTGGTATCATGCTGCTCATTTTCTTGGCAGAGTCCATCTCCTTCCTCCTCATGTTCGGCAGCCTGCTCTTCTGCCTCTTCCTGAGCCTTCAGGGGCTGCTCCTGGAGCTCACTAGGGTCTTGTTGGATCTCCAGCTCACTTGACATGACTTTTGCCTCCTCTGTCTTTGAAGCACTGGTGTCATGTTGCTCAGTTTCTGGCTGGTGAGTGTCGCTGAGACCGTCTTCCTCCTGACTGGCGTTGTCTTTTGCAGTACATTCTGCATAGTGCTTGCGAAGCAGGTCCAGCTGGGTCTTGTACTGCCAGGCTGTTTTGTTAGCAGCCTTCATTCTGTGGTAGTACTCATCTACCTTCCTAAGGCAGTGACTCAGGTGGGCTTTGGCATTGTGGTTCTCCCACATCAGATGCCGAATGTATTGCTGGTTCTGGGAGGGATGATGGGGCTTTCTCTCAAAGTTTTCATGTGCTGGGTGAAACCTTGGCCCCATGCGCTGAACAGGCCAGTCAGTGTAAACGACATTGCATTGTTTCTCAGCAGCTTGTGGTTCAATCTCCACTTCCATTGGCTCTTCACTTGTATCATTGTTGTCTTGCTGCTCCATGGGCTGGGCTTCAGGCTGCACAGTTTCTGTGCTGTCAGATTCAGGTTTGTGAGCGTCATTGCGACCCTCTTCCATCTGACTGTTGTTTTCTGGAGCAGCACGTTCTGCAAGTTTCTCACGAAGCGCCGTCAGCTCGCTCTCGTATTCTGCGGCCCTTTCATGAGCAGCAATCATCCTGGTGTAGTACAGGTTCTGCTTCTTCTTGCAGTCTCCGATTTGCATTTTGATGCTTTTCGACTCCTCAATCAGGAAGTGAATGGTTCGCTCATCCTGGGAGTTGTAGTAGGGCTTTCCCTGGTAGTGAAACCTGTCATTGACTGGGGGATACCTTGGACCCCTGCGTTGAACAGGCCCTTCAGTGTGTCCAGAGTACTGTCCACCTTGGCGCTGCCAATAGTGAGGCCCCTGATAATCCCTCTGCTCCACTGCTTGTTTATGGTAGTGAAACCTGTCATTGACTGGGGGATACCTTGGAGCTCTGTGCTGAACAGGCCCTTGGGTGGGTCCAGTGTAGTTGTGGCCACCTGGTGGTTGATATCCGGGACGCTGCCAATTGTAAGGCGTCTGATGGGGTTTAGGATTTTGTCCTCTTTTGAACTTGCTTTCATGTACGTTCTCCATTGTCGTAACTTCAAGTTTCACTCTTGTCTTTCTGTTGTCAAGACTTCGCAATGATGCTCTTGTCTTTCTGTTGTCAAGACTTCGCAATGATGCTATTGTCTTTCTGTTTTCAAGGCTTTACGACGATACTCTTGTCTCTCTGTTGTCTATGCTTCACGATGATACTCTTGTCTCTCTGCTGTCTGGGATTCACGATACTCAACTGTGCTGGAACGGAATGGTCTAGCTGTCTCTCTGCCCCCTATTTAATAACTTTCACAGTCCCTGATGACATCACATGTGATACATCAAAGGCATTGGCTTTGATGACATCACATCAAAGAGGCACCAAGGTTCCGTTTTCTTTCAAATTTAAATCAAAACAATTTTAGCATTAGAAGACAGATTATGAGTTTGTAGTATGTTCCAAATCATCAGTGAGAATCCAAACCCACTGGGAGGCAAGAGCTAATGGCTGATTCAGTGAAAGAAACAATCAGACCAGTATTATTTCACAGTCCTAATCTTTCATTGCCATTTGCCATTACATTGAGCACAAAAAAGCTATTTTATTAATCAGCTAGAATGCACTCAAGCAAGATGCACACCCACGCAGGATGCCTTCTTAAACATGGTCGGTAGCTCTGTGACCTTGACCTTTGACCTTTTGACCCCAAAGTTAATGAATGACCAGGGCAGGTCAAGATTAATATCTGTGCTTTTTAAATTTTTTTTTTATTTAACAAAAGATAATCTTGCAAGATGCCTTTGAAATCCACCATTATTTCATGTAACTGAGTAACAACAAGTAGATTTACAACCAGAGTTGATCATAGTTTTATTTAGTAGAAAAGGAATCACGACCAATTACTTTGAGCAAAGTTTTTAACCTGTAAATGTCTGAATTTTAATCTTAGTACAACTTTTCTTATTGTTTGAACTGGACGAGTGAGACAAAGTCCATCCCCCTGCAAACTGCATCCACATACTAAGAGAATTTCCAAGTGTTGAAAGGGTTGTTGGAATAGGCAGGCATTTGCTCTGCAGTAAAAGAGAGTTTTGAGAGTTGCACCAAGTTTCAGTGACTGAAAGTTGAGCTTCTGCTGATGGATGGTCTGGTCGAACTTTTGTTGCAGGTCGGAACAGCGGTGCACAGCATGGAGCCTCCGAGTCAGTGCTGACGAAGTTAGGAAGGACCTCGGTTCGACTCTTAGGAAAGATGAATCTGGGGAAGGATGACTCTTGGAAAGGAGGACTCAATGTGGTGCTTTCAGGTATGTTCTTTTAAAAGGGACTTTTTCATGTCATTAACTCAGGAGGGGGTCTGGCACAGCTTCTGTCGGGGAAGGTTGATGGCTCTCACAGAGTTACAGTGTTAAGATACCTTTTAGTGGTTTATAATTTCTAAACAGTGCAACATGGTGGTGCATCATGTCTATATTTGTACTCCTGACATACACATAAACAAATATATGTGTATTTATGTTGATTATATTTGGTTGATCTGACACAGTTAGGACTTTATAGTGTTAATACACCCAAGTAATTCACATATTAGGGATTAAGCCTGCACAAACTATATGAAAAACCTCTTTACCTGATTATAATACATATTAAGGCTGACACACCCTACAATGTTATTAATTATATGAATTATCAGCTCACTAATGTAATAATGAAGCTACATACACAACATTATAAATTACAGAAGTTAACCTGACCAATATAAATATTTTAACTAAAACTCTACAGTGTTATTAATTTTAAAGATAGATCTGAGAATCTTTTAAAATACTATCTTAGATATTTTATTGTGGTGTCATATTTACTTGTGTACAGGATGCAGTAAGGATACACCTGAACATCCTCAGATGAAACGCTAAAATGCATTTCTGGGTCACAGGCAGGACATCAAAGGCCAAAGGTCGGTGCTCAGACTATGTGTGAGTGTTTGTCTATGAACATCAGATCTTTGTGGACTTCTCTGACCTCTAGCGTCAACCAAAATATCAAAAAATATAATGGAATACAAGAAAGTAAATGTTGAAATGAGTGGTATCAAATGTAACGCAATGCATTTAATTTGAGATCTAAAACAACATTTAACCTCCTGTTTTCTCTCCAGTGAAGCTGTTAACAGCTGAAATAGATATTTTTTCTTTTACATTGATTTTCTTCCGCTTGTCCGTGGTCGGGTCACGGAGGCAGCAGATGAAGCAGGTCGTTCCAGACCTACCTCCCCCGGGATGCTGTTTAGCTCTTCCTGGGGGATCCCGAATCTTTCCCAGACCAGACGAGATGCATAATCCCTCCATCAGGTTCTGGGTCGACCCCGAGTCTGATGGCAGGACTACAAAGTCAATCATGGACCTTTAGCCTAAGGTGCTCTGGTAGCAGGTACACTTATGAGCCACCTTATGCTTGAACAGGGTGTTTGTTACGGCCAATCTACGACTAGCACAGAAGTCCAATAACAAAGCAGGGGTCGGGTTGAGTTCTGGCAGGTGGTTCCTCCCAGTTGCCCCCCTCCATGTCTACATTGAAGTGACAGAGGAGAACTATGGAGGCCCACAGGCCAGGTGGCGGCTTTGCCTTTATCTGCTTTGATTGAGGTATTTTGAATCGCTCTTGGTCTCATCTCTCCCCCGGGACCAATCTGCCCTGGGCTACTGCCCCGGACAACATAGGTCTCAGGATCACAGAGACACTCAAACCCCTCCACCGCGATAAGGTGGCGATTCATCGGGGGGGAATTTTATTTTTTTTTTTTTTTGATTTTTAAATTTTTTTTTTGCCGAATTTTTAGGTGCTGGTTGCAATTTGGTTAAAATTTGCCAATCAAAGTGCTTCTGCTGCAGAAATCAAATCAAATTGTTGCCTGTTATCTTGAACTTTTTAAATACGTTCTGGGTTTAGGGTTGCAGCCTCTTTCATTTTCTTTTTTTTTTGCCAACACCTCTTCTTTTTTTTTTTTTCTCAGGCATTTCTTGGTGTCAGGTTTGACCACATATTGTCATGTAATGTGTTCTGTGTTTTGTGTTGCAGCCTCCTTAATCTTTTTATGTTTTTTTTTTGCTGCATTTTGCTCGTCACCAGTCTGCTGCAGTTTTTCTTTTTTTTTCTTTTTTTTGCAGACTGGAGACGTTATTGAAATTATTCAGATTTACTGAACAACTTCCGAAGCCAACACCTCTTCTTCTTCTTTGGCTCCATCTTTTCCTCCACCTGAGGCATTTCTTCCATTTCTGGTTTGTCCATCTCGGTCTTTGTGATGGATTCTTTGTGCTCTGGTTTTTCAGCAGTTTTATTTTTGCTGAACACCCTCCGCAGCCAACACTTCTTCTTCTTTGCCTTTGTTTCTTCCTCTAACTGAGGCATTTCTTCCATTTCAGGCTGGTCCATCTCGGTCTTTGTGATGGATCTTTCGTGTTTTGGTTTGTCAACAGTTCCAGACTTGCTGAACACCTTCCGCAGCCAACACTTCTTCTTTGCCTTTGTCTTTTCTTCTAACTGAGGCATTTCTTCCATTTCAGGCTGGTCCATCTCGGTTTTTGTGGCGGATTCTTTCTGTTCTGGTTCGTCAACAGTCTTTGATTTGCTGAACATTTTCAGCAGCCAACACTTCTTCTTTGCCTTTGTGTTTTTCTCAGGCATTTCTGTGGTTTCATGCTCGTCCATCTCGGTCACCGTGATGGATTCTATCTCTGTGTCCTCAACAAACTCCTGACGTGACACAGTCTCCACTTCTATGGGCTGTTCACTTCTATTGTTTGTATCATCATTCGTCTCCATGAGCTGGGCTTTGAGCTGCTCACTTTCATTGAAGAGTCCATCTACTTCTTCCTCCTCATGTTTGGCAGCCTGAACTTCCAGGGGCTGCTCCTCGACCTCATCAGGGTCTTGCTGCATCTGCCAATGTTGGATCTCCAACTCACCTGATGCGACACTTCCCTCTTCTGTTAGTGAAACATTTGTGATGGATTCTGTTTCTGTTTCCTCAACAGCCTCCTGAGGTAGAACAGTCTCCACTTCTGTTGGCTGTTCACTTGTATTGTTGGTATCATGCTGCTCATTTTCTTGGCAGAGTCCATCTCCTTCCTCCTCATGTTCGGCAGCCTGCTCTTCCGTCTCTTCCTGAGCCTTCAGGGGCTGCTCCTCGACCTCATCACAGTCTTGCTGCATCTGCCAATGTTGGATCTCCAACTCACCTGATGCAACATTTCCCTCTTCTGTTTGTGAAGCATTTGTGATGGACTCTTCCTCTGCTTCTTCAACAACCTCCTGAGGTAGAGCAGTCTCCACCTCTGTTGGCTGTTCACTTGTATTGTTGGTATCATGCTGCTCATTTTCTTGGCAGAGTCCATCTCCTTCCTCCTCATGTTCGGCAGCCTGCTCTTCCGTCTCTTCCTGAGCCTTCAGGGGCTGCTCCTGGAGCTCACTAGGGTCTTGTTGGATCTCCAGCTCACTTGACATGACTTTTGCCTCCTCTGTCTTTGAAGCACTGGTGTCATGTTGCTCAGTTTCTGGCTGGTGAGTGTCGCTGAGACCGTCTTCCTCCTGACTGGCGTTGTCTTTTGCAGTACATTCTGCATAGTGCTTGCGAAGCAGGTCCAGCTGGGTCTTGAACTGCCAGGCTGTTTTGTTAGCAGCCTTCATTCTGTGGTAGTACTCATCTACCTTCCTAAGGCAGTGACTCAGGTGGGCTTTGGCATTGTGGTTCTCCCACATCAGATGCCGAATGTATTGCTGGTTCTGGGAGGGATGATGGGGCTTTCTCTCAAAGTTTTCATGTGCTGGTTGAAACCTTGGCCCCATGCGCTGAACAGGCCAGTCAGTGTAAACAATATTGCATTGTTTCTCAGCAGCTTGTGGTTCAGTCTCCACTTCCATTGGCTCTTCACTTGTATCATTGTTGTCTTGCTGCTCCATGGGCTGGGCTTCAGGCTGCACAGTTTCTGTGCTGTCAGATTCAGGTTTGTGAGCGTCATTGCGACCCTCTTCCATCTGACTGTTGTTTTCTGGAGCAGCACGTTCTGCAAGTTTCTCACGAAGCGCCGTCAGCTCGCTCTCGTATTCTGCGGCCCTTTCATGAGCAGCAATCATCCTGGTGTAGTACAGGTTCTGCTTCTTCTTGCAGTCTCCGATTTGCATTGTGATGCTCTTAGACTCCTCTATCAGGAAGTGAATGGTTCGCTCATCCTGGGAGTTGTAGTAGGGCTTTCCCTGGTAGTGAAACCTGTCATTGACTGGGGGATACCTTGGACCCCTGCGTTGAACAGGCCCTTCAGTGTGTCCAGAGTACTGTCCACCTTGGCGCTGCCAATAGTGAGGCCCCTGATAATCCCTCTGCTCCACTGCTTGTTTATGGTAGTGAAACCTGTCATTGACTGGGGGATACCTTGGAGCTCTGTGCTGAACAGGCCCTTGGGTGGGTCCAGTGTAGTTGTGGCCACCTGGTGGTTGATATCCGGGACGCTGCCAATAGTAGGGCGTCTGATGGGGTTTAGGATTTTGTCCTCTTTTGAACTTGCTTTCATGTACGTTCTCCATTGTTGTAACTTCAAGTTTCACTCTTGTCTTTCTGTTGTCAAGGCTCTGCGACGATACTCTTGTCTCTCTGTTGTCTAGGATTCACGATACTCAACTGTGCTGGAACGGAATGGTCTAGCTGTCTCTCTGCCCCCTAGTTAATAACTTTCACAGTCCCTGATGACATCACATGTGATACATCAAAGGCATTGGCTTTGATGACATCACATCAAAGATGCACCAAGGTTCCGTTTTCTTTCAAATTTAAATCAAAACAATTTTAGCTTTAGAAGACAGGTTATGAGTTTGTAATATGTTCCAAATCATCAATGAGAATCCCAACCCACTGGGAGGCAAGAGCTAATGGCTGAGTTTGTGAAAGAAACAATCAGACCAGTTTTATTTCACAGTCCTAATCTTTCATTGCCATTTGCCATTACATTGAGCACAAAAAAACATTTTATTAATCAGCTAGAATGCACTCAAGCAAGATGCACACCCACGCAGGATGCCTTCTTAAACATGGTCGGTAGCTCTGTGACCTTGACCTTTGACCTTTTGACCCCAAAGTTAATTAATGACCAGGGTAGGTCAAGATTAATATCTGTGCTGAGTTTGATCATCTGTCTTTGTTATCAAGTTATGGTGCAGACATACAAACCCACATACATACAGACAGACAGACAGACGCCATTACGTTCAAGGTCAAAGGTCAAGTTCAAGGCCAAGAGGTGCAATATGGTAGTCTTACCCTTAGATATGCCAAAGATCATCATTGCAAACTTCTATAGTAAATTATAGCCCTGTAGTAAATAAAGTAGCCCTGTGACCTTGACCTTTGACCTTTTTTGATCCCCAAATTAATGGTTGACCAGGGTAGGTCAAGATTAACACCTGTGCTGAGTTTGATAATCCTATCTCTGTTTGTTCTAGAGTTATGGTGCGGACATAGCCACCCACATACAGACAGACAGTCAGCTGTGACCGCCCTCCTCACAGCCGACTCCGTCCACGTGGGTAAATATAGCATATGAGATGTAACACAAGCTGTAGAGCAGAATATTATAAAATAAGAAACAAACTTTCTATAACACCTGTTGCTACCTGCAGCTAGAGTAATGATACCTGCAGTGTAAAGTAAACAAAATAAACCACAGAATTCACCATTACTCTAAATTTAGTGGTCATACTTTTCCTTTCACTGACAGATTCTGGTTCATAGCTGCACAGAGTTAGTCCACATTTTAACATAAATGCTGTATATCATGAATATAAATAAGTAGAAGTTAAATTTCATTGAGTATCTATTTTTAAAAAATTGACGAAAACTGTGTAAAAACATGTACAACTTCTTTTCTACAAATGCCTACAGGTCTAACCAGCACTTTAAAAATAAATGATGGCCCCACATACTGTAGATATTTTAGTACTAAAAATTATGATGATTAAATGATGAGTAGATGCAGCCTGCAGTTCAGCTGAAAAGTTTCTGAATTTTCATCATGTGCCTGCAGCTGAGTCACTCGTGGCTTCACATTTGCAAAAGAGGAGCACAAAATATTTTGGTTTTTATAGTGTCTGATTAAAGCAAATGATTTATTTTTGCTATTTTAAAAATGAAAATAAAGTGATTTTTGATGAAATATCACAGTTTTAAGCTCAGCCATGGTTACGTTTAGTGGAATTCTAATTCTGTTTGTTTTCACATTTTCTAAAACACTAAAAAACATGGTGTAATTTTTTGTGATGTATTTTTTGATTTAACAAAAAATAACCTTGCAAGATGCCTTTGAAATCCACCAGTGGGTTCAGAGGGTTAATTATCAAGAAACTAGTTCATATAACTGAGTAACAACAAGTATCCTCGATATGAGGAGCAAGTGAGGCAAAATGCAAAATGCACCCCCCCCCCTCTAAATTGCATCCAGATGCTAAGGGAACTTCCAAGCCTTGAAAGGGTTGTTGGAATAGGCAGGTCATTAACGTCTGTCCTGTTGCAGAGCCTCACAGTGACAAATGGTTTCAGACAATCTCCCTTCTGCAATTATGAAGAGATGATTTTATAGGAGAAGATTTTATTAATCTTAAAGGAAATTCTTGTGCCGGATATTACTCAGATAAAAACAAAATGATACAACACAGGAGACGCGGTGCCTAAAAAGTAGGAAAGCAATAGATAGAAGTTCAATGCATCACTGAAATCCAATAAGGGAGCTAAAATAAGGCCAGAATAGAACGAATGCAGGCAAATATACTGAGCTAATAAGTATTATCACGGGTGTTAATGAAATATTTGCACCTGAAAAATGAGATGAAAATGAAATATTGCACACTACATTGACGAGATACACGTGCAGGATTCTCATATCAGATGATGTGGGTTGCTCTGAATAAAACAAGGTACAGTGTGTGTGGTTAACCCTTAAGATGACTGAGATAAGAGCTGAGCAGCAGAGTGAGTGAACTGAACCTGAAGCACCGTCATAAGTTTAAATTACTGGAAGAGGTCACATGATTTACAATAAGAGCACAGACGATGAAGTGACAGTTTGATGTTAGACCACAGCTGTTCTGAAGAACTGTCTCCAGGTTTGAGGCTCCTGCAGCAAGCTGGTTTCAGGCTGCAAGATGAAGAGATAATGCCGTTTTCCTGTAAGCGAAGCGTTTCAGAGAAATGGTTTGGGAGGTGGTCTAATAGCAACATGCAGAATCGCCAAGGAGACAAGCACCCGAAACTCTTTGACATCCTGATCGGTGGCTTCGTTGGTAGTGAGAGTCTTTTAGGAGAACACACATGAGTCATTGTGTGTCTGGGTGGGGTGTGTTTGGCTGGGTGTCTGTGTGTGTGTGTACAAAACCATCTACGTCAGTGTTTCTCAACTGGTCCAGCCTCAGGACCCACTATGTCTCTATTAATAGCGGTTGCGACACAAATTGTTGAAGTTTGCTGTTTTTGGTAAAAAATTAAGCTTTATTTGGGTGTAGCTTCAACGCATTTTAATACAACTTGGGAAAATTTGGGCTTATTTTCTTGCTAATTTTGGAATATTTGGACGCTTTTTGCCAAGTCTTGGGCATATTTTGGTCCATTTTGACAGATTCTGAGCACATTTTGGTTCATTTTTGGGACGTTTTAGCATAAATTTCTCCTATAAGCTGGCAGAGACAAATCTAGAGGTTAATAGTGGACAACTACTGGTGTCACCACCACTAAATATCCCACTATTGAAAGCAAACTGAGTCATAAGAAACACGTACTTTAAAATAAAAGACTTTATACCACTACTTTTTTTAAGTGGGGGGCATGTTTCTGCAACCCTCTAGAAATGGCTTCACGACCCACTTTTGGGTCCCGGCCCACCAGTTGAGAACCGCTGACCTACATAACAATGAAGTGAGTTGAGCTGCAGTGTGCACAAGCGTTTTGTCCCATACAGTGCAACAAGACATCTCCTTAAAAACAGGAAAAGTCATAAATAATGAGGAATAAAGAGACTGTAAAACTAAAGTGCAGCGGACGTCGTGCAAGACTTGTGGTCATGTGCTCATTTGTGCATGTGTGCACACGTCTGTTACATATTTACACTGTGCTACTTTGAGATCAGTGATTTAGAGTTTCCCATTTTATGATCTAGTTGTGGCAGCATGAAGGGGGAAGATCATCCTGAGTCTCTGGGTTCATCTTGATGTTTCACACTCACACAGTCCATAACCCTCCTCCTCCACTGACCAGCTTCCTCTGCAGGGCTCTGCAGTTCCTGTGTCTGGGTTTAAGCCCGTCACAGTACTGAAACAGCCCTTTTAAGAGGTTTTGATGATCTTCTCTTAGCTTCTGGATTTGACTGCTGCTTTTGACACAGCTAACCACACCATTCTCCTATTATGTCTCAAAAAGTGTGTAGGCGTTAAAGGTACAGCTCTTTTTTTGGGTTGTGTTTTTTTTTTAAATTACTTTTGGGGAGATTTTACAAGTTTTTTTTGGCAGTCATGGTGAAAGGGGGTAGAGAGAAGAGAGACGTTCAGCAAAAGATCATGAGCCGAACTCGAGCTCACGACCGCTGCTGGCGACCTGCGCCCACGTGGTAACGCCTTAACTCAGCGAGCTACACGGCGGCCCAGTTCGAATCCTATCTGACGGTGAATACTCTTGCGGTGTCCCCTAAGGGTCAGTTTTAGGCCCCTTACTATTTTCTCTGTACGTGCTCCCCCTGGGGTCCATTTTTAACAAACATGACTTTTCCTTTCATTGTTTTGTAGATGAGCAATGCTTGTAAAGCACTTCGGTCAACCCTGCTTGTTTTTAAAACTGCTATATAAATAATCTTGACTTGACTTTATCACTAGGCGATGTTTCCTGTCAGTCACTCTGCACCACTTTGAAGTAAGACGTTTAGAGAGACCCACCTGTTTATTTGCTCTTTTATTTTCTCATTCCCTGCCCTTGTGTGTCTCTTGTTCTTACTTCCTTCCTCCTTATGGCCCTGTTGTGTTTTACCTGCGTCTCCCATTTAGTTCCCTGCGTTTATACAGTCCTGCATTTTCCTTCGTATTCTGCCAGTCTGCCCTGTTTTGTTGCCTGTTTGGCGCCGTATAGTGTTGCGTATATACTGCTAATAGTTCCACCTCATCGTCCGTCCAGACTAGAGTCCTACCAGCTCATCCACTCGTATTTTCCGCCGCCATGATCTATGTTTACATACAGATTTTCCGCCAGTTTCCGCTTGTTTCTGTTACGGCGTCATAGCGCCACCAACAGGCCTGGCATGTGTTTTACATTGTTTTCAGGCGTATCAAGTGAATTCATGTGTACGGAAACATTTAGTGAAACAGCTCCGTCTTTATGAAGAACGTTTTTGAAACTATAAGCGTTTTGGCTTTGTGCGGACGGGGCCTAAAAGTATCCCACAATGCACCGTGAAAAGCTGTGTGAGCCATAGACATATATACGTAGACGCCGCGTTGACTGCCGCTGCCGATTGGAGCTGACATGCCTACGTGGCGGCCATCTTGGTACAGTGCCACTCGCCCCTACAGTGCATTACGTCTATAGAGGAATGACATGTCTGCACTATAAAAGTGATCATAAATCCATCAGTTGTCAACATGTATTGTTTGTTACAAACGTCAGACATGGAGGACAGACAGGCAGACATAAATAGAACAAAAGCATCCAAGCATCCTGTGTCAAAGCTACATGTGTGACGTTTTTAACAAACCAAACCGTTTGAAAATCGGTCGAAAATTCAGTGAATAATTCTACTTTAAGATTGTGGAGTAACTCTTCCCTCCATAGACTTACATTCACTCCCCCCTCTGCTAGCCCTGTACCAAGATGGCGGAGCCTTAGGCACGTCCCTCCACAGTCAATGCGGCGTCTACGTATGTATGTCTATGGTGTGAGCTGCTGGTCACTAGCCAGCTGTATGTACCATCATGCATTGCGTCGAAGTAGAATGGCAAGACGGACGAGAGCCAATTGGTGGCGTTTCCACAGATTTCTGACGACTATTTTACAGTGTTAAGATGCATTTTCTATGGAATATGTCTCTTATATATGCGCAGCTTGTTGAAATGAAAACAAATCCATGGAAACTATAACAAAACTAATGATTCCTATTGATATGTTTTGTCACGCCCTCCACCTCAGCCACTGCTTAGCTGGCAGTTCTCCCTCCTTTCTCTTTTACCCTTTTCCCCTGTAGGCATGAGCTTCTCCTTGCAGCTCCAACTGGGTTATCAGCTGAGTGTGGACACCTGCGACTGTGTTTTCACTGATCACCACCTACCTTAAAAGAAAGACTCATTCATTCATCGCCTGCCCGGAGAGGCCTCAGAAGATATGTTTACGCACCTAAAAGGTTTTTATCTTTGGAAATGGCAAACAATTCACGAAACACAGATGTCATGTAAGGTGATGCGAAAACACACGGGATAAAGTGCTAACCACAAGTTAAACAAAACACAGGCCCTGCAAGAGACGCTGCATTCCTCCCACAGCTGCCAGGATTCCTGTGAGTGTGTGATTCCCTGACCCCTTTCTCCTTACTAGTTTTAGTGTAATCCTTCATCTAGGGAAGTGTTAATAGGAACAATTTGACCTTGTAAATCTGGATTTTTTTTATGTGTAGCATGCGAACTTGAACAACACAAAAACAACAAACGTCCTGCTGCTAAAGTTTTCACTTCGGCAGTCAGAGACAGATTTAGGCCCCGTCCACACGAAGCCAAAACGCTTATAGTTTCAAAAACGTTCTTCATAAAAACGGAGCCGTTTCAGTAAATGTGTCCGTCCACATGAATTCACTTGATCTTGATCGCCACCTACGATGAGGTGTAACTATTAGCAGTACATACTCAACACTATAGCTGTGTCTCAGTTCAGGGGCTGCATCCTTCTAGGCTGCATATGTCACAGCGGTGCGACGAAGGCTGTCCCATTTCATTAAAACTTCAAGACTCCTTCAAATGCGGCCGACGAATGCGTCCTTCTTTTCCACAGATTTGAAGGATGCATCGGTGTATCCTTCGTAGCCCCAAATATCCCAAGATTCATTGCGGGCCGCTGACAGTTCGATCAACAGCTGGAGTTTTAACAGCTGACGGCTGACGGAGAAGATGGATGGAGGATTCTAGTTTTAAATATTAGTATTGTGTTACGGCTCACTCTGATAGCTAACGATACAAATGTTGACAACATTAAAATTTGTTTTAAAAATTGATTAAGTTCCTTTATTGATGAGCCGCTGCAGTTTAAGATGTTTACTTTCCAGTTGTTCAGCTTCAGTTTTAAGTTATATTTTACTGAGACTGTGGTGAATTTTTTTTTGACCGTGGCCACCACAAAAACGACTTATTCATTCCTAAATATTCACATATTTAATCCTTATTTAAGTTATTATATAGAGAAGAAGTAAAATGGTTACTAAATGCTGCTAGAGCTTCCATTGGTGGTAATTCTCTCTGTAGACCAGTGAAAACATGACTCTCCTCACTGTTCTTAGTTTAGTTCCACCATTTATCTGATAACATGTTTAACATACATTATATTTGGTTTCTGTTCAGACAGCAGGTATTTAGTGATCCTCATTATAAACACTCAGCCCAGAGATTGTGGAGGTTTATGATATTTGAAGTTCATATCAGTGGATGTTAACAGATTTAAACCAGCTGTGAACGCTTCTTGGTTTTCAGACAGTTTCGTCCTGCATCATCGTACAGTACAAGACCCTCAAGTCTTCAAGGATATAAAACATATTCAAAACAAAAATCACAATTTCGGGATCAAATTCAGTCAAAAAATGAGGTAAAATTACAACGTCATCTTATCCTGATCCTCGGATAAAAAGTTTGGCAGTCCGGGTTGCTAGGCAACCGGAGCTGTGCTACGGGACGTCATGACGCAAGCAGGAAGTTCGTCGTGGGCTGGATCGTCTCATTTAACAATCGCTCATGCAGCCTTCTCATGCAGTCACTGGTCTGCATAAAGGATGCAGCCCCTGAATTGGGACACAGACATAGAAACAAATGCTTCTATGGTGCCTTTGTTGTTGTCGTTTTCTGAGTTTGGCGCATTTATCGTGAGGTGGCGCTATGGACGTCAGAAAAAGAAGCGGATAGGGCGTAAAAACGGTGCACTCTGGGACCTATGTTCAGAAATGATCGTTTTCAGACCCCCAAAATGCCGTCTTCCTGTGGACGATACACGGGTTTGATGAACTATTTGTGCGTTTAGGCCTGGGCTCGTCTTCGTTTGGACGGGGCCTTAGGATCTGAGTGGTTACCGGGTGGTGGTGTGGACAGGATGTTAGCAGACACATTGAACGTCCCTGGTGGCCAACACGCTGGAAACTGATCATGCCAGCTCTAAGCGCCTGTGGAGTTAATTTCAAACTGGCACGCTGGAAGCTGGTGGGGAATTAGTAGACTGGTGACCTGGGTGGTGACTAGCTGGATGTGGAGCAGGCGTTGGGCCTGTAGATGCAGCTGGCAACGGGGGAGGAAGGCTGGAAAATCAGTGTGCTGATAAAATCCAAAATAAACTCAGGTAATGCTGCCCTGAGTCAGGGCTTTCAGGCAGCTTCAAAGACAGATATGACTATTACAGTGTAAAGTCTTTAGTCCCTTTCCATGAGCCATAAAACTGGATAAGGGAATACAAATACTTACAGGAGTCACTGTCCTCAAAAAGCATGTGTGCTGTGTCCGCAGAGAACCCAAATGCAGACACTAGTGAGGATGAAGAGACCAGTGACTGAGTGAAAAAGTGTTTATTTACAGAACTAATAATCAAACGACTCCGGGGAGTGAACAACCAAATAAACTGTGAACTCAAGACACTAGAAACAAAAGCTAGAAGAGGAGGCAAGCAACAAACACTAGCTTCATGAAGCATAATGCACAGGGCCAAGGAGTAACATGGGGGAATTACAAGTACAGACCTGGGGGACAAAAGGAAATGGATCTGAACAAACAAGGCAAACTTAGCTGGTGACTCAGGGGTGGGAAAAGTGCAGGCAGAAGAGCCAGAATGGCTGGTTCTGAGTGCAGAGTGTGAACAGTGCAGCAGGCAGGGAAACATCCAGAGTGGTTTGAAAACCAGTCATAGAGTGAGCCAATGTCAGCGATCTGATGTTGTTTTTCCAAACAGATCAGGTCTAAAGCTTGAACCACTACTCTAAGGCAAATTAAATCCAGACAAGATTGCCCCTGGGAGGATAAACAGTATTTAAAACACAGCCGCTGGGTTGTGAAGTCGTCACTCTATTTGTGAACGTGCAAAAAAGAAGCCTGGAAGTGGTTTTGCTCAATATAATCAACTCCTGTCTGTTAAAGCAGCACCGTGCCAAAGCATTTAATCACCTCTTAAAGTGTCACAGCTTTCCACTTTAGGGAATAAGTATCAGCTCTTTGTTGTTTGCAACCTGATACGAGGTGTTTTATCTGCAGCGAGTTCATTCTGGCGCCGTTCCCAGAAATGATTGGGCTCTGCCACACTCTGTCCTTTCTTCATGCAAACAAGCAAACTGAACAGAACAGAAGTCCAGCTCTTCCCGTAAATCACAAGACATCTGAGTGAGTCTTCATATGTGACCTTTGTGTCAGAGAATGGAGGAATGCAGCTCATAACTACGTACACAACCTTGTTCACGGCTCATTTCCTGTAGGTTGATTCTTACAGACTGTGGTCGGCGGGTGAGGATGTCTTTTTAGCAGACTCTTCAGTGTTAAGCCACTGATACTGAACTCCCTAACACCTGCCTCTGTGCTTCTGCTATTATTTTAAGAATAATCACGTTTCTGAATATTCTGCAGCTTCAGACAATCAGTTTTCTGAGCGAAAGACAGATTCCTGACGTGATCTGACCTCTTAAACCAGCCATTCATTTTTCACTGATGGATTTTTAATCTTTTATGGGCCTCCTAAAGTCGCGAAACACTTCCAAATGTAGCACAAGAGACGCCGCAGTTCAACCGGAGCTGGATTTCCCTTTCTAAAACAAAGACGTATATCCTCAGTTTACGTCAGGCTCAGCAGACCATGAGTCAGCACGTTCAGCTGTGTTTGTGACTTCCAAGACACATGGGAAACGTGTGTTTGATGGGAAACGTCTACAAGTATTGCCACGCCCAGGATTTGATAGACTGCCAGTCATCTTGTTTATTCCTGAGCAGAGAGTTCAATGACCTTAAGTAACCTCACATTGAGCACACAGTAACACACTCAACTTCCTCTGTGGGTTTTGTGTGTTTAAGGTGTCAGACATGCTCGTAGACTTATGTGAGGTGACGCCTATAATGCAGCTCCCGTGTCTTGGCCGAAGAGAGAACAGAATCAGAGCACAGCAGGTTTTTGACTCAGGTCTGGACCTCTGCTGTCTTCAGTGGGAACAAACTGAGCGACAGGAAATGACAGCAGAGAGTTTGGCAAAGCATCTAAAAATAAACCATAGAGGTAGCTGTGTGGTGAATAAGGGGACTAAAGAATGCTGGTATGTTAACGCAAAGAAATCCCCAGAAAGCTGGGTGAGGCTGAAGAAGTCGACTTTCATAAGAACCACTATTGCACAAACACACACCTATAGAGGAAAGGCTGCTACAGTTGTGGTAGATTTCAGCTGGTTCTTGGAAACACTTGTCGTTCAACACCTAGAGGGAATTTTTTAAAAATTTCGCACAAACTCTTCACTTGGACTCAGCAATGAACTGACGAGCTTGAAATCTGAAGAAACCATCAGTGGTGTGTAATGTTTTTGGCTATAACTTTGAGAATTCAAGGGCTAATTATGACACAGTTCCACACAAATAGTGGCCAAGTGGTGACATTTCCAACCCACATGGTCCAAGATCAGCCTCACGGGGAAGTTATTAAATTTGACTAAAACACTTTTTCCAGTTCTTATTCAGCGCTACAGCTCAGGAACAGAAGGACAGATGGACGTAAACTACAACTTAGCTCAGGGGTGGGCAATCCTGGTCCTCGAGGGCCGTCGTCCTGCATGTTTTAGATGTTTCCTTCTTCCAACACACCTGATTCAAATGATCAGCTCATCATCAAGCTCTGCAGAAGCCTGATAACGATCCTGATCATTTGAATCAGGTGTGTTAGAAGAGGGAAGCATCTCAAACATGCAGGACGGCGGCCCTCGAGGACCAGGATTGCCCACCCCTGACTTAGCTGGTGGGCCGAGGTGGAAAATCTAGTTTTTTGTTAGTTTTTCAGACATTTTAACATGTTCTGTCTGATATATTTGCGGATCACTGTGTCTTGGAAGGGGCTGCACGGTGGCTCGGTGGTTAGCAGCGTCGCCTCACAGCTAGAAGATTCGCGTCCCGGTTAGGACGGCTGGGATCTTTCTGTGTGGAGTTTGCATGTTCTCCTTTGACAGCGTGGGTTTTCACCGGGTCCTCCGGCTTCCTCCCACAGTCCAAAAACATGCTGAGGTGAACTGATTATTCCAAATTGTCAGGTCGTAGGTGTGAATTGTTGGTTGTCTGTCTCTATGTGTAGCCCTGTGATAGACTGGCGACCTGTCCAGGGTGAGTTGGCTGGGATAGACTCCAGTCCCCCGCGGCCCTACAGAGGATTAAGTGGTGTACAGATAATGGATGGACGGATATATCCATCCATTAAGGCTTTATAAACCCTCCCCACACTGCTGATCGATGGATCTGTCTTGGAAGTCACAAATTTCATGAATAGACATTTAATTGTGTCTGAAGTAGAGACAGATCGATTGATGTCTGGCTGATTATTACAGCTGTCATCCTGCCAGCTCTGTGTAGTGGCAGCCAGCCCCTGTTTATCTCCCTCTCCCTCCTTTCCCTTCTCCCTCAGGTGAGCCTGAGTGAGGTGTTGCTGGTGGAATGCAGGCAGGTACAGGTTACTGGATAATCACCTGAGTGAACTCACCGGCACCAGGGTGTGGTCGTGTCCTCACACTCATCAGTCTCTCCATGTGAACCAGAATCAGATGACTACATGACGCTGGACTGTTGAATAACCCAGTTAGTCAACTCAGGTCATTGTTCTGCTACTAGACTCTCTGTTTGCATGCTTCTTGCTAACTCGTATTTCTCTTCGTTTCCAGTTTGTGACCACTCCCGCCTGAATCCAGTTCTGTCTGGTTTCCACCACAGAAACCCTCACGGCTTTGCACCTGCCCAGATGTCATTCTTGCCATGCTACATACCTCCTCCACCTGCCTCACCCTCTCTTCCCCCGGCTGCCAGCTAAGTTATCCCCTCACTCTCGTGGGTTCGAGATTAGTGTTGTATTGTGAGTGTGTGTTTTAGTCGCTCCATATGGTCCGCCAGTTCAGTGATAGTCTGTGTGATGTCATGCGAACCTTTTTGTTAACTTTAGTCCAGCCCTTGCTTTCCTAGCTTGGTCAAACCAAGTTCTGGTTCGTTTCCTGCACCAGTTAACACAGGTCTAGCTTCGTACCTCCAACCTGTAGTTGGCCCCCTCAGGAGCATTTTTTGCGTTGCACCATTTTGTGTATTACTTCCATTTACAGTATATTTCACTTCCTGTTTAGTGTTGTCAATATTAAATCTATGCTTGTATTAACATCCAGCCTGTCGTGCTTTGTCGCTCTGTGCTTTAGCATCTGACCAGCTCCATGACAGCTACTTGGCATTTTTCAGATTATTGGTATTTTAACTGACCGATTACTGATAGATTAAATTCTCTACTTCAGGTCTGATGCAGCCTCATTTCGCTCTGATCTCTAAAGCAGAGACTGAACAAGAAACACACCAGGAAATTAGCTTCTATCACAGGGGCTAAAGCTATGCTAACGGCTAGCAGCTAAGTTAGAAGGCAGCCACAGATTACCCTGAAATGGTCTGGAAAACGATAATTAATAAAGCTTTTAGATCTGGACCTTAGTGGACGACAGAAGTGATAAAATGGAGAAGAACAGCAGACGTAACTGAAGGAGACGAGCTGATCAATCTCAGTCGATCCCACATAAACAGAGGAGATCATTTAATCACTTCTTTCTATTTTACATATTCAGTTTTAGTCACCCTTATTAATGAAGACGCCGAGTTATGAATGACAGGTTCTCTGCTGTCACATGCTGTTAAAACATTACATTTAATTTAGTTATTGGTCTTTCCTGATTACCAATAATCAGCATCGGCCTTAAACAAACAAACAAAAAACCACCATATCAGTCGACCCCGAGTCTGAGGTGACATGTAGCAGCTTTTTAAACTGCCTGATATTTCTCTGGAACCGTCTCATATTTATGACCTTAGGAAGCAGCGGCGCCTCAAAGTAAACAGTCCAGATGACTTCTGTTCTACTGGTGGTGACCTCTGCGTCATAGAAGCTCAGTATAACTGTAGTGGTAAAAAAGACAGGGCACCTTTATTTTAGATGCAAAATAGGAGATCAGGACCAGAGTTGGGTTTTGTTACGGGTCTTTGTCAGTGGTTTGTATTCTGTAAAACATTTAATCACCAGGAGTCATAAGACTTGTCAAAACCTCTCAGGACACACTTTCCTGCTCAGCTGCAAACTGTTTGCTCACTATTGTTTACTCTGTTGTTAGTTATCTGATCAGCCTCCTCAGCTTCCTTCCCCCACTCCAGTACACACTAGCCAGACTCGACTCGAGCGCAGCCTGACCTTTTTTTACGTCTCCACCCTAAATTCCTCCATCGGCTCAGCTCTTGGCCTGATTCTCCCACATGTGCATCAGTTGAAGTACGTGTGTCCAGCTGTGCGGTGTTTATTTTTTAGATGCATGAAGATATGCCATGAGTGGAACAAAGCCATGACACTGCAATTATTGATGACTGTGAAACAGTGCTTCTCAGTCTGTCTCCTGTCTGCCTTCCTTGAGCCTGCCTGCCCCTTTAGTTGAGTTTCCAGACAAAGTGATATGATGTTTACCATGGTATTGTCACGGCAACCATGATAACAAAGTGGCATGATGATTACCATGGTAACATCATGGCAACCATCATAACAAAGTGGCATGATGATTACCATGGTAACATCATGGCAACCATCATAACAAAGTGGCATGATGATTACCATGGTAACATCATGGCAACCATTATAACAAAGTGGTGTGATGATTACCATGGTAACATCATGGCAACCATTATAACAAGGTGGTGTGATGATTACCATGGTAACATCATGGCAACCATCATAACAAGGTGGCGTGATGATTACCATGGTAACATCATGGCAACCATCATAACAAAGTGATCTGATGTTTATTATGGTAACGTCATGGCAACCATCATAACAAAGTGTTCTGATGTTTACCATGGTAACATCATGGCAACCATTATAACAAAGTGATATGATGATTGCCATGGTAACATCACTGCAACCATCATAACAAAGTGATATGATGATTGCCATGGTAACATCACTGCAACCATCATAACAAAGTGATATGATGTTTACCATGGTAACAGCTGAGCCACAGCTGCCCTAAAACCACCAGAACCCCAGCTCGTCCCAGTTCTCTGTTTCTCCCCCAGGTCCTCCTAGTCGCCAAGTTTTCTTTGAGGAATCCTATGAATACTTGGATTCTTTAATCTGTCTGTGTGGTGACTGGAAGTGGGCCCAAACCAAAGACCTGAAAGAGGCTTTATCTTTGGAGATAAGCAGGCTGCGGGACTCCTTACCCAAATTCATCTTGGATTTTATTAGCACCCCTGTTTTGCGGCCTGCTTACCCCAAACCTGTTCAGACTACCACCATCCAGCCTGCTAACTCCCTGCCTGCTGCCAGCTTTCGGCCTGCAAGCCCTGAGCCCTTAGAAGACATCAACCATGTCAGCAAACCTCCAGCCTGCTAAGATCCAGTCCACACTACCAAATCAATAGTCCCCCAGATCCTTGATACAGATGCTTGCTTTGTAGCCCTCTAATTCTCCTACATCTGCTTTGTAGACTCCTACTTGAAATCAGACTATTAGAACTCACTCTGATGCTGATCTGTTCAGTTGAGGAATCGCGTTTGCCTCAGTTGAACTACGTCTGTCCTTTTGTTCATGGTTGGAGAATAAATCCCTTTTCACACGTGCATCTGACTCTGTGTTTGCATTTGGGTTCCCTGACTGGCTGAGACAGTTTTCAGTAGAACTCCTGCTAATTCTTTCCATGTGGTATAAAAAGGACTTTGAGGTGTCATTTCTCTCACGACATCTGTGACTGAATTGTGTAAACATTACATGCTTGATCAGCATGTTGGTTTTGTGTTTACTTAATGATGTAACACCAGTTGTTATTTACAGCAGCACATCTGATGTACATCATATGGTTAAACATCTATGTGTGTCTTGTTTGTGCAGATAAGAATCTTCTGCTGCTTTAACTCTGGTTACAATTTGTAGAGAATCCAGTGAGCCTTCAGTGTTCTTACAGCTGAGAGGAATTAACAATTCTTGTTTTATTATTACATCCTGTTAGCTGTGGTAGACCGTGTAGCCTCAGTGTGAGCTGATGGTTTGTGGCCGGGCCTGCCGTCTTGGCTGCCTGCCCTGAGAGCTGCACTATGAAGCCAGTTCGACACAGCCCGGCTTCCTTTGTCTTATTCAGCGGCTCACATGAAAGGGGACTTCTAATGCGTCATGTGACTCTTGTTCTGCACAAAATGAAATCATTATTCTGCTTCAGTCAGCAGGCTGTTAAAATGAAGAACAATGTAGAACTTAATGTAAAACAAGGAATGTAAAAGATGCAGCTTCTAAACGCTCCTCAAAAGTTGCATATTTAAAAGTCCTATTTTTACCACGTGGAAAGAAATAGCAGAAGTTCAGACTGAAAACTGTCTCAGCTAGTCAAGGTACCCAAATGCAAACACAGAGTCAGAATGGATGTGTGAAACTAGGAACAAGAGGACAGATGTACCTTAACTGAGGCGAACAACACGAGTCATCAACTGAACAGATCAGCATCAGAGTGAGTTCTAATAATCCAACAGATGTAGGAGAATCAGAGGGCTGCACTATGAAGCCAGTTTGACACATCCAGGCTTTTTTTTTGTGTAAGTCGACTGAACTAAAACTAAAGCCCCAGTCAGAGATATCAGGCATCATGAAGGTGGACTCAAACTTTCTGCTTTAGACTTAAAAAAAAACATAAAATAGGGCATTTAAATGCATCATGTGATGGATAACTGTAAAAAAAATGCTGCTACTGCAAATGATGCAGGACAGAAATGCTGGTAGAAAACTGTTAATAGAGTGTCAGTATATTTATTTCATCTATCAATGCTGCTGCACATTGAGGCTGTTAAACTTCATACATTTACATATGGCAGTGTATTAAAGTGCATTTAGGTCTGACACTGTCCCATAATGCAGGATGTGGCTTTAAATCAAAGTGAAGTTAATGTTACTGATTAAATGTTCTCTGTCATATATACCACTAGAATAATTGGTTTTCTAATTGGTGCTCTATCAGCTGCAGTACCAGCATTTAAACGGACCAAACATGAAAACATAATTATTTGATTTCTTCATCACCGATTAAATTCTCTCACTGGCCACTTTATTAGCGACACCTTGTACACCTAGTAAAAGGTTGGACCCCTTTTGGCTTCAGAACTGCCTTAATTCTTCATGGCACACCTACAATAAGGCTTGGAAACATTCCTCAGAGGTTTCCGTCCATACTGACATGATAACATCAGTCGCTGCAGGTTTGTCGGCTGCACATCCATGATGCCAACTTTCCGTCCCACCACATCCCATAGGAGCTCTACTGGACTGAGATCTGGTGACTGTGGAGGCCGTTGGAGAAGAGTGAACTCATGTCATGTTCGAGAAACCAGTTTGAGATGATCTGAGCTGTGTGACATGGAGCATTGTGGTCGTAAAGGGATGGACAAGGTCAGCAACAATACTTAGGTAGGATTCGGGTTAAAGGTCCAAAGTGTGCCAAGAAAACACCCCCCACACCATGACACCACCAGCAGAAGCCTGAACCGTTGATACAAGGCAGGATGGATCCATGCTTTCATGTTGTTCTGACCCTACCATCTGGAGACTCATCAGACCAGGCAGCGTTTCTACATCCTCTCTTGTAAAGGTTTGGTGAGCCTGTGTGAATTGTAGCCTCTGCTTCCTGTTCTTAGATGACAGGAGTGGCACCGGGGGTGGTCGGATGTTTTGTGGCTCAGAGATGGTGTTCTGCATTCCTTGGTTGGAATGCAGAACACCATCATTGTCTATCATCTCCAACCAATCTGCCCACTCTCCTCTGACTTCTCACATCACACAGCTGCCGCTCACTGGATGTTTTCTCTTTCTCAGACGATCCTCTGTTAACCCTAGAGATGTTTGTGGTGAAAATCTCAGTAGATCAGCAGTTCCTGAAACACTCAGACCAACCATGCTACGGTCGAAGTCCCTTAAACCCCTTTCTTCCTCATTCTGGTGCTCGGTTTGAACTTCAGCAAGCTGTCTCGACCACGTCTGCATGCCTAAATGCGTTGAGTTGCAGCCATGTGATTGGTTGATTAGCTGTTTGTGTTATCAAGCTATTGAACAGGTGTACCTAATAAAGTGGCCGGTAAGTGTACATGTCGGGTTTCCCATGGCAACGTGATGCAGGCAGTGTGTGAACTGTAACTCCACAACTTCATTCAGTGGCTTTTTTTTCCTTCCGCTAAGAATCTGTATCACTTATAAATAATTGTCAGGAAACCAAGGTGGTTTCCTCTAAAAGAAGGGCGACGCTTCCTTTCTGACACTCTGAACAAACCCCGGAGAAGCACAGCCCACCTTCCCCATTGTTGCTGGCCGACAAAAATCTGAACAAGACAACAACAACACAAAAACAAACAACTCTCAGTTTCTGATTTTATTTCTTTATTTTTTTTTAACAACTAATCATGGTGACAGAGCAGATTTCAGAAACCGTAAATGATAGATATTATGAGGAAGTAGAAAAAACAGTTACAACATAATGCAATCTAATACATGCCTTGCATTTATCTATATATATATTAATACACAGCTCCATCCAAAATGGTGTCAACAGTCGAGGGAAACTGGAATTTTCTGCTTAAATTTCTCAATGAAGTTAAAGTACCTTTGGATATACATGTGACTTTTGAATACGTAAATGCAGTATGTGCACTGAACAGACCTGAAGACCTGAAGTAGAGCATTTAATTGATCAATAATCGGTTAAAAAATACAGATACCGATAACGGGAAAAGTGCCAAATATCAGCCACGATAAATGACTAAACTCCACTCACCTGACTGTTAACATACTTTAGAGGGAACTGTTGATGTATAAAAACTTCAGTGCAGAACACAAAGCGTTTAAACTGATGGCTTTATGGCTGCATAAATATTAGAGCTGAGCAATTTTCTATTTTAAATCAAAATCGCAATTTGAAACAGTGAAATTACACTGGAAAAAATGCCCCTCCCAAAACAACAAAAAAAAAACTTATTTCAAGGCACTTTTAAATCGAAATAAGTGAATAAATCTGCCAATAGAACAAGTGAAAATGTCTTAAAACACGTCCCTCCATCTGCTGAAATGTTACTTGTAAAGCGAGTTTATCTTAAATCAAGTTGACTAAAAATAAGACGAATGAACTTGGTAAGATGTTGAGTTTTTGCTGTGTAGATTGTGCGTGTCTGATCCAAGGATTTAGACTGAGGTAGAAGTAGGGATGTTATTGATTAATCGTTAATCACAGATATAGTAGCTGATAAGGGAGACGGTGAAGGACATGCATGTCAGAAAATGTATTGGATCTCGGGTGTAGTACCTGCTTCTGCCACCAGGTGGGGTCTCTTACGAGTTAACACTGTAGCAAACCGAGGAGGCATCACTGAGACTACTGGCAGTTCTGTGTTGGCGAGCAGAGAGCATTGTGGGAGTTTATCTTATAAAGTGCAACCATGACAAAGTCTCCCGTGACGATTAACGGCTACCTGCCAAAACTCATTGTGCAAAAACTAAGGTGCAGACTTTTGCTGATATCACGTCATTCTGCTTATGTCACACGTCATAAAAACATTGCGGGATTGTGGGTAAAGCGGATTCTACAAGGCCTCTAATAATATCTTCTGTCCTTGTGTTACCGTATTGATTAATTAAAAGAAGAAAATGTTTAAAATTTACATCCGTAGTTGATGGTTTTGCAAATCAAAGCTGCTCTCCTTCTGTAACAGTCACACGTTTGATGGCATCTTATTTGTTAATGATCGATCACATTTCAGATCTATTACACAGAAAACACTGAACTGAATCTTGACTTTAAAAAAAAAAACTATATCGCAAATCCAATCACAATATCCGTCAGAAAAATCACAATTACATTACTTTCCCCAAATTGCTCAGCCCTAATAAGTACTAGGTATTATTATTAATCAGCTGTATACTTTATAACCATAACTTTGAAGCCAAACACACGTGTATTGAAAAAGACATATTAATGCATAGCTGTAGAAATAGACTGCATGGCTACTGGGTTTTCTCAAAGAGCACTCACTGATGCTGCAGAGATCGGCCTCCACAGCCGCAACAATCTGTGCATCAGTTAATTACAGGCAACTGTTGGCTGTGCAAATATCATCGACGTACAAACTGCTTTTCATCTGCATGACAAAGCTCATTAACCCTCTGAACATTTATCACAGCTGCAAGCCGTAGAAACCAATTGTCCAGTTTACATTTTACAGGTCACAATCCAAAAATTTGCCAAAAATAAACCAGAATTGTAAAAAAACTAAAAAAGTTTGTGCTCATCAGCATAACGGAGAAGCCATGAGTGACTCAGCTGGTTCAGACCAACTTTTCACTTGAGCGGCAGGCTGCAAGTATGTAAACGTGTTATTATAAAATGCATGCAGCATGGCTCCAAAACAGACTACAGAGGAGCAGACTGTAGGAAGATGCATTCAGCATGGTGAAACATCTTTCTACAGTTGATGTGCAGCTCATAGATATGTAAGTAACAAAATACCTTTGGTAGGTAGAGGCAGCATTTTTCCAGTAACACCTGGACAAATGTTTCATATTGGTTCCAGGCTTCTTTTCAAGTTTTATTAAATACATAATCAAAAAAATTCAACCTCTGCTTTTTGTTTTTCTGATTTATGGAATTACAACTGCACAAAAGACATTTCTGAGCCCTCCCTCCTTCTCACCATGGTTGTTCTGTCCCCACAGAGGAGCAGGACTTTACAGAACAATGAGCCCACAGGGAGGAAAAATGTGACGGGAGCAAAAAGTGCCCAGAAACTGTTTAGGGTTCGGAGGGTTAAACTGCTTTGTCAGAGACTGAGTTAATGTTTGTCAGAGGATCTCGGAAGTCTCCAGACAAATCAGAGGAATGTTTTATAAGAGCGTCACATTCCTGGTGGGAATGTGTGGAAACACCCCTGTGACGCTGTAAATTACGGAAAAGAGACGAGTGAAAATGCGTTTTTACTAAACATGACACTGATGAAAGATAACATGTGGCCACATGTGGAAAACTTTCAATCATATAAAGGGATGCAAGAGAAAAAGTAAAGCTTACAGAACAAAAATAGTTTGTAAAGTGTCTCAACATCTGTAACATCAAGGGTCTGTTCCAGAAAACAGGTTTAACAAACTCTGAATTTACACCTGAGCTGAAGCGACAGAGCCTGAGATGAGAGTTTTAAGTTCCAGAGCAATCAGTTGGTTCAGTCAATCAGCTATCAATATGTTCACTCTGAGTTATCACCGGTGGAGCTCCGATACTATAAATCACCACGACAGCAGGTAAATAATCCAGCAGAACTGGACGTGTGAATGTCCGACCCTGATATCTATCATGAGTCACTAAAGCCCCTTTCAGACATGAGATGTAGAAACACTGCAGCGCCACCAATCTGTCAAAGTGACGATGTTCTGGTACTCAGTCACAGGTCGACTTACTGTGAGACTGGACGGCAAATCAAATGACTTAAAATACAGATTCATGCACAAACATTAGACACACTTCATGTCAGACAGTTCACCTGTCAGATGTGAAGTGTCTAATTGGGGTGTAACAATACAACGAACCGAAACAAACCGAACCGTTCAACACAGGCACTTTGGGTTCGGTACAGAGGTGTACCGAGGTATGAACATTTTAAGACTATTAAGAAAGGCCAATGTACAGAAGTGTTTTATTTGTGAACATTGTAGTTTTCACAGTTGTGGTGGACCTTCTCCATCTCACAGTTGCACAGAATAGCAGAACTAAAAACAAGTAGGAGTTTCCAGTCAGACCGTTTTTTCTCCTGCCGGTGCTTCTGTGACGTACGGCTAGAGAATGGGATGGCTAATGCTAACAGCAAGAAGCCGGAGCTGGAAGACGCTCTACCGTCATTAAAATCACCCGTCTGGGATCACTTGGGTTTCCTGGTAAAGGATGAAAAAGGAGTAAAACAAGTGGACCAGACCAAAGCTGTAAGAAGCTCCAAACGTGGGAAAAAGTCTGGCGTTTATTATTGGTCATAACTCTGGTTTTACTTGGCCAATCAACACGATTCAAAGACTAGCAGATCGTTTAAAATTCAAACTTTCGATACAAGTTGAAACTTGCTGCTACGTCATCTTAAATCGGTCATGTCACTTTGACGCGACAGCACGTCCATCGACTCCAGAGGGTTCCGTACCGACACTTGATTCTTGTGTACCGTTACACCCCTAATGTCTAATCTTTGTGCTCAAACGAACAGATCGAGTGTCCAGCATGCAGACAATACAGAGTTTGTCAAACCACAGCGATACACATGGCTATCCTTAAATGAGTAAACACATAAAACGTCTGAAAAGAAAGAATAAATGTATGAAACAGTGATTCCCCAGAACCTTTTCTTGCAGCAGTGGCGTGTTTAAAATACTTTGACACTTGATAACAGGTCGTGGTGACGGTCGCAGGCACCAAATCAAATAAATAATCATGTTAATCGTCACTTAAATCTTTAAAATGTGCTCTGACATGAATTCAGGACTAGTCAGACAGACGCACTGTTGTAATAAAAGCACACTGCTGCTAGAAATACAGAAGGAAAACACTGTAAAAATCAAAACAATAACAACATAAAAGTGTTAATACGCAGAAAATGTAAAACAAAACTGTACCAGGGGACTTAAAGTTCTCAGCCTCACTAGAAAACATCACAGGAGAAAGGTTGTTCTTACATTATTTGTCAGTATTGTCTCTTTTAACTTTAATGTACTTAATTCTTCACTATTAAAGCTTCACTATTCCTCCAGATGACGGTCACATCTTTAGCGTCATCACCAGTGTGAAAACGGCGACCACACAAATAGGACTTCGGACGCTGCAGGTCGAATGAATAAGAGTCATGAGGCAACAGCTAAAAACCACGTTTGGCTGCTTTTGTGCGAGAACGAACGCATTGTTGTGGAAAAACAGCAGAATAATACTTCAAAAATTTGAGTTTCTGAAGAGGGTGATTTGAGATTTTCTAGTTTACAGCTGTGCCCCAGAATGCGAGTTACTCCCATGTTTCCAGGTGAGGCTGAGAACTTTGTGAAGCCCACTTATTTTCTAAGGCACCGAGCATTAATCGAATTATGGCACCATTATGACGGATTTAATGTGATTAAATCTATATAGGGGAAACCGTCATTTTTCAAAAACATCTGGGGCCCCGTCATAGAAAGAGATTAGGCTCGGCACAGACGGTGGAAGCACTTGGAGAAGTATGAGTGGCTTCTGCAGAGATGTCAGAGAGCCACCCAACATTTACACACTGACCTGGAATATATCTGCACCCCAACGAATACATTCAAATTTTATTAATGTCTTTATTCCCGTTATTTTTGGTTTTTTCGTGTTCGATATTTTTTAATATTTGGTCGGTGGGGGCTGGGGAGTTGAGTTTTAAGTGCACTGTACTTCTGATACCCCTTTTCCACCGAGAAGAACCAGGTCCTAGTTCTGGTGCTTAGTTGTTTCTAATCTGGTTCCTCCTAAGAACCTGTTTGCTTTTCCATTAACAAGGAGCCAAGTTGGAGCCATTGGGTCACCGTAAAACCACTACACTAGCATCCATTACATAGCAGTTAATCAAAAGCAGTAAGTTGATGATAATATCTATGTTTATCTCAATAGATGGTCTTAAGGCTGATTGTGAGGCAGAGGTCCTCCTGTTGCCTGGACACATCCGTGATCACGCTACTGGTGGGACACAACTGTAGCGGATTTCAGGTCAACAGTTTGTGGTAAACTTCCAGGAGTCATTCCAACACATGTGTGATGGGACCAGGGACGTCCTGGAGAACAAGGACACTAATTATCCCTTGTGTGTCCCTTTCCACCGTTGATGGTTGGTCACCATAACCCCGCCCCCAGCCCCTGACGTACTCGGTGCTTAGCTCTGGACCAGCAAAGAGTTGGTGCATGCTAAGCTCCAGTTTTTAGCACCTGGAGTCGGTGCTTAGGTGGTGGAAACACAAAGAACTGGTGCTAAGTCAGGCTCTGGTTCTGAACTAGACCTGGAACCAGCTCGGTGGAAAAGGGGTATATGCGTTTACTTCTGGATGAACACATGCACTAATGTCTATTTGCTCTTGTTAAAATCAAAAGTATTTTTGAATTTTCAGACCAATTGTAGAAAGGCGATTGAAGGCTCCTTCTAGACACGGTGTTCTTCCACATCGTTGGGTTCATTATCCTCCGACGTCACGGCAGCATGAGAAGGGTTTCTACATCTGCAGATCAACAACAACAGAACTCCACTCAGAACTTACCAGATGAAGGCAGTGAGAGACTTTATACTTTATATCAATGTGGTTCAAGTTACCTGCAAATGAGGCCCACGATCAGCAGCACCAGCAGCAGCACGATACAGACCACGATGAAAATAATCCATCCATAGTGAAGAATCTCTGTCAGGAGCACAGAGAGTTTGGTAATGATTTGATTTAAACCTTCTATCAGCCAGAATGATTCCATTCCAAGCTTCAAATTGTGATGTCTCATTGAAATCACTTTTTTCTACATTAAAATTTGCCAAAAATTAACTGTTTGCAGTAACAAGATTCTGTGAAGAGGAAAAAATCTCCATTTCTCTGTGCAGCTGACGAGTCATGACTGACTCAGCTGTGACCAACAGCATCATGATAAAAATTCTGACTTTTTGGCTGAACTGCAGGCAGTGTTGACATAGATCACTGAGGAGATGTGTGGAAATAAATAAAAAATATAAGTACTAAAATATCTGTAGTATGTGAAACAATCAGTCACAACATCCTGACCACTGACAGGTGAAGTGAATAACATTGATCATATTGGTACTATGTGCTGTTCTGATGGAAAACCTTGGATTTTAACATCCATGTTGGTGAGACTTAGACACCCAAATAAACATTGTCCCACAACAAACACACTCCCTCATGCAAATAGAAATCCCAAATGTCACTGGAGGAAAATGCACCCCACCACATGGAAACAACATCAACCAATCAGGAACATGTTGAGGAACATGACAATGACCCAACATGTTCATTTGACCTCCAAACTTCCTACAGCCCATTCTGATCAAGCATCAACAGGATGCAGTGGAACAAGTTGGATTGACAGAGGCCCCACTGCACAAACCAGAGTACCCAAAGGATCCAGTGCCAACGTCCTGGTTCCAGACCCCATAGGACACCCTGAGAGGTCCTCTGGTCCAATGGTTCAGAGCATTTTGGACCACATAGGAGGACCAACACAGTGTTACGCAAGTGGTCAGAATGTTATGCCTGATAGGTGTATATGTAGTATGTTTTTCAGGGTTGGTGAAAATTTGTGGGCACTTGAAAAATATTTTGTACATGTTGATTCCATTTTAAAAACTAACTAAGAAACTCAACTTTAGTTTTTTTTTCTTCTTTTTTTCCAGCTTTGGGCATTATAACTAGGGATGCACGATAATATTGGCGTCTGATAATTATCGGTTAATATTGGCAATTATGACGTCATTCCGATAATTTTAAAAATCAGTCGATAAAATGACCCGATAATAATAAAGACTTGGAATCTTGGTTTTTGCCGTTGGTCTGTGTGTTGTGGCCTGACTCCTCAACCCCTCCCCTCCCCGACGGTACTGTCGCATGCGTGTGATGTCATAACACTGCCGGGCAGAGAAAAACAAGCAGCATGGTGTGGGACTCACCAGTGTGGACTTTCTTTACCTTGTCTGAAGAAGACATTTCACTTGGGCTGACCCTGAATATTCAAATATGCATTCGTTGTGATGGTATTTGGATAATAATTTCGATTTTGACATAATCTTGTGCGTCTCAGCCGGGCGCTGCCTAACGCCACCGAGCGTTGCTGAGGCTGTAGTACGCTGGTTGTAGTAGCGGACCTCCCAACTCCGGTATGACGCTGTGGTGCGCCGACACCGCATCACAAACACAATCGGTTGACATTACCGGTTATCGGCTGCAAGAAGTATAAGATCATCGATTATCGGTATCGGTTGAAACTGGCATTATTGTGCATCCCTAGTTATAACTGTGTCAAACTGCACAGAAGACAATTTTGAGTTCTCTACTTCCAGCCATGGTTGTGCTGTATTCATAAAGGTGCAGGTCTGGAGCAAAAAAAACAAACAAAAAAGAAACCAAAAAAAAAAAACTAAAATGAAACTTCTTGAGTTCAGAGGGTTCACATAATTGGCCACTTGCATTCGTTTCCTACCTTGCTGATGTTCACTGCAGGTGCCTGAAAGTCAATATACATACATCAGAATCAACAATAATAAATAAAATAAGAAAGCACTATATATATTAACTTTTTTTTTTTTTAAATGTTCAAATGTTTTGGGGAGTTTTTTCAATTTTACTGATAGCAGAAGAAAGACAAGGTAAAAGGGGGTGGTAAGGCCTTAACCCAGCGAGCTACACGGCTGCTCATATTTATTAAGACTATAAACATTCAGAGTTTCCTTCACAGATACTCACAGGAACAAGTCCCTTCGCGTGTCTTTTCCTAAACAAAGAGAAAGAAGAATCCAGTAAGAGCAGAACTGTGTGGACCTCAGCAGGATTATGATATTGTGAGGTTAATTTCATTACTTTAGGTATCAGTACTTTGGATAATCAGGATACCTGCGACAGGGAGAGGCTCGCCTGTTCTCAGTCACCACTGACAATAAAAGATGGGCTTGGATCACCACTTGAACCGTTGAACCAACAAATCTTAGTTAGCTCATCCATCCATTATCTTTGCATCATCCCATCATCACCCAACCAGAAAAGGATGCCTTAGCCAAAGGACTGAACTTCGCCATATCTCCACAGCTGGCTTTTGTGTGCGCTGGTGAATCTGCCTTTCCTCTGCTTAGTTCTCCGAGGTCCAGATCTACTACCTGGCACCTTTACACTGAAAATACACTGTATCACCAAAAGCACTGGGACGTCTGCCTTCACAAGCACATGAACTTTAATGACATCCCATTCTTAATCCGTAGAGTTTAATTTGGAGTTGGTCCACCCTTTGCAGCTACATCCTCAACTCTTCTGGGAGGGCTTTCCACAAGGTTTAGGAGTGTGTTTATGGGAATCTTCTGCCAGACAGTGAAGTGTGATTGGTCCCTCCAGAGGACACTGCTCTAGAGTCCAATGGTGGCAGCTTTACACCACTGCATCCGACGCTTTGCATTGCGCTTGGTGATGTGAGGCTTGGATGCAGCTGCTCGACCATGGAAACCCATTCCATGAAACTCTCTATGCACTGTTCTTGAACTAATCTAAAGGCCACACAAAGTTTGGAGGTCCGTAGCTACTGACTCTGCAGAAAGTTGTCGATTTCTGCTCACTGTGCTCCTCAGCATCCGCTAACCCCGCTCTGATTTTACATGACCTACCACTTCATACGCTGTATTCCGATTTAGTGTTGCGCTGTCTTGCGCATTCACTCCTTGGCTTTGTATAGCGCTGAGTTGCTGTGTGCATGTTAGTCCTAGCATCTGGTAGTTGTAATCTATCCCTGGTTTCCTAGCCTTGTGATACTTGGTTCTGGTCAGCTCCATGACCCGCTCTCAAATATATTAAGATTAAGTCTAGCCTTAGCGACACTGTAATATCCTTCGCAGATATCCGTAATGTCGCGTTCCAAGTCCACCGTCCTAGTGTGTCTTGGTCTCTTCCATTGCTACCCCAGAGGTCGTTGTGTCCCCCTTATTCCCAGTGGAGTTGTCTACCTGCTTTCCATCCACTTCCTCCACCTTCCTCTACCTTCATTCCCTTCCTAATTCATCTTATTGTACAATAAAGCACTGTTTCAATCTGGCCTGCTGTGTTCTCTGTCTGTGTTTGGGTCTCTGCATTTCCCGTGACAACTTTTACTGAAATGTCAAGTGTATTGTCTTAAAGGTGACTCTTAAGTTTCACAACTTTTAATCTTTTCATCACATAGAACCAGTATGATTTGGACCGTATCTCAACATGTCAGCAGTGTCATACCTTGCATTCTTGTCTGTAGAGGATCTTCTCTACACACTCCCTGATCAGAAGAGCATGGTCGCTCATGGTCACCACCACCTTGTTCACCTTATCAGCCAAGTTGGTTCCCAGCTTGTGGTTCTAAAGTCAACATGTGGAAGATGATAAAATCACAACAAATTAAATCAAACTGATAGTCCATATAAAAACAATGACCTCCTGACACATCTTCACTAAGGCCCACATCAAAACAAGCTCCTCAGTCACATGTACATGATTGATAAACCATCACTGCAGCAGGGGATGTGTGGTGATGCGACAGTTCTGTTTTTTTATTACGTTGGTTTTCACTAGGGCTGGTCCGAATAGCAATATCTGGATATTCAGATTCAATATTTGCCGAATATTCAAATATTCGGTGTGTGCCGCAGCGTCAGCCAGGGTGAAGCGGGGTGCCGTTGGGGGGTGGCAAGACAGCGCACTAAAAACTCGGCCATGCTTGGTGGAGCTCGGCGGCACACTACAACCTCGGCAGCATTCGGCGGCGTACTACAGCCTCTGCAACGCTCGGCAACGCTTGGCAGTGTTCGGCAACTCTCAGCGGCACCCATATTCAAAAATCAAAATTATTATTCGAATACCACCACATCGAACGAATATTCGAATATTTGGGACCAGCCCTAGTTTTCACAGAGAGAATTTGACTTTTTGGTCAAAGACACTGAAGAATAAATCACATAAACAGTGTTACAGGACAAATAAGAAGCAAGTTTAACAAATCTAAGGTTTCATGAAAGTAGTAGAAATATTGACAATGTGCAGGGAAGTGCAAATTAATCACCTAAGAATGTGTAAGATCACACAGTATGTCATGTAAACAACATGAAATATGCAAAGGATAATCCTATTTAAAAGCTGGGACACATGGGCTGCTATTTCGAGTACATTGAGGTTATAAGCAGCATCTGTGCTTTTCCTGCTGTAAGGCAGTGTTGCATGCTGGGGTTTTAACGTAGAGACATGTCAGACAAAAACATTTGGAAACACTGAAGTAACTCTGACTTGCGTAACTTACAGTGCTGTTGTTCCAACTATAATCGCAGTAGGTTCCATTAAACTCTGGGACTGAATAAAGCGTCCCATCAGCAGTGTGCTGGACATCACAGGGAATCGTGTTTGTCCAGCCAAACTTCAGTGAGACAACTGTGGGAAAAGGAGAAGCACATCAACAGATGGTTTGCTTTCCTACTTCTCTTTTGATCTGCCATTTTGGCCATCAGATGAAGTCCACATTCTTATGAAACGGCCTGTAAAAAAAGGGCTACAGTCATAGGAAATACTGTGGTTCAGTCCCTGAGGTTAGAGTGAAAGAGACGGGTGGGGTAGTGAATGCAAGTGTGTTGGACTTCAGGAAGCTGCAGCTGCACGATGGGATTTTATATCTACTTCAGTGATGCAGGTTTAAGGACACATGCACACAAGACACACACACACACATATACAAGCACACACACACACACACACACACTGCGTAGTAGACATGCCCGCACTTACCGTATCTGTGCCCTACGTCCTCGGCACTTTCTACAGCCATTACAACCAATTAATTCATTTTTAACATGTTGAAACGCATTTTCCGAGCCGCTTTTAAACACGTCATGAGTAGAACAAACACCGCTGCTGTGTGTCATAAGACACAGAGGTTATGCTTCATTCAAACATGTTCAGCAAACATAGCAAGAGGCAAAAAACTGCAGACAGTTTTTTTCCAAACAAACCGTGTGAGTTGAGTCGTGCTGTTACATGTAGATAATGTTTAGCTAAAACAAAGACATTCTATATATATTATTGCCGAGGACTTTGGCTAAAGATGACAAATAGATGTGAATTTAGTTCGCTAAGCTAGCTAGTTATAAACCTACTCCTCCTTGATTTCTGCACGGAACATGAGCTCACTATTGTTTTGCACATATTTTCTAATCTTTATACAATAGAAAGATCAGTGTGAGGGAGGAGAGGGTGGACCAGAGGCCAGCAGCAGAGATGGACATGGAGGGTCTTGAACGCAGGCGAGGAGAAATTATAACTGAAGTCCTCATAATGTCTCTGTTATAACTGGCTGAGAGAAACATCGATAGCATAAAAGGGATTTGGAGGTTAAATTCTAATACTACTGTATTCCTAACTCTATTTCAAAATGCTGCTTTCCACTTATTTTTAATCTTTATTGCCACAATATAAAGAGCAGGCTGAGAGAGGAGACAGTGGACTAGAGGCCAGTAGGGATGATGATGATGATGATGATTATACAGGGAAAGAAAAGAACAGAACTTGATGAAAAAAAAAAATCAATGGCATAAAACTGACTTTGTGATTAATTTCCTCACCGCTACTATTCTTGATTCTATTTATAAATTTTGCCTTGCACATTTATTATCTATATTATTGCAGGAGACATTATAACTGGCTGAGGATAAGAGTGACTCTAAGATCAGCATTTCCACTGTTATTTCAGGACTAGTTTTATTTATACTAAATGTTTTTGTCTGGGTTGCAATAAGTGTTGATATGTTTATTGTTGTGTCACTTCTTGCCATTAAATTAACTTATGAGGCTTATTACCCTGTTATCTGGTCACTTCCATTCATTTTGGTGCTGATCATTTTAAACAGGAATGGTGTTCTACAGAACTTCTGGTGTTCACTGTTTTCATTTGGCACTTAATCATCTGGCTCCTCACCCTGTAGACGCCCCAGGGTCCTTCTGAGTCAACTCAACCAGAGTCTGTGAGCTTTAGATTTTACATTTTGACCTTGATAGTGTTTCATTTTAAAGAACTGAAGTCGGTTCCCTGGTGCTCTGCTGTCTGTGGTTATGTGGTTCTTTAGCTGCTAAGGAGACACGCAACTGAATGGGAGAAGATGATAAATCACTCAATAAACCTCTGAACAATCCCCCCCCCCACCCCCTAAAATGCAAAATGATGGCTACGTCACGCGCAGCGCGTGACGTAGCCATCATTTTGTGTGCGTAGATGCACACACATGTACACATTTGCACACTGACATGCCAACACGCACACAGCACATGCAGACACACACACACACACATATGTACGCACACAAGCACGCACATGCACACACGCACACAACACCTGCAGATACACACACGTACACACACACATGCACGCGAACACGCACACACACACACACACTATTCTGACAAGATAAATCCAGCCGACTACAGCCTGGATAATTAAAATGCCATTTAAAGATCGCAGTCCTGTTGATTCTTCCCTTAAAGGAGGAGAGGTTTCATTGTTAGAAGGCGTACTGAGATAATGCGGTTAGAAAGTGAAGATCTACTGATGCAATGAGGCGAGATGTTGCAGCGATGCGAGGCGGTGAAACTTCTAAAAACACACACGCAAAAAAAAACAACTCACCAACAATCCACAGACTGCAGATAAAATGCATGTCGACCGTCCGCTCTCCTCCGTCCTTTATAAAGTATAAACTCTCCGGTTGTGCAGCGGTGCGTCAAAGAGAGTCTCCGACTGGGGACGTGCCGCCCTGCATCCGCACACATCGGCTTTATCGGCAGCACTGAGGTTGAATCTCCGTAAACCAGCTGATTACCAAGGAAATGCAGTGTGGGCTGAGTGACCTCCCCCTCTGTGGAGGAAGGTTTGTGGGCGGTCATCACCACCTACAGGTGTAATTACATCCTAATACAGTTTGTTCTTATCTTATCTCCGCCTCAAAACCATTACAGATATCCACCAAATCACAGACTAAACAGTAAAACACACCCACAGGCCACTTTATTAGATACACCTGTTAACACAAACCTCCAATCAGCCAATCACATGGCAGCAACTTGATGCACTCATTCATGCAGACAAGTCGACCTGAGGTACAAACTGATCAAATCCCTGAAGCCTCAAAGTCTGATTGTTGACCTGATAAGATTCACAGTGAGCCCATTTATCAATCTGAATTATGTTTCTTTTAAAAATTTGTTTTTTATTTGCAATTTAAAAAGAAAAAAACATCATGAACATAAAAATAACAGACAAATGTAAGAAAGTAAAAACAACAGTTTAACAGAAGGTCAGCATTTTTCTTCTTAGTCATTCTCTAATAATTCAGTTATTTCTTGGCATCACTTCGCATGTAAACAGTCCACTTCTGCCAGTTCTTTCTAGGAACTTTATTTGTCCCCGGGGGCAATTCAGTTTTCGCATATCCCAGTTGGGGTCAGATTGCAGGGTCAGCCAGCGATCCTGTTTAGGGGGTAACGGTGGCCGCAGTCGGGGCTCGATCCACCGACCTTCTGATTGTTGTGCCACCACTACCCCAAGGTAGTGGTGACCTGCGCTCATACGGTAACGCCTTAACTCAGCGAGCTATATAGCAGCCCCCTCTTGTATGTCCTTTGAGTTGGTAGGTCAACTTTTCCATCAAACAGATGTCCTGGATGGTCTTTCTTTGGAGGTTCTGTACCAGTCTCTGGTTATGGCTTTTTTACCAGCTATCAGCAAAATTTTAATCAGATACATGTCCTTTATTTGCACAGTGTATTCAGTGTTTCCTAAGAACATGACAATACAGGTATTTGGGATAGCATTTTTTATCTTAGCACAGCTCCAGAAAACATGTGTGTGGTTACTGTCTTGCTCCCAAAAGCAGTTAAGCAGCTGAAAGAATAAACGCAAGAATGAGACTTAATGTGAGATTACCGAATTCATTGTCCACACCGTCATGAAAATAGTTTGATTTTTACTACCGGATTAATTACTTGTTTAAATAATATCTCTTTTTGTGAGCAGCATTAAAGGGAATCTGTAATTTCACTTTACAATCTTGTGATCACCGCAAAAGTGCCACCAAGGTGTGGACTCAAATGCACAACTGCAGAGACCCACATAAAGTCCAATGAGTGTACTGTTCAAAAGCACAATAATCATAAATAATAAAATAATTAATAATAAAGGTTGTTTTAACTTTACGAGTATTTTAATAACCAGAACCCCTACAATGAAACAAAACACCCCTCCTGCTCCACCACACTTGGTCTCCTCCTTCGTGAACCCCTCTACTTCAACTAGTGGAACGCTCCAGCTCAGGTCAGCTTCTGCACATCTGCACCATCCGTCCAACTCCAAAACGTGTTAGGCATGGTTTGAATGTAACATCAGAAAACCACATCTTAACAAGATTTTTAAAAAGACATCCAACAGACAAGATGGAGGAAAGAGGCCTGCTTCCTTTGTGTGAGGATGTGTGTCTTACTTGAGGACATGAGCTCCTCCGTGATGTTTCCTCTCTCTTGTGGAGCCATGGACCATAAATTTGCAGCACAGTTCTCACGGTACTTCACCGCCAAGGCAAAAGGCTGCACGCGAAATAACCACTTGGTGATCCTGATATTAGCGTCCCTCATGTTTGCTAACCAGGTCAAGGCACAATGGTGGGTTTCCAGGGTAAACTTCCTCCCCAGTAAGTAGTATTTCAGCAAGTCCAGTACTCACTTGATGGCCAGACACTCCTTCTCCACCACTGAATGCCATACTTCATGCTTCAGACCGGAAGTTGCTTGGTTCTCCTTGAAACAGAGCTGCTATAAGGCCGACATCAGATGGGCCTATCTGGACGGAGAAATGTCAATCATAGTCTGGGCTCTTCAGGATGGGTTGACAGCTTCTTCACATTCTGCTGTGCACTGATCCTTGTTGGATTCGTTTTTCCTGGTGAGGTTGGAAAGGGGACCGAGTAGAAAAAAATTGATAAATGAAATGACCATACCACACCACCCCACCAGACCAAGGAAAGACCTCACCTGGAACTTTGTTTTAGGCCTTTCTGCCTTCTTGATGACTTCAACCTTCCACACTTCTGGACACAGTACACCATTCCCCAGCACAAAACCCAAGTACTGAGCCCCCTGCTTAGCTAAGAAGTACTTTTCTGAAAGAATAGTGAGTCATGCCCGCATAGATCCTGAGCAAAACATGTTGGAGGTTGTGAAGACAGTCTTCCCAGCAGTTCCTGCAGACCACAGTGCCATCCAGGTATGCTACTGCAAAGGACTCTGCACCTTACATCCCCAATTCTCTCCACCAGGCCGTCAACTCTTGGTTTGCAAATCCAGTTTACTGACTCCAAACAGAACCTCAAGGTGGCATCTTTTTTAGGGTATAAGAGCTGCTTCAGTCACTCGATAAAGGTGATATGACATGGTTGTGGTCTTCAGCTACTCTTACATTTTCAGGACATACAGAATTATGTTCTGCGCCTTCCCAGACCCCTCCCATATCTTACGTAGTACATCCAAGGGACCTCTGACAAGGGATCTCAAAGGGTAAAAACGCTGTATTGATCGAGGAAAATTCTCTTATTCGCATATCCAAGGATGCTGGGGTAACAGCGCGGGATCAGCCACAGTGAGGCAGTAGTCCAAAGCCTTAAACACTGAGCCATGCTCTGGTGCCTCTTGGTTTGTCTTCAGGATGACGACCTCAGAATCCCAAAAAGAGTAGACACTGGTAAAATCTGATCTCACTAAGTTATTTGAAAGAAATAGGAGACTCCCTAATGTCTCCAGTACAAAAGCAGGTGCAATGGATGCTCAAATTAGTTAGTTCTATCTTCTTATACTTAAGTGTTAAAATATAGTTTAGACAAAAACCTGTCACGGGGCTGAGGTTAGAACCCAAATGCAGACACAGAAGCAGAACAGGCAGGAGGAGTTGTACAAAAGGATTTTATTAACTAAAGATGTCCAAGAGCAACACCTGGTAACTGAAGAGGAAACAAGGCAGGAGGGGAAAATAATACTAAGGCAGGAGTAAACCAAACCTAATACAAATAAGGGGAAAACTGCCAAAAGCCGGGGAATAACTATAAACTACTCACAGGGGGGGAACTCAAAGAGACGACTATGGAATAAGTAAACTACACGACCAAATGGGGTTATGCACACTAACCAGACTAAACTGAAACTTATACAGAATGAATAACTAAACCCGGGGAAAAAACTGAATCTAACCTCATACAGAAAACGAAACTAACTACGTCAAAACTTATATGACAGAACGACTAACTAAGGCAACCAGGTACTCACAAACAAAGGGGAACCAACGGGGCTGCCTCATGGGATGCGGGGATCCGGCGAGACAAGGTGAAGCCGAAGGAAACGAGAGATCTTTGGTGGGCTGGGGGGCTGATGGCCGGCGACCGACAGAGACAGGCATCAGGCAGGATGGCAGGTGAATTAAGTCACCGGGACCGTACAGGCAGGGATGCAGGAACAAAAGCAAGCAGGCGGGGAGTAGGTAAGAGAGGCAGCGGGGACAGGCAGGGAGCAAGGCGGTATTGTCTGTTCATGATCTGGCGGTGTCTGACTGAATGACCAAGGCTTTTATTGATATTATATCAATCCCAGTAATCAGGAGTGCTGGCAGGGCAGCGATGACAATGACAGTGAGGGGAGGCGGGAAGCAAGGGCTGGAGCAGGGATCCTGACAGAACTAATCTCTGGTGCGGCCTATCCTCAGCACTTTCTCTTAGGATGCCTTGGGGAGGAATAACTGTTGGCCATAATCACTATGTCTGTGTAAAAGATCATTCTCAATGAAGAAGTACTCATTTATTGGACTGACACTGGAGCTTTTGCTGTGTCTCCTGCAAAAAAGAGTGAGATCATCATGCTGCTGCTTGGCAAGATCACAGAAGAAAACATTTTTATCCACCGATGGAGCTTCAGGTTCCTGCTCTGGCTGATCTGCTGGCTGCATCATATGTTCCTCCACTTGATGTCCCATCTCTCTTATTGTGTGACTGTAGATTTCCCAACTGTCCCTTCCCCATTAAACATCATTAGCTCAAGTGTGTCTGTTTGAATGTCCTGGGTATTTGTAAGTGGCATGTCAGGGTTTAGATTCTCACCTGCGATAAGTCAAATGAGCCATGCTGTGTTGATTCTACAGCACCGTTCAGTGTTTACTAAATTATCTGTTCTATTAAGGTAACTATCATAACTATCGGGAGCCAGTGCAGCCAAGCAGGGCACTGCCACTTGTCAGTAGCTTTAAATATAGTTAAGTTGCTGCCGTCCCCACCCCCTCTAGAAGAAGACTCTCCCTGCATTTGTGATTGACAGCAATGAAAAATAGTTGACAGCAGGGTGTTGGAGGATAGTTGTCCAGATCTGGGCAAGAAAGAAGCTCTGTATTTGTTTCCTGTTTGGCTCTGGAATCCAACTAAATAGCCAAGATTTGCTCTTCCTTTCTGGCTGAATTTTCCACCATCTTTTCTAAAACATAACCTAATTTTTCCAGGGAATACTTGTGTAATGTTTTCCATATGTGGGCCTACTTCCTGCTCCCTGCTTTTAGGGACTTTCTGTCTTGATATTGTCAGAGACCTACAGTTCCCTTAAACTCTGTGGCTGCTGGGGCAAGTCTTGGCATGTTTCTTACACCATTATTTGCTATTTGGTGAGGCTGTAAGACAATGTCGTAGTTGTAGTGGGTTGTGGGAGTGGTGCAGAACAGCAGCTTGGAAATGTCTCCAAAGTGACTGCAGGCTAACATGTAGTAATAATGGGCTGTGTTTTAGAAACTATTTCACCTTTGTTCTGTTATCTATTGTGGTCATTCTCAATTTAAAAAAGTACTCATTTATTGGACTGACATCGGAGCTTTTCTGTGCCTCTTGCAAACTGTCTAAAAGAGTGAGATCATCACGCTGCTGCTTGGCAAGATCACAGAGGAAAACATTTTCAGCTACGTCTGGAGCTTCAGATTCCTTCTCTGGCAGAATAGTCAGAAGTTGTGTTCTGAGAGGTTAGCATTTAGCTTAGCAGTTAGCCTTCCTCAAGTGCCATGCCTCTGCTTCTCGTCACTGTGTCTTTGTTTCCTCCAAGGGTGTGTCAAGATAACAGGAGGCCTCTGGATCCATCCAATGCAGTAGTCCGAGGCTGTGTTGAGTATTAATTGTCTGGATGTATGGTTGAAGAGGTACTAGTTGAACGCACTTCTAGCATCATAAACAAGGGCGGCTGTTGCTAAGGTAGCAGAGGTTGTCCACTAATCACAAGGTTGGTGGTTCAATCCGCCTCCACACGTGGAAGTCCTTAGGACCTTCGGATGTCCTTAGGCAAGACACTGTTGCTATTGGTGTGTGAATGGGTGAATGAGAAACACTGCATAAGAGCAGACCATTTACTATTTTGACTTTCCAGCACTGACTGAATCATCTGTTCTATTGGCTTTGTATCGTAACTATTAGGAGCCAGATCAGCCGAGCAGGGTACCGCCATCTTGTCAGTAGCTTAAAATACACCTGAGCTGCTGCTGTCGCCGCTCCCTTCAGGAAGAAGACCCTCCCTGCATCTATGATTGACAGCAGGGGGTTGGAAGATAGTCGCCCAGGTCTGGGACAGAATAAAGCTCTGGATCTGTTTCTTGTTTGGCTCTGGAAACCAACTGAAGACAAGCTGCCGACACACTGTCTTTTATACCCAAGATTTGCTCCTCCTTTCTGGTGGAATTTTCTGCCTTGTTTTTGAAAAACATGACTCATAATTTCCCCAGGAAATAACAGTCTTGTATTTCCATATTTGGGCCTACCTCCTGCTGCTCACCCCCTCCCTGTTCTCAGGGACTTTCTGTGGTGATACTGTCAAAGACCAACAGTTCTCTAAACGTCTCTGGCTGTTTGGGCAAGTCTGGGCATGTTTCTCGCACCATTATTTGCCGGGTATTTCAGATTAGACTGTAATGTTTTTAAATTGCATAGTATAACAATAAAAATATTAAATGCATAGATCTACCACTCACTAGATTGTGGTATAAACTTTAACGCAAAGTATATTCCGGGGATTTTCCTACAACAAAGGCAGCTGACACAGAGGTGAATAAATGTGTGAGACCAGGACTTTGCATTGTTCATAATTTTCTCTCTGTTAGCAATCACTTTATATCTGAGTACAGCTGAATTCATAGCACAGGTGTTGTTTAGAACTCATGTGTTTGATAAGGTTGTCACACAATGTCATGGTTGCAGAAGGTTGTGGGAGTGGTGCAGAACAGCAGCTTGGAAATGGCTCAGAAGTGACTGCAGGCTAACATGTAGTAATAATGGGCTGTGTTTTAGAAACTATTTCACCTTTGTTCTGTTATCTATTGTGGTCATTCTCAATTTAAAAAAGTACTCATTTATTGGACTGACATCGGAGCTTTTCTGTGCCTCTTGCAAACTGTCTAAAAGAGTGAGATCATCACGCTGCTGCTTGGCAAGATCACAGAGGAAAACATTTTCAGCTACGTCTGGAGCTTCAGGTTCCTGCTCTGGCAGAATAGTCAGAAGTTGTGTTCTGAGAGGTTAGCATTTAGCTTAGCGGTTAGCCTTCCTCAAGTGCCATGCCTCTGCTTCTCGTCACTGTGTCTTTGTTTCCTCCAAGGGTGTGTCAAGATAACAGGAGGCCTCTGGATCCATCCAATGCAGTAGTCCGAGGCTGTGTAGAGTATTAATTGTCTGGATGTATGGTTGAAGAGGTACTAGTTGAACGCACTTCTAGCATCATAAACAAGGGCGGCTGTTGCTAAGGTAGTAGAGGTTGTCCACTAATCACAAGGTTGGTGGTTCAATCCCCCTCCACACGTGGAAGTCCTTAGGACCTTCGGATGTCCTTAGGCAAGACACTGTTGCTATTGGTGTGTGAATGGGTGAATGAGAAACACTGCATAAGAGCAGACCATTTACTATTTTGACTTTCCAGCACTGACTGAATCATCTGTTCTATTAGCTTTGTATCGTAACTATTACGAGCCAGATCAGCCGAGCAGGGTACCGCCATTTTGTCAGTAGCTTAAAATACACCTGAGCTGCTGCTGTCGCTGCTCCCTTCAGGAAGAAGACCCTCCCTGCATCTATGATTGACAGCAGGGGGTTGGAAGATAGTCGACCAGGTCTGGCTCTGGAAACCAACTGAAGACAAGCTGCCGACACACCGTCTTTTATACCCAAGATTTGCTCCTCCTTTCTGGTGGAATTTTCTGCTTTGTTTTTGAAAAACATTTCTCATATTTTCCAGGAAATACTTGTGTAATGTTTTCCATATTTGGGCCTACTTCCTGCTGCTCAACCCCTCCCCGTTTCATTTTCTCAGTGCAGAAACCATCTTTCTTGTACAGTCTATTGTCACTAACCAAACAATATGCACCATCATGCATTGCGGCAAGGTGAACACGAACAAGAACAAGACAAACAAGAGCACGAAAACTTGTCATAAAATGTAAGTAGTTTCCCGTTTAAGTTGTGTTGTTAAATTTGATTTTACCCGTTTCTTAGCTATGTAATAAACTTTGAATTTGATGTGTTTGCACTACGTTGCTACAGCACAAATCATGGCTAGTGTGTGACGTAATTAATAGCTTGAGTAATGTCCAAAATGTTACTTTGCTGAAGTGCAGTACCGCTACGTCCGACATGGGGCTGGCTCTAAGAAGCTCTGGCTCCATAGACCCCAATTCTACACAGCAAAAACTAAAACACGAAAGACAGCTTTTCTACCCCTCAGGATTTTTCTTCATTAGTTTTTCTGGTCAGAACTAGAGATCAGGTAGCCAATCTGAAAATAAATCAATATTGAATTTTATATAAAATGTTAAAGTTTTAGGGACATCACAAGGAGTGGTTACTTGATTGACAGGTCGTCTGGACAAAGCTGCCTTGACCCTCATTCACCGTAAACACTGGTCTCCTCCTTGTTTGGATTTACTTCTGATATTATAACTTTCAGTTTGTCGGCATTTATCAGTGGAGCAGCAGAACCTTTTTCAGACAGTTTCACGGTCCGTTGGCTTGTTTTAATCAGTTTTTCACCGCAATTTGGGCTGTTGGCCGATTGTACCAGCAGACACTGATAGGACTCTGATAACTGATAATTTTCTTATTGGTGCCGGTTTTAATGTATTTAATCTGTAACTTTATTGTCAGATATATTGTGTGCGGTGAACCCCAGAAGTTGGTGCAGATTATTTCTGTGTGTGTTGACCAGAGAAGAGATCTCAAAGTACTGTGGACACATTAAAGAATCACTTGAGCCCAAAGCCCCTTGTGATAGCAGAGAGATTCCATTTTCATCATAGAAACCAGTCTAAAGATGAAAGCGTCTCAGAATATGTTGCTGAACTACACAGGCTGACTCAGTTCTGTGAATTTGGAGGAGGACTTTCTAATGCTCTGTGTGACAGACTGGTTTGCGGCATGCACTGTCAGAAAAGGTCTTGCACTGGAACAAGCACTGGCTATTGCAGTATCGATGGAGACAGCAGCTAAGGATGCTTTGAAGCTACAGCACAAAGCTGTAGACAGTGGCTTACACAAAATGTCAATGAATGACACTAGAAAACAAGAACACAAGTGTTACAGATGTGGCAAAACATCTCATGATGCAAATGACTGCTGGTTTAAGGACAAAAACTGCAGAAAGCGTAACAGAACTGGGCACACAGAGAGAGTCTGCAGACAGAAATCCAGCAACAACCAAGCACAAAGAGAAAAATCAAACAAAGATAGAAAGCCAAGATATAAAGGTAAACATTTGCATAATGTGACAAAATTTGAAAGTGGAGCTATATCAGAGTATGATAGCACTGGACTGGCTTGCTTGAAGTTCCATGGCGTAACCAAGGAAGATCACAGGGAAATTGTTTGCATCACTCCAGATGTGACTGGCATAAAACTGAAAATGGAGACACAGGGTCAGCCTTGTCTGTCATTTCAAAAGCCGACTACAGGTGGCTGTTCCCCAACTTACTGTTGCTGAAGACCTCTGTGTGGCTCAAGACCTACACTGGTGAAGTCTAGTGGTAGTACTGTCATACGAACGTCATACGAAGGACAGTACTACCAAGTACATACTCCCATCCTCGGGAGTATGTACTTGGTAGTACCATCGTTTGCTAGCGAGCTTGCTTCCCATCGCCTACTTATGATTGGATACTGTAGGGTTTTGATGGTGATAAACCTGTAAAAAACTGGATGAACCAAACAGCATCAAAGAGCAAAGCAGGGTGGAGCAATCAAAAGCAGCAGACCAGCAATAAGTTTTTGTTCCAGAACTCTGGTTTTACTTGTGTCCACAAAGGAGTACATGTCTCACCAAACCAACAGGACAAAGGAATCACCAAGGTGCAATGGATTACTGCAGAGTGCAGCAGCAGAGCCTCATCCTGATCCCGTCCTTCTCACACCCTGCACTGATCTCTCACCTGGCTTTTGGACCTGGAGTCTCCTCCCACTCCAGTGAAATTCCTCTCACCTGCCCACATCTACATTTTAAACATATAACATAATTTAACATTATTTACACCTAATATACACAATGCAAATGACAGCTGCCTGATACAGATTAAAGCTAACACACAATAAACTGAAGAAATACTAAACAAAGGTCAAACTTAGCAAAAAATCCCCCCTCTCCTGTCTCCTCTGTTCCCTCAGCTCAGTCTAATCAGATAATTGACAACTACTGGAGGCCTGTGGCTGCATCCTCATGTGTCACTTCATGAAAACACACCCCTGCAGTGAACCTCAAAGAGAGAGCAGTTAGGAAGAGTTGTCCACAGTCACACCAAATAATAAATAAACTTTCTGTTGTTTTTACCGTTAATATGCATGTGTGTTCCTTTTTCCTTAGTGAGGGGTATGCATCCCAGCTCCCTCACAGATACCGAAACAGCCAATCAGAATTTGCCCCATTTGACTCCTGATTGGTTGACTTTGCAGCACACTGTAATGCTGTGTCATGTTGAACCAGCGCACGGGCAGAGTTGAGCGCACAGGAAGTGGAAGACCACCAAGAGCGAGAGAGTAGGAGCGGGGAAAACTAGTACTGTTAATGCACACTTTTGTGTATTCAGCAAGCATGAGAAATAATTTCTTGAGCACGTTGTTGATAATTGTTTGCTCAAACTGCTTTGTTTTTTTCTGGATAATAACTTCTACACAAAATATAATTTTGAGTTCTTGCAAAACACATGTGTCTGTGCTTAAAACTTTGCATTAATTGGTACTAAATGAGGCACAAAAATAACGCCATAGACTTGTAGTGCTCATGTGTTCTCATATGTTGTTTGGAGTTGTTATGACATGTTAGCATTTAAACACTCAAAGGTGTTGAAAACAAAAAGGTCTTCACGTGTATTTCATATTTGAATGGGTTGTTCTTTTATGCATCTAGTGCTATTATCCATTCAGTTTAAAAGGGGAGGAATTGTAGTGTATGGACTATTTATTCAAGCGGAGTTATATCCCCCCACCCCCACCCCCTGTGGCTTACAGCGCACTTACATTGGAGCAGTGATATGTGTTAACCACAAGTCTTTGTGACCTGCCGTTCTGCAGGAAAGCATCATATTAAGTGGAAGCTCCGTCTCTGTTTATTTTAAAGTTGTTGCAGACACAACAGCAAGCCTTTTTAACATTTAACAGCTACATCTGACTTTCTGGAATTAACATTATAGATATCAACAACATGCTTTGAAAACCAAAGAAACAGTGTCTGACCCTAAGGGAATGAGCGAGAACAGGCCTGTGATCATCCACAACCAGGCAATAGCCCAGGTGGACTCTCACAAGTACTTAGGTGTCTTTATAGACAGCACTTTAACATGGAGCACACAGGTTGACTACCTCTGTGGCAGACTGCAACAACGCTTTTTGCAACGCTTTGAGAGCCCACGGGGTGAACAAAAACATTATGCTTATCTTCTATCATGCAGTGCTGGAGAGCTTGGTGAGATACAGCATCACAGCCTGGTATGGTGGTCCTTCTGTTCAGCTAAAAAAATAAGCCGATGGTCCAAACTGCTTGGAAAACTATAGGAGAGCAGGAGCACCCTTCTCTGCAGAGCATCTACGAACAGGCCACTCTGCGGCTGGCCAACAAAATGTTGAGTGACCCTTCTCATGCTCTGCACTCGGAGTATGAACTGTTACCTTCAGGGGGAAGGTTTAGAGTCCCGCGCTGTCGATCGAACAGACTGAAAAACTCCTTTGTTCCAGCCTCGATCAGAGTTCTTAACCAAAACGGAGGATAATATATCTGTCATTTTTAAATACACTGTATTAGAGAACTGAATTTGTCTTGATGTTTTGTGTTATGTGCAATGGTGTAGTGTGATGTATAATGTGTTGGCTGCAGCATGGGTGAATAGCCCAGGACAAATTTGTCACTTGTGAGACAATAAAGTTTATCTTATCTTAACATAATTGTGACTAGTTAAAATGCACTTGGAGATATCTGCAATTCAATTCTGACTAATCACAATGTCACTTAGAGATATCTGTTAAAGGGGCTTGCCACAGACTGTCCTGGGCGGAGACTGGTGATGATTTTTTTTTTTTTTTTTTTTCTGTGAATGAAACCTGGCGCTGCCTTAGTTTCGGCGAGCGACGGTGTCAAGAACGGCGAGAGGGAAAGGAAGGGTGCAGCAGCAGCAGCAGGGGAGGGAAGGGAGCTCTTGCATAGCTGAGTGTCTGAGCATAGCGGTGTGCTGGGACAGACGAGTGCAGAGCCGCCGTTCACCAGCATTACCGTCTTTGTGAACCGGAGAGCTTGTACGTTAAATGGACAGAGGAGCGCAGACGGACAAAATGCAGAGATCACACTTTATCTGCGGGAATCCTCTTCCTCTTTGGGCTGTTGGTGAGTGAAGTCAACGTTTCCTCTGCTGTTCTCTCAGTGTTGCACCTCAAGGATGCTGAATACAGACTCTTATGTAATGTTTTATCATCGTTTGTAGAGAGAGACTGATGCTGTAATTCATTTTAATTAGAGAAACGCGTTTTGATTAAGTTCCCCTTCAATATGTTGGGACTACAAACAGGTTCCAGTAACTCCTAGGATGCAGGATGCTGTGAGAAGGTGCAGCAGACCCGAGGAAACACTCACATGACATGTACTTTCAGTGAGAACAAGTAAAAGTAATACAAACAATACAAACTTTCAGCGAGGAGATGCGCTGAAACCAAACCTGTGGTGTTCTGCATGCAATTAGTGTTTGACAGTTAATAACATGTTCCTTCCATGATTTGCAACAACAGTGAATGAGGCCCTGTCTTCTGTGGTCATATTAATGTTGATTTAACTACTAGTAGCAGTACGAGCCTACTAGTTAAACTAACCAGTAAGTAACACGAGCTGGTCTTTGTCACCAACAGTTAGTGTCAGGTTCAGTATAAACCCTGGATGTATTTTGCCAAAGTCTTTGAAATCTCTGGAATAAAGACAAGAGCCAAACATGCTCCTGTTGATGTGCTTCTCCTTTTCCCACAGTCTCACTAATGTTTGGCTGCATAAAGGCTGTTCCCTGTGATGTCCAGCACACCCCTGATGGGACGCTTTATTCAGTCCCAGAGTTTAAAGGAACCAGCTGTGATTATAGCTGGAACAACGGCACTGTAAGTCACACGAGTCAGAGTTACTTCAGTGTTTTCAGATGTTTTTTTCTGACATGTCTCTACGTTAAGATCCCAGCATGCAACACTGTCTCATATGGATGTTTTGCATTGACTTGATTGAGCAGGAAAAGCAGCTTAAGTCAGTATAGTCTGACTAGTTTGTGGCATTGACACTGTGTAATCTTACATATTCTTAGGTGATTCATTTACACTTTCCTGCACAATGTAAATATTTTTATTACTTTTATAAAACCTTGGATTTGCAAAACTTGCTTATTTGTCTTGTAATGTACTGTTTAATTGACCTAGAACACTTGATTTCTTAACCTTCTATCATTTGTTCTACTTGTCAGTGTCTTTAACACCAAGTCAAACTCCTTCTATGTAAAAAACCTACGCAACAATAAACCAGCATAACCACACGTCCTCTGTCAAGGCGGGGCCGGGGGTGACCCCAAATGACAGAACAGAACAAGACAACTGAAAGTTTAACGCAAGATTTATTAACAAGGAAAAGAGGAGTAAATTATACTAAACTAAAGCAGCGGGAAACCTAAGCCAAATCAAAACAATAGCCAGGATAATTTAGGACTAAGGAAAACTAAACTCACGAGGGCAGGAGGGGTGAAGAGGGTCGGCAGGCTCTCCAGGATCCGGCAGTCTGGGAGCGACGGGAGGGGGGGCGTCTAAGAGAGGGAGCTAGGGAGAGTCGATCCTCGTCTGGCCAGAGGTTGATGACTCAGCTGCCCGGAGTTGTTGCTGACAATGATTGGGAAGGTGGCTCAGCTGTGAGAGAGAGCCCAGGGTTTCGCCAGCAGATGAAGGAGGGGGGGAATGAGAAGTCAGGGAGCTCCGACATCCTCTGCTGCAGTGATGGTTTATCATCCACGTACATGTGACTCCGGAGCTTGTTTTAATGTAGGTCTTAGTAAAGTTGCGTCAAGAGGTCATTGTTTCACATAAACTACCAGTCTGGTTTAATTTATTGTGATTTTATCATCTTCCACACGTCGACTTTAGAACCACAAGCTGGGAACCAACTTGGCTGAGGAGGTGAACGAGCTGGTGGTGAAGAGGAGCGACTATACTCTTCTAACCAAGAAGTGTGTACAGCAGATCCTCTACAGACAAGACTGCAAGGTATGACACTGCTGACACGTTGAGATACAGTCCCATCTGTCAAGAGGAGGGTCAAAGATACAAGCAGAAGCGTGTTGTCGGCTGCATAAATATTAGGATTTATTCTCACTGCAAAAACTCCACATCTTACCAGTTTATTCGTCTTATTTTTAGTCCAATTGTCTCAGCCCTACTTGATTTAAGATAAATTCACTTTACAAGTAACATTTCAGCAACATGGAGGGACGTGTTTTAAGACAACGCATCTTAAATATCTTGTTAAGTCAAAGAATCTTGAAATTATCTTCTTTTGAGTTGTATTTTACAAGAAACAAGGTTCATTTCATTTCATACATGTTTCAAGCTGAGCTGTTGTTTGTATCAGATAAATAATCTGGATTTAAAGAATAAAGTAAATGCATTTTATTGGAAGATCACCAATTCATATCAGAAAACAGCTGCATGTGTAAAATGTGTTTAAAAAAGCAAATGTCTGCTTTTGAACCTTGAAATAAGTTTTATTTTCTTGTTTTGGGAGGGGCATTTTTTCCCAGTACTGTATATAACAGGGGTATGCAACTAAAATTCAAAGAGGTCCAGTCAGGGATAATTTATTAAAGCAAAGGTCCAGAACATCATAATGTCTAACTGAATTAGTGTGATATTTGTTGATGTAACATAGTAGTTCTATTAGCGTCTGCATGTAATCAATAGCTGACCGTCAAATCAAATTAATTCAGTACGATTCAAAAACATTTAGACAACATTTATTAATAAATAACTTCCAATGTGACTGTGCATCTGAAAATAAAGTGCAGAACGTGAAAAAATAATGCCTGACCAACATGAACCAACTTATATACTTCTTTAACAATACCTACATCTGAAAAAAGTCTCAACTGTTACCGGAATGCACCGAACAGCGATGTTTAGCGCCTGTAATACAGAGACTTCATTGGTGGAGTAGCGTCACGTGGGATGGCTGAACTCGTACATAATTGGTCTGTGTATTTCCTGAGCTTACAAACTAATGCCGTAAACACTGGAAAAGCTGCGCCGGTAAAATAGAAGCGACTCATCAAATTTAAATCCTGTTACTTTTTACAAGTCCGGGTCCATATAAGACGGCGTCTGGGTCCGGATCCGGACCGCGGTCCGCCAGTTAGTGACCCCTGGTATATAACAACACACATGGCCTTTTAGCAGAAGTACTGATACTGAAAGTAATGAAATTGTTTTGAGTACATCACAATCCAGCTGAGCTCTACACAGTTCTAATCTGACTGGATTTCTCTTTCTGTTTAGGAGAAGATACGTGAGGCGACTTGTAACGGTGAGTTATTTGTGAAGGAAACTGAATTTTTACAGTGTTAATAAATAGAATCTTTCATTGCTTCAGTTTGAAAGGACACCTTTTTAAATTTACTCAGAATTCTGATGTCTGTAAATCTTCTTCCAGCCACCTGCAGTGGGAATGTTGGACATCTGGAAAATGGAGGTAGGGAACAGCAAAAGTGTGTGAATGAATGAAGTGTGAGAAACTGCTACTGAGAGGTTCGATCATGTGTCTACACTTCCTGTTGACTGAGTCAGAAGCAACAGCAGAGACAGAAAAAAGGCTTTTAGTTTCTAATGCAGCATCTGTGACATCAGCAGACACCTGCATGCCCCGCTTGTTTGTTTTTATTAGGAAATTGTAGTCTGTGGATTAATTATCTGATAAAGCAGTAGGTGATTGTTCGTGCTTTAACCAGGGGAACCACAACACACATGAACTGTTCAAGGAGTGTAGGAAAAATGAAAAACAGAGTCATTTAAAGAGCTCCATGGCTTCCTGTTGTGTGGGTTTTTAATTGAAGTCATGCAAGAATTGTCACTGGACATTTACGGTAAAATAAAATGTCACCTGTTGATCTGTGGACTCTGTGCTCTTGGCAGAAACTACTCGCCACCACTGGTTTGCTTTAGCTGGGAGCTGTATCCTGCTGCTGGTGCTGCTGGTGCTGCTGGTGCTGCTGGTGCTCATTGACAGGTAATGTTAATCACATCAATGAAGAATTTGAAATCTGTCACTGCCTTCATCTGGTGTGTTTTGAGTAAAGTTCTGTTGTTGTTGTTGATCTGCAGACGTAGAAAATGTTCTCACACTGCTATGAAGGCGGAGAACAGTGGATCCAGCATGGGTGATGTGTAGGAACAGCATGTCTAGAAGGAGGTTTTAATCGCTCTTCTACTGGCGATGTGAAGATGACATCATATTTAATCGTCATGATGGTGCCACATTTTTCTTTAATCTTTGGTGCCTTAGACAGCAAGTGTTCTTCTAAATGTTCTCTGCTTCCCACAGCACAAAAACTATAAGCACTGATGCTTTATTGATTCTTTATTCATGCGTTTGCTGAGCTAGAAGTGAACACACTCCGATCGATTGACTGAACTCTGAACCAGCACTTGAAGGTTTTGGTTCCAGAGCAGCTAATCAGAGTTTGTTGAAGCTGTTTTGTGGAACAGACCCTCGATGTGACAGATGTTCAGATGCACTTTACAAACTATCTTTGCTCTATAAGCTTTATTTCACCGTTTCAATATTTCTCCTATGCATAAGCTGAAACTCAAAGCTGTTGTATTCATGACGGGCTTTGAATGCCAGATTGAGGATTTCTAGATTTGTCCACATTAGTGATGGACCAATTATCAGCCTGGCCGATACTTTTCAGATTATCGGCATTTTTATTGACCAAACTGAAGCCTTCTCTCTATCTGTCGTCACTCTGTGGCCTCAGAAACGCCTCTCAAGGGTTAGAAACACAAGCACAGTGGCTAAGGCTATGCTAACGGCTAAGTCAGAATTCAGCTATAGATCAACCTGAAACAGAGTCTGGAAAACTGGAATTATAACGTTTAATGATCTGGGCCCGTATTCACAGAGCGTCTTAGAGTCCTCTAAGAGAGCTCTTAAACTTAGCCTTAAAATTCCTAGCAAGGAATCTGAGCTTAAGAGTGATTCAGGAAGTTTCTGAGAGCAACTCTGAGCAAGGAGGGAACAGAAACTTTGATCTTAGTGAGGAGGTGTGGTTGACCCCGTTGCTAGGTGTGACGCAGTCTAAAGGCTGTGATTGGTTGTTACAAAAAGGGGGAAGGACAAAAGAAAAATACGCTCCGTGCTTCTAATGAATGGACAGTAAAATCAAACGATCATTAAATTAGTTGTGACACAGCTTCACATGTTTGAACGTACCTCATTAAAATGCCGATTATATTGATTTGCTTATTGTCATGTTTACTGTCCACGCTGGTAATTTACTACTTAATGTGTTTGATATTAATGGTGGACTCAGACTCAGCTGTCAGCAGGTCCTGTGGTTGCTGTGGGAAGCTCTGGTACGAGCTGCAATCCCAAGGAGAGGAGATTGAAATGAACAAATCGCGCTACGATGCAAGGCTGTGAAAGAGCTGTACTGGTCTGACTGGTCTCTGTGCTGTCAGAGGGTTTTGACAGACCCAAGTCATCACTGCTGCATTTTACCTGTGGCCAGGTATCACAATGCTGCGATGACTTTCATCTCAGGAGTTATTGTGTTACTGCGCTGAGTGGGACAGTAAACTCATCCCTGCACCATCGAGCCGATAGCGTGTTATTAAATCGCTGTCATTTAAGGTACAGAGAACATCCCTCCTTCTTCTCTGTTTTTCTGCCATCTTGCCTGTTTAAGACAATCTTAGGCTTCTTAAAAGTCCTCCTCCCTCCTCCTAACAGTTTCTCACCTTAGGAGCCCTCTTAAGGCCTGAGATGCTTTGTGAATAACTTTTATCTTACCAAGGGAAAATTCTAAGAAAAATCTTAGAACTCGAGAAATTCTTAAGATTTTTCTAAGAATGACGTCACTGCGAGCTGCTTTTAGCCTCAGGATGCTTTGTGAATACGGGTCCTGGACCTTAGTGGACCATTAAAGTGACAGAACAGTCAGAAGAAGAAAATAGTGAAGAGCAGCAAACCGATCAATCTCAGTCGATCCCACATAAACAGAGGAGATGATTTATTTACTCCTATTTCTATTTTACATATTGGGTTATTTGGGTTAGCGTCACTGCACTTCTTGGGCGATTTATGGGTTTAGAGTTTTACATGCCTTGTGCACACAGATGAATAGCTTTACTTGATGCATTTGTGTCTTTATTTTGTTTATTATAAACGAGAGCTGTAATAACTTGAACAAATATTTATTTGGTTTGTTGTTTCAGACCATATATACGGTTGTGGTCTAAAGTTTACATCCACTTGTACAGAACATGATGTCATGGCTCTCTTGAGTTTCCAGTTATTTCTACAACTCTGTTTTTTCTCTGATAGACTGATTGGAACAGATACTTCTTTGTCACAAAAAAAACATTCATGAAGTTTGGTTCTTTTATGACTTTATTATGGGTTAACAGACAAAGTGACCAAAATCTGCTGGCTCAAAAATAAACATGCTGCACTGCTAATATTTGGTTCCATGTCCCTTGGCCATTTTCACTTAAATTAGGCACTTTTTGTAGCCATCAGCAAGCTTCTGGTTGAATCTTTGATTGACTCCTCTTGACAGAATTGGTGCAGCTCAGTTAAGTTTGTGGGGTTTCTGGACTTATTCTTCAGCATTAGCCACATGTTCTCAATGGGCTTTGAGTCAGGACTTCGGGAAGGCCATTCTAAAACCTTAATTCTAGCCTGATTTAGCCATTCCATTACCACTTCTGATGTGTGTTTGGGATCATCGTCCTGTTGGAAAACCCAACTGCACCCAAGACCCACCTTGAGGCTAATGATTTTAGATTATCTTGAAGAACTTGAAGTTAATCCTCCTTCTTCATTATCCCATTTACTCTCTGTAAAGCACCAGTTCCATTGGCAGCAAAACAGCCCCACAGCATAATACTACCACCACCGTGCTTGATGATAGGCATGGTGTTCTTGGGGTTAAAGGCCTCACCTTTCCTCCTCCAAACATATTGCTGGGCATTGTAACCAAACAGCTGGATTTTTCTTTGGTCTGACCACAGAACTGTCCTCCAGAAGGTCTTATCTTTGTCCACGTGATCAGCAGCAAACTTCAGTCGAGCCTTAAGGTGCCACTTTTGGAGCAACGGCTTCCTTCTTCCTTCCAGCCTCTCAGTCCATGGCCATGCAAAACACACCTGACTGTGGACACTAACACCTGTGTTCCAGCAGCTTCTGATTCTTGGCAGATCTGCTTTTTCGTGGTCCTCGGTTGACTCTTCACCCTCCTGACCCATTTTCTCTCAGCAGCAGATGATAGCTTGCATTTTCTTCCTGATGGTGGCAGTGACTAAACAGGGTCATGCACTCTATACTTCCAACAATTGTTTGCACTGTTGCTCTTGGGACCTGCAGCTGCTTTGAAATGGCTCCAAGTGACCCTTAAAGACCCTTATTTGTTCAAGTCAATGATTCACTTTTTCAGATCAGTGCTGAGCTTCTTTGACTTTCCCATTTTAGCGTTTGTGGGCGTTTGTATCCAATGAGCCCTATTTAAATGGCCTCAGAGAAGTCACCAGCTGTAGTCACTCATAATCACTCACAACAAGTTAAATGGCCATGCTATGAAGCTCATTTCATTGACACAACTTTCTAAGTCACCAGTATGTCTATTTTTGAGCCAGCAGATTTGGTCACTTTGTCTGTTAACCCATAATAAAGTCATAAAAGAACCAAACTTCATGAATGTTTTTTTGTGACAAAGAAGTATCTGTTCCAATCAGCCTATCAGAGAAAAAACAGAGTTGTAGAAATAACTGGAAACTCAAGAGAGCCATGACATCATGTTCTGTACAAGTGGATGTAAACTTTTGACCACAACTGTATAAATAGTGATGGATATCAGTTGGGGTGAAGACTGCTGACTAGGGATGGGAGTTGATGAGATTTTTACGATTCCGATTACATTTTCGATTCTGCTTCACGATTCAGTTTTTTATCAATTCTCATTTGGAAAAAAAGGAGAACAAGCAGGTCTTGCAACGTGCAGCTTTGACATTCTCTGACTTGGCCTACAATTGAACACATTCACCTGCTGAAAATCGGGCATCTACTGTGGGAAATGGGTGCAAGCTGGGGGTGTAACGGTACACAAAAATCAGGGTTCGGTACGTACGTGGTACAGAAGTCACAGTTCAGTACGATTCATTCTCAGTAAACAGGGAAAATGGAAAAAAAAACTGCTCATAATTAATCCACTACATTTATTTACTGGAACTAGCCCCCTGCTATCAACTCAATAACAGTCATGTTTGGTGAAAAAGCCTTTTCACTTCTAACTTTTCTGTAAATTACAACATCACAGAGGTGCTTCCTTCCAAACATTCCTCTGATTGTTTACTGCAGTGGTTCTCAATTGGTGGGTCGGGACCCAAAAGTGGGTCATGAAACCATTTTTAGAGGGTCGCAGAAGCATAAAAAAGTGGTGGTATAAAGTCTTTTATTTTAAAGTACGTGTTTCTTATGACACAGTTTGCTTTCAGTAGCAGGATATTTAGTGGTGGTGACACCAGTAGTCGCCCATTATTAACCTCTAGATTTGGCTCTGCCAGCTTTTTGGAGAAATTTATGCTAAAACGTCCCAAAATGAACGAAAATGTGCTCAGAATCTGTCAAAATGTGCTGAAATAAACCCCAAACTTGGCAAAAACGTCAAAATATACCAAAATGAGCAAAAAATAAGCCAAAATTTTCCTGAATTGTATCAAAATGTATTTAGACTACACCCAAATAAACCTTAATTTGTTAACAGGAACAGCAAACTTTAACAATCTGGGTCGTGACTGTTATTAATAGAGACATAGTGGGTCCTGAGGCTGGACCAGTTGATAACCACTGGTTTACTGTAATGCTGTAACTGGTGTACTGGAACAAAAACCCCATGCTGTTAATAAAACCTAGTGTTGATGTTTCTAAAGACAAACTGAAGACCTGCCTTTTTAGTCAGGCTGTTGATTGGTTTGATTGATTTTATTTATTACTCCGTTTGATTTTATTGATTTATTTCTTAAACTATTCTCTGATTTATATATTTTGGTCATTTAGGTTATTATTTATTACCTAATTTTTTATTATTTTAATTCAGTTTTGAGGATTTTTTGGCCTCTATTTTGCCCATCATCTATCTGCCTATTTATGTACAATTATAATTTATATAATATCATTTTATTTATTATATTTTGTTTTATATTATTTCATCTCATCTGGCGTTTCCTTATTACATGTGTTATTTAGGATGGTGTTTGTCAGATCCTCCATCCACTGTTGTTGTAGAGTCCTTCATTTGTAACATCATGTTGAAGGTTGTTGGTATTGTTATAATGCATTTTTATTCCCTTTATCTGTAGAGCACTTTGTCTTCTGTTACATTTGTATGGCAAGTTTGTTTGATTGATTGACTGATTGATTGATTGATTGGAGGCTGACCCAGTAGCCATGCAGTCTATTCCTGCCATCCTATAGAACACCAGGAAGCCTGGGTGGATGCAGTGTGAGAGTGAGTGGTTGGTGGTGGTCGGAGGGGCCGATGGCGCAGACTGGCAGCCTCGCCTCCGTCAGTCTACCCCAGGGTAGCTGTGGCTACATATGTAGCTTACCACCATTGAGTATGGAGTGAATGCTTAATGCAATGTAAAGCGTCTTTGAGTGCCTTGAAAAGCGCTATATAAAACCAATGCATTATTATTATTATTATAGCATATTTTGGTACATAATCATAGCAGTGCATGTTAAAAAAAAAGAGAGAATTTTTAATATACATATATATTCTGCTTCATAATCTATCATTCTCTGTATCTGGACTCTGTCACTGATTTATTGTAAAAAATAAAAGTCTGGCACTGAGAGTTGTTTGTGTTTGTGTTGCTGCTCAGTGAAAGGTGTGTCCTTTGTTGTGGTATGATGTCTGTCTGCCAGTAACAGTGGTTCAGGTGGGCTGTGCTTCTGTGGGGTGACGAGTCTCGTGACAGAGGGAGGCTCAGAGGTGTCATGAGGGCAGGTCACTTCCAGAATGTGTGCACAGGAAGCTTTCAGAAGTGGCAAAGAAGAAGAGTCGATCTGATCTGTAAGAACGCTGAAGGCTCACCGGATCCTTCACAAACTAACCAGAGTTAAAGCAGCAGAAGATTCTTATCTGCAGAAACAAAACACACCGTCTACGTCACGTGTGCTGCTGTAAATACACAACCGGTAGTACTTCAGGAAGGAAACACAAAACCCACATGCTGATTCAACCTGTAATGTTTACCTAATTCAATCACAGATGCGGCGAGAGAAGTGACACCTCTTGTCATGTCCTGTAGTTCAGCTTTATTATCAGGGTCTGAGCTCTACAGTGCAAAGACCCTATTGTTCCTCTAGTGTTTCTTTGGCGGTTTCTTTTTCTTACGCCACTTTGAACCCCAATTTGACCCCCTAAACATGCTCAAAAACTCCCCAAATTTGGCACACCCATCAGGACTGGTGAAAAATATGATATTTTGGGGGAATTACACATATGAATGGCAAAATGACTCAATAGCGCCACCTAGAAAATTGGGCTTTCGTGGAGTTAATACGGCTAGTTTCATGTACAGCTATGAAATTTGGCACACATGTACAGTAGGCCGAGACTAAAACATTCCTCCTTTTGAAATTTCAAAAAAGCTCAACGGCGCCCCCTAGAGCACGTGGTGCGCAGGGATTGGAATTTAACAAACTCCCCCCAGGATTTTTGTCTGATCTTCACCAAATTCGCTGTGTGGCATCTAGACCCCTCCAGGATGAAGTTATTAAAATCTCCTGGCTACGTCACACGGTGTGGGCGTGGCATGGCGGCCATTTGGAACAAAATCGCCATATGGAACGAAATGGGTTTTGGAGGTGAAGGGATCCACATAAAATCACCAAATCCACACAAATCCTCATTAATCTTAAAACCTAACGTTCAATATACAATTCAGGAATGGACGTGGTCAAAGGCTCCACAGCGCCCCCTACAAATATTTAAATACTCAATATTCAAATAGCTGCTTTATCCTACAAACATGAAATTTGCTACATACATATAGTATCCCAAGACCAACAGATTTTTACAGTCGAAATTCTAATCGGCTCTACAGCGCCCCCTAGACAAGGTCGTGTGGAGAGGAGTACAATGAGGAGCGAGGGCCCGCCCGACGCTGCTTGCAGCTTTAATTATTAATATATCCTTTATTTAACCAGATAAAAGCCTCATTGAGATTTGAAATCTCTTTTTTAAGAGGGACCTGGCATGGCAGCAGCAGACAGAGTTACAACATAAAGACAACAAATACATTCATTCATCAGCACATTAAAAACCTGGCAGTTCTGGAGACATCAGTTCAAAGTAAGGTGACAAGTAATCAAGAGTTAAAACATTCACATTGTCCAAGACCAGCTCTTTCCCAGTCCCTTAACAAAGACTTAAATTCCCCGAAAGTGACCAGTTCTGAAACTATTCCAAGAATGCGGGGCGGCATATTGAAAAGCTGTCTTACCCAGTTCAGTTCTGACTCTGGGAACAAACATTTTAATGAAATCCAGAGAGCGTAGTCCATGACGATTACTAGACCTGATCGAATATGAGGTCAAGTAAGAAGATGTTTGGATTACAGACACTAACTGGAGGCTTCAGTGGTTTTATATCCAGTTTACATTGGATGGTCAATATTAAACCCCTAAAACTCATCTCTCTGTATGTTAAAGTTGCATATTTAAGTTTTTTCCCCTATGAAAATAATCATTTCCTGCCTCAATATAGCTTAAAAGGAGTAGTTTCTTATTTTATTTTACAAAGTTTGGTTTCGTGTTTTTGAGACAGTCTGTCATGACTTTGGGTTTTGGTTGCTAGTTTTGTTTTTATGATTCATGATTCTTAGTTAGTTTTGGGCCTTTTTGTGTTTCTTTGTTTTCTGGACTCTGGTTTGCTTGCGAGACATTTCTGAGACCACAGAGTGACGGAGAGAGGAGGCTGCTTCAGACCTGAAGTGTTTAATATATCAATAATCGGTCAGTATAAATACTGGTAATCTGAACAATAGGCCACAGTAATCAGCCAGGCTGATAATCGATCTGTCTCTACTTCAGACTCAAAGATCAACATGCGCTCATTAAATGTGTCTTCGTGCATTTTGCCACTTCCAAGACACAGATTTCTGCAAACATATCAGACAGAACATGTTCGGGTGCAGCTTACCACCGACTGGAGACATTTACACACCAGATGCAGGGACAGAGCCACCTGCATCCTCCAAGACTCCACCCACCCTGCACACAAACTGTTCTCTCCCCTGCCCTCTGGAAGGAGGCCGCGCAGCATCCGGACAAAAACATCCAGACTGAAAAACAGCTTCTACCCGGATGCAGTCAGACTGTTGAACAGCTCCACATCCATCATTGCACTATGAACTGTCACCTGCATACGTCACTTTAATGTCACTATTCACTTTAAAATGCTGCTGCTGGCCCTGTGCCCTGTATATACTGTATATACTATATATGTCCATTTGATTTGTTTCTGTGTATATTGTATAGGCGTATATACATATGTTTATGTACATATATGTATATATATAGATACAGACATTTAGCATCTTATTAATGTTTACTGTTTATTATGCTGAAGGTCATTATTATTATTATTATTATTATTATTATTTTTATTACATGTCTATTTTTATCTTATCTTTAATATCTTTTATAAGCTACACCAAGACCTGAGAATCTGCATTTCGTTCATCCTGTAAGGGTCGAATGACAGTAAAGAAGTCTGAGTCTGAGTCTTCTGTCAAAACTGTGGACAAAAGTCCGACTGACACTGGCATCTGTAGAGACTCACCGTTAAAATGGCTGAAAAACAAACAAAAAACTAGAGTTTCCACCTCGGCCCACCAGCTAAGTTGTAGTTTACGTCCATCTGTCCTTCTGTTCCTGAGCTGTAGCGCTGAATAAGAACCGGAAAAAGTGTTTTAGTCGAACTTCCTTGGACCATGTGGGTTGGAAATGTCACCACTTGGTCACTATTTGTGTGAAACTGTGTCATAATTAGCCCATGAATTCTCAAAGTTATGGCCAAAAACATTACACACCACTGATGAGTTCTTCGGATATCAGTCTAGTCAGTTCATCTCTGAGAACGGGACAGACCACGTGAAAACCACCACAGTTGTAGCTGTTTCCCTTTCACTGTGTGTGTTTGTGCAACAGGGGTTTGAGAAGGTCGACTTCTTGCAGCCTCACCCAGGTTTCTGGGGATTTTTATGCATTCTTTAGTCCCCCTTATTCACCACACAGCCATCGCTAAGGTCTATTTTTAGATGCTTTGCCAAACTCTCTGCTGTCTTTTCCTGTCGCTCAGTTTGTTCTCACTTTACTGAAGGCAACAGAGATTCAGACCTGAGGCCAGTGATGAGATTAATGTGTAGTTCCCCTTCAGAAAGCTGCTGTTCTCTGATTCTGTTCACATGATAGGAGCAGAGGTGGGCAGTTACGAGTTACATTTACTTAGGTAACTTTATGAAAAAAATGTACTTCTAAGAGTAGTTTTACTCTACCATATTTGAAGAAGAAACTCTACTCTCAACCAGTTATTAATTCCAAGTGTTCACTTATTTTACCACTACCATTTTGAACGTTGAGTGAGTGCGTTCAATAAAGACATGAAAAATCACGTTTTTTATGTTGTTATTTTAGGCACATTATATTTGCCAATACCTTTGACTTACATGACGATCAGATCACATTTTATAGCAAATTAATGCAGAAAACCATGAAATTCCAAAAGCTTCATGTGCTTTTTGCTCAGGAATGAAGAAGATGCCCCCACCCGTCTCTGGTCTCGCTGTACTCAGGAAACAGGAAACACCCTGCACATGAACATATGTGAAAACACTTCCAGTAAAATTAACTCCCCCCCCAGTTTGTGCAGACTCTGAGGTATTCAGGCTGTTAACTGAGGTTAAATCTGCACCTGTTGGTCTGTTTGTTACTGAAATGAAGCAGCGACCGTAGACAAGCTTTATGTATTGTGTTGCCACGGGAACCTGCATGAACACAGAGCAGAAGATGGGTCGATCTGTTGGAATATTCAACCGTTAACACTGATTTCACTTTGATTTGCTCAAAGCTATTTCCACATTTCCCTCAGTCTGGGACAGTGTCAGACCTCAAAGCACTTCTCCGGTGTCATTTTCAGAGCTCTCATGTGCAGCTGTCAGAATTTATTTACACCCAAAACTCTGTTATTTCTGCTTATGTCTTTTCATGCTGCAGCTCTGCCACGGTTCTTTACTCGGTTCTGTTTACATGACAGCCTTTTTTCCCACATTGCATTGTTAGATTAACTCAACAAATAACATAAGAAAGTAAAAAAAATCTCTTTGCAGCTGTTAAGTTGAGAGACTTTCGAGGCCTCTGTCTGCACATGGAGCAGAGGTAAATGTCACATATGATGAGTCGCTCAGACGTCTTGTGATTTACAGGAAAAGCTGGACTTCTGAGGAATCAGTTTGACCTTCATGCAACACTTATTATTATGCAAAGACGAAGAGTGGCCGAGCGCCGGTGCCAGAGGAAACTCCCTGAGGTGGAAAGACTGATCTCATCCCTGAAAGTCTTCATGCCACAGGTGATTTATTGCTGTGTGGGTAATTAGAATAAACAAAACCACCGAATCCACTGTTCTGTCTTTATCCTTTTCAGCAGCCACAGGAACTGGAGTTCTGGACTCTGCAGGTTCTGGTTTGTTGCATATTGTGACTTATGCATCTGGACTGTCCCTGAGAGGCCTCGAATGAAAGTTTTACAAACCACATCATGTGCTGTAACTAGTTATTAGCCTCAAAGAGACAATGTAGTCCAGATCTGACCTGACTATATGATGTGTTTTTAGATCTGGACCTGGTCTAATGTGGACCAAGTGTGAAGAAAGTAACAGAAATCTGCTTTTCTTACAACTAGAACACACGTTTCACAAACCAGAGACTGGATTTTAAATAGTCTTCAGCCTCTCAGGGACAATCTGGTCCAGATTTAACCTATTCAAGTATAATGGTTTAAGATCTGGACCTGGTCTGATGTGGTCTAAGTGCAAAAAGAAACAGAAACATACCTTTTAAGCATTTTAACAAACCAGAGGCCGTCCCTGAAAGGCTTAAGACTGTTTAAAACACAGTCTAGTCCAGATTTTACACATGTATTCATGGTGGTTTTAGGTCTGGACCTGGTCTGATGTGGACTGAGTGAGAAAAAAGTAACAAATCTGCTTTTCTTACAGATAGAACACATGTTTCACAAACCAGAAATTGGATTTTAAATAGTCTTCAGCCTCTCAGGGACAATCTGGTCCAGATTTAACCTATTCAAATATAATGGTTTAAGATCTGGACCTGGTCTAATGTGGTCTAAGAGCAAAAAAGTAACAGAAATATGCATTTTAACAAACCAGAGGCCGTCCTTGAGAAGCTTCAGACTGTTTAAAACACTATGTAGTCCAGATTTTACACATGTAATGATGGTGGTTTTAGATCTGGACCTGGTCTAATGTGGACTAAGTGTGAAAAAAGTAACAGAAATCTGCTTTAATAGCTATAATACAGGTGTAAAAAAAACAGAGATTGGATTTTAAATAGTCTTTAGCCTCTGAGGGACAATCTTAACTAGATTTAATCTGTTTAAGTGTTGTGGTTTAAGATCTGGACCTGTTCCAGTGTCGGCCCAAATGTGATACAGTAGCAGTGAATCTCCTTTTTTTAAACTTCCACAATTAGAATGAAGGTTTTTACAAACCAGAACCTGTGTTTTAATTAGTTATTAGGCTCAAAGAGACAAAGCAGTCCAGATCTGACCTGTTTATAAGAGGCGTTATTAGAGCTGAACTTGGTGCTGAGAAAAGTAACAGAAATTGTTTTTTCTTTGTATTTTTACAACTAGAACACACGTTTCACAAACCAGAGGCTGTGTTTTAAATAGACTTCAGCCTCTCAGTCACAAACTTGTCTTGGTTTAAGATCTGAACCTGTTCCAGTGTCCAAGTGTGAAGAAAAAGGAAAGACAACAGCCTTTTTTAGCATATTCACAAACCAGAGACCGTCCCTGAGAGGCTGCAGACTGTTTAAAACACAACTTAGTCCAGATTTTATACATGTAAATATGGTGGTTTTAGATCTAAACCTGGTCTAATGTGCGAAAAAAAAAGCACAAGTCTGCCTGTTCAGACAGTGCCGAGGGCTTACCTCAAGTGGTTTTAAAATACTGAATTGGAAATAAACTGTAATTCCGGGCAGTCATGCAGGTGACGAAGCAGCAGGAGCTTCACGAGCAAGAAACCTGATGGTAAGTTAACAGACACACCCCGTCTCACATTAGAACCTTTGATCAAGAGATAAAGATCTGACTCATGTGGTTCTAGTCACACCTTCAATAAAGACTTTTAATATCTGTACATGGACTGAGTGTGTCTGATTACAGTCCTGATCCACCACATGTGGTTGTAAACAAGATATAAATACATTACAAACACACTTCCTCATTCAGACTCTGCTGATGTTGTATTTTCATTCAGAACCTGTTTCACTTTAGAAGGTTTGCTTTTTATACTTTGTGGTTTTGGAATACTCTGCTTCATTGTTCTCAGTGGATGATCAGCTTCTTTAGATATGCAGCAGGAAAAGTCACATGTGTTCTGCTGATGAGCACAAGAGGAAGTAAATCAGCCAAAACACTGCTGACCTTCATGTTACGGATGAATAAGGTTTAAAAACAGACAACTTTAAGGAGCGTGCATGTCCACAGAGCAGTGAGACACTCTGTTTTTTTCTTCTAGAACGTTTCCTCACTACCAAAGAGGCCTCTGAATCAAATGTCCGAGTTCAGTTTTTGGTCTCCTTGGCGATTCTGTGGTGTTGCTATCAGAAAAACCACATCCCTAATCTCCATGAACGTGTTGAAATCGTTTCTCTGAAAGGCTTCATTTACAGGAAACAGCTGTTTTTTTCTCACCTGAAACCAGGACACTTCTAGAGCCGTAAACATGGACACAGTTCTCCAGAAGAGCTGAGGTCAAACATTAAACTGTGAGGTCGTCGTCTGTGTTATGATGTGATGGAAAAACAATCAATGTTCGACGTAATGGTCCAAGTTCCACACAGAGATGCCTTTAGAAACGTATAAACCACTTCCTCTCAACCACTGCCGACATGTCCTCATGAAAAAACAACCAAAATAGAGTTTTTAGACGACCTGTCCACTTTATCTGACCATCAGTCGACGACTACGACGCAGGTAAGACCCTTTATGACTCTATACCAGGGGTGTCCAATCCTGGTCCTCCAGAGCCCCTATCCACCATGTTTTAGATGTTTCCCTCTTCCAGCACACCTGATTCAAATGATCAGGATCGTTATCAGGCTTCTGCAGAGCTTCATGATGAGCTGATCATTTGAATCAGGTGTGTTGGAAGAAGGAAACATCTAAAACATGCAGGATAGCGGCCCTCGAGGACCAGGATTGCCCACCCCTGCTCTATACGCTGCGCAGGTGTTTTTACGCTCTATGATTCTGTCACATATAGAGTATTCTATAACCACATGGTGACTCGCTGCTGGCAGAACACTCAAACCAATAGAATCACTTTTTAAGAAAGCCATAAAAATTCTGGACAAGAAACCGCCCTCATCTCATCATTGCACTGTTTTCGACAACTTAGTCAGTTTTGAGAATTTTGTTAATTTTAAATATGACTGTCTGGTATATAAAGTTTTGTATGGTATCGCCCCTCCTCCATTACAGGGTTTCATTAAACCAAAGACTTCGGGTGGGATGGGCACCAGGGCCACAGTTCGGGGGGACTGTGAGGTTCCACTCAGGAGAACCACATTTGGACAGACTGTGCTCTCAGTCAGAGGCACCAAGTTCTGGAATAGTCTCCCATTATCGATAAAGGCTGGCACACACTACAGGATGTTTCAAAACTTCACAGATTTAGAGACCACACACTTGAAGATGACAAAAGACAGATCGCACAAGATTTATCTCTTCTGATCTTATAGTGTGTGGTGTTAGCGAACCACACACTATAAGATTCTAAACCGATTCTTCAGCAGACTATTAGGTTCTTCACGCTCAGTATTCCAAATCTCACGTAGTCAAACGTGACTTCAGTGTAAACAAACATGATGGAATAACGTTGCTATACATAACAATGTTACTAACAGGGTTCCTTTTCTCAGTAACCAGTAATCTAATTGATTACTCTTCCCATCATTATAACGTCGTTACCGTTGCTGCCAAAAATGCGGCGCGTTACTAGAATTGAAGCTGTTTTTCCATCAGACCATCCAGATCTCTGAGCCGAGGGGCAGAGATTTTTTAGGGCTGTCAAAATTGAAGCGTTAGTGCGGATTAATCCATCATCATGATCTGATTAATTTTTTAGCGACAGTAACTCTACTTGTTTGTTTTTACTTCCTGTTCCGTCAGTCAGCTGAGTCAGCTCACGTTTTGTTTGGCTGAAATCTGGTACACGTGACATCACACACTGAGCTGCTCGGCTCCTCTCAGAGGAAACCCCCACACACTACAGGGTTTATAGTCACAAATAATAAACATGTTCATTATCTATGATCTCTCCTTCTGAGGCATTCCGAGTGGATCAGAACGGACAGAATCACTCTTAACACACCACAGGAAGATCAGACACCATGTGGTTTGCAAACATCCGACAATCGGGCCTTTCCTGGCTTTGATCGTAAGGAGGAGATCAGGACAAAAATCGGCCCCATTATCCTGTAGTGTGTGCCGGCCTTAAGAGAAAGTCCAACACTGGTCACGTTTAAATCACACTTAAAACAGTGGCTAAAGGAAAACCAGGCCTGTGATAGTTGTTGCTGTTGTTGTTGTATTGTGTCTTTGTATTTTGTACTGTTTTGTTTTTAGTCATCTGCCTAAAGGGACTACAGATGGAAACCAGCATCTTTGCTATAATCTGGCATATTTACACTGTAAATGTTGCGGATGTTCATTAATATGCACTGTCCCTATTAAATAAATGAATAAATAAAATAAACAAAATGAAAACATAAAGAGAGTTGAATTCTAATACATTCATGTATCTGTTCGTGTATCCCCATAAATGACTGATTTTAAGGATTTATTAATAGTTTTTAAGTGTCTATTACGCTACGAGCCCTCGCGGTCCCTGAGGTCTTCTTAGGCACCGGCCTTTTAAGGGTCCCTGAACGAGGACTTATGGTGGGGCCTCGTTCTGTCACTGTGGCCCATGTTTGTGGAACAGCCTGCCGGAGGACCTCAGGGCATCAGAGACTGTTGGTGTTTTTAAGAGCAGGCTTAAAACTCACCTTTTTAATTTAGCTTTTAATTAATTAACTTATTTATTTATGTATGTATTTATCTATCTAATTATTTACTATGGTTCTATTCTTATTCTTACTCTTTATTTTAGGTATTTATTTATGTATTTTAGCCCAGTTTTAATATTTATTTACTTTTTTTTTTATGTAACCAGTTAGACTTAGACTTAGACTTAGACTTAGACTTTATTCATCCACAAGGGAAATTTTGTTGTCACAGTAGCTCAGGACAGTGATAAGAGGAAAAGGACAGCACAAGTAAGATATAAAATAAAATGATTAAGTAATCAGTATAAAGGTAAAAATAATAATAAAGATAAAAATAATAAAGATAATATTAATAATAATAATAATAATATTAATAATAATAATAATAGTATAATATAACAATAATAATAATAATAATAATATTAATAATAATAATAATAATAATAATAATATTAATAATAGTAATAATAATAATAATAGTATAATATAATAATAATAATAATAATAATAATAATAATAATAATAATAATAATAATAATAATAATAACAATATATACAACATGTAACAAGTGAGTAACCAGTTCAATCTTTTATTTATTTATCAATTCATTTTACAGTTTTCTTATTTAACTCTAGTGTTTTCCACATCGGGAGCTGGTTCTGGCCTGTCTGTGGGGGGTCTCGTCCTGGGGACTGTTCTGGTCTGGGTGGTGGGAGCTCTGCACCGTGGTTCCCTGACCGTGGAGGGGGCTCCTATCGGGCCGGGCTGGTCCCTGTGGCAGGGCCCCCTGTAGCTGTGGGCTGTGGACGGCCCCCTAGGATGGTGTTTTCTCTTCGTCTTGCACTAAATTAAATTAGTGATCTGCTCGCAGCCTCAGATCCTCAGGTGGATCCCTTCTGGTGGTCCAAAGTTTAAGCTTAGATCTAAGGGTGACAGAGGTTTCTCCATCAGGGCCTCTCAACTTTGGAAAGACCTGCCTGAGGAGATGAGGCTTTCAGAGTCAGTAACTGCTTTTAAATCACTTCTTAAAACCTACTTTTACAGACTTGCTTTTACTTGAACTTTACTTTTAGCTCTAATTAGTGTTTTATTGATTTATTTATTCTTCTCTACTATGCCGTGTTTATTTTATGTTCTATTCTTTTAGCTGCTAAGGCTTGGTCTGATGTCGTCTTTACTAATTAATTCATTTTAGTGTTTTATTATTTTATTCTGTATCATGTCCTGTTTATTTTATATGTGCTCTCATTTAACCAGAGTGTTGTTGTTTTTAAAATTATTTTTCTTTAGTTCTTTGTATGCGTCCTAATCTCTCTTATTTGTTAATTTCTTTTATTATTATCATTTTATTATTTGTCGACTGTTCTGCCTCGTCTCCTTATGTATTGCCTGACTGTGTTTATGTTTATGTGCTTTGATTGTCAAAGCACCTTGTGAACATTGTTCTTAAAGGTGCTATATAAATAAAGTTATTATTATTCTTATCCGCCACAAGATGTCATCAAAGCTTCAGTTTTCAAGACAAAAAAAAAAGAAAACACATCTGCATCAGTCATTATAGTGTCACTATGCATGAGTCGTGTGAAAATACAGAGAAATTATGTGTTTTTTTTAGACATAACTGATATTCTATAAAGATCTTAGCCCACATGTCCTAAATACTAAACAGGCTAAACATTAGTGTTGAGAAAAGTCAGATAAGTGCTCCTAACAAACAGACTGACTGACAAACAGCAGATTTAATTTGTTTTTAAAGGGACAAAAGCAGCTTTTTTAGCCTGAATTCTTCTTCTTCTGTAATTATTGTGAGAAAATATACAAACAGTCGTCTTTTAACACCCTTTTCTGTTTCTCTACGTAACAAACTCAACGTGCAGTGACTCGTTTATCATCATTATTGTGGTTGTTCACGCTGCTGTTGTAGTTTTCAAGCTCGTTTCCGAGGCTGTGACTGTTTTATTTTTAGTTAGTTCCCATTAAATTGAACTGATTTGGTTCTGCCGTTTGTGTTTTTGTACCTGAAAGACTTTTCCAGTGAGTTTCTAGTCCCGATTGCGTGACGTTACTGAGGTCGGTGCGGCCTTTTGGATGCAACTTCGAGTGCTGGACATGGTTTTTAAAATGTTTAATTCACTGTTTTCAAGTTTACATCCACATTATAGGGCTAAAACGGAAAAAAGGCCCCAAACTTGGACAGCTGCAGGACAAATTAAACACAAAACAACCATAAATTCAGCCTTTTTCAACACAATACCAACATCTTGAAGGTGGAAATCAGCAAAACTGATGAGTGACTCAAGCTAGCTTCATACATATTTGTGAAATCCATTCAACAGTCTTCTCCATTTGTGTAAAAGACAACATCTGCTGAGGTAAATGTGCAAATCTGGACTGAGTTTTGGATTTCCAGGCCAAAAGAAAAAGCTTCTACCATCCTTCTTTGGTGCAGAACAATTTGCGCATCAAATAAAAGTTCAAAAGTCTCATCCAAAGATCGCCAGGTTGTACTTGAGCTCTGGAATAAGTTCTGAGAGTCTACAAGTTAACAACACATGCAATGATGGACGAGTGAATGACTCAAATATCCACTTTTTTTTCTCACTTTATTAATCAGAAGTTTTTTTGTCTCTGTATGTTTTGGTCCAACATTCAGTTTAGTGGCCTGCAGTCCTTCACTAATGTCATAAATATGTCTTTAAAGGTCCCGTTATGAGCCTTATAGCAAATTAATGAAAGTCTCACATGTGCCCAGAGTGTGTTTTCAAAATTTTCAGCTAAATCAGCTTCCCTACTGGGAAGACGATTAATCTCTTCATGACTGTATCAACTACTGGCTTTATTTCTGTTCAAAATGGACCTTTTCAGCGTTTGAAGCTCCTAAAACCAATGATCTGCTGCCGTCCACGCCCCCTTCAGGAAGAAAACTCTCTCTGCTGCCGACGCAGACATGAATGAAATGAGGCCAGGACTTTCTGGGGCTTCTAACTTTCTCTCTGAATGATCATTTCATATGGAAATATCTCAGAATTCACAGTACAGATGTTGTTTTTAAGTCTTGTGTTCTAAAATGAGCAGATTAGCGCTGCAGCTATGAAGTGACCGCTGGTTGTTGTCTAGATGAGCTGCGTTTCCACCATTATTTCATACTTGACTGTATTAAAAGCAGTAGACACCGATCAGTCACAACATCCTGACCACTGACAGGTGAAGTGAATAACATGGATCATATTGGTACTATGTGCTGTTCTGATGGAAAACCTTGGATTCTAACATCCATGTTGATGAGACTTAGACACCCAAATAAACATTGTTCCACAACAAACACACTCCCTCATGCAAATAGAAATCCCAAATATCACTGGAGGAAAATGCACCCCACCACATGGAAACAACATCAACCAATCAGGAACATGTTGAGGAACATGACAATGACCCAACATGTAGATTTGACCTCCAAACTTCCTACACCCCATTGTGATCAAGCATCAACAGGATGCAGTGGAACAAGTTTGATTGACAGAGGCCCCACTGCACAAGCCAGAGCACCCAAAGGATCCAGTGCCAACGTCCTGGTTCCAGACCCCATAGGACACCCTGAGATGTCCTCTTGTCCATGTCCAGTGGTTCAGAGCATTTTTGACGAGAACACAATATTAGCAGGTGGTCATAATGTTATGCCTGATTGGTGAATGTTCACTGTCCAGTGTAAAGGAATTCCTGACTGTCTGTTACATTTGTGCTCCATATAAAGTCTCTATAAAGTATTAAATCTGTCAGTGACCCAGCAAAGTGTTTCATAAGTTCAACAATTACTGCAGTTTTCCGCAACATATTCCGCAAACAAACATGATCTGACAGTAAATAGGATTTAGTCAAACATAATTAAGCATTCTGTTTAGCTGTGGAGGAACCGCATCAGGGCAGCAACCTACCTGCTGAAAAGATTTAGATCTTGCAGTAAAGTAGGCCTCCTTTTTTCCCACCAAATTAACCATTTTAATGACATTTCTTGCCTCCCTGCAGGCAGATATTCCCCTGTATTGCTGTACTGCATGGGGCACCATCACTGCGTCCTGGGCTTGACACTGTCCGAGGTAATTATGATTGCTGTAAAGGAACAGAGAAAAATCCAGAGCATCTTTTCCTCCTACAGTAGAATAACAATGAGGTCAGATCATTCTCCAGTGTCGACACAGTCTTATGGAGAGCACTATTGTGACTCACAACAAGTTGTTACGCTGCCAAGCCTCCAGCTACCGAGCAATCCTGTGAATGTGACTCAGACTGTTGTCACACATGGAATGAACTGGTTATTCTTTAAGTGAGTCAGTCTGAGGTTGAGTTTTACTGCTCCAATTACTGTGTTGTGGTTGTAGACAGGTCTTCTCAAGGCCATGTAAGCACAGATAGCAGGAGAGGAGCTAACAGATGCTAACAACAGCTGAGTCAGCAGAAGCAGCTCTAGAAAGTAAATAAACCTGGTGTACAGTGATGCTTCTGTTCGTTCTGAATGGGTGAAACTCTCACTGGCTTTTGTCTTTACACTTTTTACTTTATAACTCCAGGTTTAGAACAAACACAATCTGTTAAACACTAAACTTCCATTTGTACCAGATCCAGAATTTCATCACTGTCCAGAAAGCTCTAGAACTGAAAAAGTTCCTCACAAACACAAACCTTTAAGAAGGAAAACCAGAGCTCGATACCAGAGTTTCCCAACTACAGATGCAAACAGCAGGAGAACGTTAACTCGATAAGCACACTGTTTACATAGCGGATCTGCATGTTCTTTCAGGGAGTGTCTCGGTTTCCACCCTGCAGATTTCTCCGCTGTCAGTCTGAGCCGTCACCTCGCCTCGGGCAGCAAAACCAATTAGCCTGTGATAGCGGAGCAGAGGCCTCCTCCCCAACGCTCTTCTGTTATTTCTTTCTCTCTGTGACCACAAAACGATTATCACCACCGACCCCCAGCATCTCGGGTCAAGTGGAGCGATTTTCTAGGATGTGTTTTCGGGCTTCACTCTTTGAGGAAAGTGGAAAATAAACAGGGGTTAATAAAACTCTGCTTGTATCCTTGGGTGGATTTTAAAGTCGATGCTCACTCATTACGTTTCTTCTCACTAACACCTTCTCGCTAAGCGGTTAAAACCAAATAAAATAGCTCTTGTGATTCTGTTTGTTTGCTTTATTGACATTTATTTGCTAAAATGTGCTTTATTGTCTCCTCTTGAGTCACTGTGTGTTTTTGCACTCGGCTGACAGAACAGAATTAGCTGCTGCGATTGTTTAATCTGGACCAAATCCAACTGAGTCACTAACAAAAAAACCCCAAACATCTTATGTCATGGTGTGGAAAAGCTCAACAGAAGTCCCCGCTACTCTCATTTTCTCTGGAAAGCAGGAGGATTTGTCTCAAGTGTCTTTGTTTTTCCTCCCTTTGCACTGCTTTCTGTCTGACTGACAGGCTGAGCAGCTTCAGGAGAAGATGGACGGCCGCTCCTTTAAGATAAGGAGCCCTGCAGGTCATTCAGAGTGTCTGGAACTACTTTCTATCGGCTCGGCCACTCAGTGCTGCATTCATCACCTTGACGGCTCTGTGGTTATGACAGGTGAGGAAAGGTTCACGGTTCTAATTTGTGGTAATGGTGTTCTGAGCCAGCGAGGGAGGTCAGAGGTCAAGTTTAGCAGCGCTGCAGTGGAAAGGATGACGTATGGTGCTGAATGACACCTAATCTGAGTCAGAGGTTTTCTCAATGAGTCTGCTAACATCCTGTTCATAATAATCGAGCAGAAACTTCCCAGAATGAACGAAGCCATAAATACCTCTTTTCCACCAAGGAGAACCAGGTGCTAGTTCTGGTGTTTAGCTGGCTCAAATCTGGTTCCTTTTAAGAACCCATTTGTTTTTCTACACTGGAAAAACGCTCCTCCCAAAACAAGAAAAAAAAAAAAAGATTTCAAGGCACTTTTACCTTGAAATAAGTGAAAAAATCTGCCAATAGAACAAGTGAAATTTGTCTTAAAACACATCCCTCCATCTTGCTGAAATGTTACTTTTAAAGTGCATTTATCTTAAATCAAGTGGGTTGAGACATTTTGACTAAAAATAAGACGAATAAACTTGGTAAGATGTTGAATTTTTGCAGTGTATTGACAAAGAGTCAAGTTGGAGCCATTGGGTCACTGTAAAACAACTACACTTGCATCCATTACATAGCAGTTAAACAGTAAGTTGATGATAATATCTATGTTTATCTCTATAGATGGTCTTAAGGCTGATTAAGGCCTGATGTACTCGGTGTTTAGCTCTGGACCAGCAAGACTTGATGCTTGCTAAGCACCAGTTTTTAGCTCCTGGAGTTGGTGCTTAGGTGGTGGAAACACAAAGAACTGGTGCAAAGTCAGGCTCTGGCTCCAAACTAGACCTGGAACCAGCTCAGTGGAAAAGAGATAAAAGAGTGCCAGAAACTGCAGTTCCTCTAAAGGCCACTTGAGGCTCTAAAAGCGAGTCAATCCCCATGGACCCCCTTCATGTTAAAATGTCCGACTTTAGAACAGAAATGTTTCACCTGACGCCAAAAACAGCTCGATTATCTCTGATTGGCCCGGAATGTTTATAGGTCAAGGTCACTTTTATTTATATAGCACGTTTAAAAACAACCAAGGTCGACCAAAGTGCTTTACAGACTTCTAAATCAACACCGCAAGAGAACATACATGAACATGCAATGAAAACAACATACATGCAGCCAGGATGTCAGCGGCCAGTCGAACTGAAAGCCACTGAGTCGAGGTGGGTCTTCAGTCAGGACTTAGAAGATCCAGTAGTCCAAGCAGCCCTAATGTCCAAAGTTTAGGGTCTGCCACTGAAAAGGCTCGGTCACCTTTAGTTCAGAGACTGGATCCAGGGACCTCCAGGACCACTTGACCGGACGGCTTCAGTTCTTTAACAGGATTGTGGATCTGAATAAGTTCTGCTCAATAATGGGGGAATTTAAAATGTTAAAAACAAGAAATAAAACCTTAAAAACTACCTTGAAATGGACAGGAAGCCAGTGGAGCGACGCCAAGACTGGGGTTACATGTTCCCGCTTTTTGGTTCTAGATAAAAACCATTTTGGACCAACTGCAGCCAACGAAGAGACGATTGATCGAGGCAGATATAGCATTAAATATAGATATTTATGTCAAACACTTTGCCTGACATGACGTTTTAAAAAATTAAAGACGTCTGATTTGCCTGAAATTTTTGTGACATAAAATATAGATATTTATGAGGACATTTGTGAACATATAACATGACACTTTCTGATTTTGTAAAATTTCTTTTATTTTGAAATTGCCCATCTACCCACTTTCAGCAGTGTTTTTCCTTCATTTAAATCTGAAGCTATGATTAAATAAAAATATCTCTATTAAAGATAAAAGCCTGATTTTTTTGACTGTTATTTCTCAGAATGCCATTCATTCAGAATCAGCAGTATTGGACAAGTATCCAAAAATATGCCCATTCATTTTTTTTTTTTTGTTTAATTTAGAAAACTATTTTGAAACTTTAATCTACATGGCCCTATAGGTATCTAAACCTATTTTTGTTTTTATAGACTTAACCACTTAAATAACTTTTTTTCAGATTTGTGACCAGGTATTTAACATTAAAAAGTATTCTGTATGTTTTGTTCTGTCTTATTGTGACATTCAGCCACACATGGTTCGGACAATATCACTAGTTGACTTCTAAAGTGAGTTTAAAGGTGGGACTTTTCATGACGGATTCAATTTTTATCCAGCAACAAAAGCAGCGAATTGCAGCGCCGAAACGTCAGACTGTGTCTCTGTTCACCTCAAAGCCATTACAAGTTGATTTTTGCACTGTAAAATCATATCATCCTTAATGGTTAATGACTGATGCAGGTATTTTTCCATAACAGGCCTCATTTATTCAGGTCTTCATTTGTTCAATGCTGCCACCTTGTGTTCACCCTGTGTTAGTGCATAAGGGAGTTGGTTGGTTGGTTTTACCAGCATTACAAATGGCCTCACTGGGAGAAACTCATTTTAAGAAGCATTTTCACAGCTGGTTTCTACAAATAACGTCACATTTACACACAGCAAAGCATCGAAATCTAAGTTAAAGAGGCTGGACAATACTCTGTATGTCTATTTGGTACTTTAAAGTTGGTCAATGTCATGTTTAATAATGAAAAATGGTCAGTTTTCTGGAAATCTTATGGTGTTTTAAGGCTATATGTTTGTAATAATTACAGTAAATGTACTTATATGTTTGTGTATGTCAACAATACAGAAGAAATATGTGAAATATCGAGTACTAAGTGTGTAAAATTAGGGATCTATGGAAGCAGTGTACCTGTTAAACCAAGACTGTCACTGCACATCACGGATATTCCTCATATCGAGGCTCGATGATCCCAGCTGTGGGACTAAAGTCGGACAATTTAAAGAGCGTGGAGAGGCTGAATCGTCACCAGGGGATCTCTCTGCGGTGAAACAACAAGAAAGAGAAGCAGCGATTCAGACAGACGACGATGAGGATGAGAGCTGTCAGGGCAGACCAAAGAGAGGACGAGCAAACTCTTCTTCTCTCACCTTTACTGTTGGTTTCTGTCCTTCTCATCGCAGATTCCTCTCTTCTGAAATCGTGATTTAAAAAAACGGAAGCGTATTTTATTTTCAAAGCAGCCAGAAATATATTCGAGTTCAGAGAGCAGATTCAGAGCTTGTTAACCTCTTGGCGTTTTTTTACGACAACGACTGAAACACTTGTATCATCCAGATAATCTCTTCTTTCTGCTGCTAGATCAAATATACTGTTTGGTAGATGTGTTTTTTACTTACTTACAAATATATAAAGGAAATAAAGTGATTGCTGAAGTATTCACCTCCTTTAAGTCAGTATTTAGTGGATGCATCTTTGCCTATGATTACATTAATCCTGTGTTGGTCTCAATCAGCCTTATAAGCGTCTGGATGCTACAGTTTCACCTCATCCTTGTTTAAAAAACTCTGTCAGGTCACACCAGGGTCATGAGTAAACAGGCCTTTTCAAGTCCAGCCCTAAATTCTCAGCTGGATTGAGGTCTTGGCTCTGACTCGGCCTCCAGATCATTTAAATTGCTGTCTTTAAACCATTTCTGTGGAGCTGTGGCTGTTTTCTTCGGCTCATTGTCTTGCTGGAAAACAAATCTTCTAACAAGTCACAGTTTTCTTGCAGATTGCATTGTTTTCCCCATGATTTCTCTATACTTTTCTGCATTCATTTACTTCTCTACCCTCTCTAACTGCTGCTGAAAAGCATCCCAGCACCATGATGCTGCCACCACCATGCTTCACATCATGATGCTGCCACCACCATGCCTCAGATTATGATGGTAACACCACCATGCTTCACATCATGATGCTGCCACCACCATGCTTCACATCATGATGCTGCCACCACCATGCTTCACATTATGATGCTGCCACCACCATGCTTCACGTCATGATGCTGCCACCACCATGCTTCACACCATGATGCTTCCACCACCATGCTTCACATCATGTTTCCACCACCATGCTTCACGTCATAATGCTGCCACCACCATGCTTCACATCATGATGCTGCCGCCACCATGCTTCACGTCATGATGCTGCCACCACCATTCTTCATACCATGATGCTTCCACCACCATGCTTCAAATCATGATGCTGCCACCAGCATGCTTCACACCATGATGCTGCCACCACCATGCTTCACACCATGATTCTGCCACCACCATGCTTCACGTCATGATGCTGCCACCACCATTCTTCACACCATGATGCTTTCACCACCATGCTTCAAATCATGATGCTTCCACCACCATGCTTCACATCATGTTTCCACCACCATGCTTCACGTCATAATGCTGCCACCACCATGCTTCACATCATGATGCTGCCACCACCATTCTTCACACCATGATGCTTTCACCACCATGCTTCAAATCATGATGCTTCCACCACCATGCTTCACATCATGTTTCCACCACCATGCTTCACGTCATAATGCTGCCACCACCATGCTTCACGTCATGATGCTGCCACCACCATTCTTCACACCATGATGCTTCCACCACCATGCTTCAAATCATGATGCTGCCACCACCATGCTTCACACCATGATGCTGCCACCACCATGCTTCACACCATGATTCTGCCACCACCATGCTTCACGTCATGATGCTGCCACCACCATTCTTCACACCATGATGCTTTCACCACCATGCTTCAAATCATGATGCTTCCACCACCATGCTTCACATCATGATGCTGCCACCACCATGTTCCACATCATGATGCTGCCACTACCATGCTTCACATCACCATGATGCCCCCACCATGTTTCAGATCGTGATGCTGCCACCACCATGCTTCAGGTCTTGATGATTCTTCCACCACCATGCCTCACATTATGATGATTCTTCCACCACCATACTTCACATCATGATGCTGCCACCACCATGTTTCACATTATGGGGAAGGTGTGGTTGTTGTGATGATGTGAAGTGTTTGGTGTCAGCCAAACACAGCATCTAGTCTTATGGCCAAAAAGCTCACTTTCGCTATCAATCAGACCAAATAATCTTCTTGTAGTTTACTTCAGAGACTCTCACATGCCTTCTGGTGAACTCTATGCCAGATTTAATAATTTTTTTAAATAATTTTTAATTTTTTTGATTTTTTAACAGTGTCTTTCTCTTTGACACTCTTCCATAAAGCTTTAACTGGTGAAGCAGACAACAGCTGTTTTCTGCACAGTCTCTCCCATCTCAGCTACTAAAGTGTAACTCCAGGAGTCATAGGTGTCTTGGTGGCCAAAAAATGACCATTTTTACCCCACATCTATGCCCAAAAATCCCGAGGTAGATATAAAATAAAGATAATAAAACTAAATTTGTATGTGTATATCGGAACTTTGTATGTTCATACATCACGTTCGCCTGAATGCGTATACTTCCCTATGTACTCTATAAGCCGTCATAAGCCTCACTAATAGCTGCAGAGACGATAAACAGCTCTGTATTTATCTCAACAGTGGCTTACAGACAAGCTTCACACAGCGGAGTAAGAACAATCTGCTTCCACAGAGCCTCTCCAACACCATATTATTCCAAACTAATTAGTCATTTTACTTACTAATATCCCCCAAAAGAGGGAAAAACTCTCATCTTAGTAATAGGATTAATGGGATGAGGCTGTTTCAACTCGCTGATGTCTTATAACAGACAAGATGGGAACAAATGAAAAATCACAAGCAGTCAAAGAGAAGACAGTAAACAACTGGTGCAAAGTCCTTAAAACATGTTTATATATATATTAGACAAATGCAAGCACGTAATTTTCATCCTGAAGTTGCAGAAAGTATAGAACAAGCTCATATTCCTTCAGAATAATTCTCTATATGGGGCATGCATGATATGTTCAGACTTGCAGTGTGACATAAAGCTGCTGAAAACAGATTAAAATCAAAATTAATATATAAAGTTTGATGAAAACTGGTTTCACACAAGTGGAAAAACAAGACCAGGCAACACTCAAGACCGTCATATTTAAACATAGTAGAAGAGGGAACACGAAGGCGGCTGTTTCATCTGAACTTTTTGACACAACTTAACTTCTTTTGGCAGCAAAACTCACTTCTCCAAACACTTTAACACAATCAAATACTGGCAGGATCCAACACACGCTGCCAAGAATTCACAGCGGTGAAGGTTAAAACGTGATTACAGAGGAGGGAACAGCAGCAGAACTTCAACCGTCGACTCCTGCTGCACTTCAACTTTGGATTGAATCAGGTATCAGATCTGAGCATTCAAGGACCCAAACTTATCATAAAACAATGAGGTCTGCATTAGTTGTCCACCATGGTTCCATATCAGGCAGGCTTTACCTCTAATAGCGCAGCAGATAATGGAAAACTCTATCAAATCTATACAAGCGTCATATTAGACATGTGCATTGCCAGCTTATTGGCATTTGTTTGAACATCTTTGGATTTTGTTATGTAACTTTGATGACATTAACGACTTAAAATTAGATTCTGTCAGCAGAAAGCAGCGTCTAAACACAGTAAAACCTCCTTAATTCAAAGTCAGAAAAGCAAATGTCTTGGCGTTTGAATCAACAACAGTTATCGATACCATCAGGACCGTAATAACACTTTAAATTAAGAGTTTAATTTGATTTTTCAGGGTTGGAATGAGTCCAACAGGGGTTTTAAGGTGGATTTCTACTTGACACTAGAGGTTAATAGTAATTCTGCCTTACAAATGTACAACAAGTTGTTTGTTTGTTTGTTTGTTACTCGTTTATTTCATTCACAAAAACAAATACAACATAATACATAAAAATACATATACAACAAAACATTTGAATGAAAGGGTGGCAGAAGGAAGTAAGAAACTTATAAAGTCTGCCCCCTATCAACATAAAATCATTGACAAGTTGTTGTCAAATTACACTGTTAAACACAGCCATCTTTCAAGAGATTTAGAAAATTCACAAAGTATTTTTTGCTACACAGCAGTGTCATATTTTTTTAATAACAAAGCTTTTAGACTTTTCTTAAATATAAATATGGAATTGGAAGTTTTCATTTTATCATCTAGATTGTTCCACAGTCTGACCCCTTGGATTGAGATGCATCTTTCCTTTGGTTTTGTTCTAAACTCTGATATTGAAAAAACTTCTGTTCCTCTTAATTTATATCTATTTTCTCTCTTTTTGAATCTATTTAGTAAGTTGTCTGGTAATATTTTTTGGTGGGCTTTATACATAGTCTTGAGTAGATTATATTCCACCAATTAATTAAATTTTAGTGTTTCTAATTGTATAAATATTGGATTTGTATGGGCCCTGTACCCACTTCCATTTATGACTCTAATAGCGCGTTTCTGCAAAAGGAAAATTTGTTCAATGTAAGTTTTACAAGCACTTCCCCATACTTCAATACAATAAGTCAGATGTGGAACAATCAGTGAGTTGTACAACAGAAGCAAGGCACTCTTATTCAGAGATTCTTTGACCTTATGTAACACAGCTATAGTTTGGGATACCTTTGTTTTTACATGCTATATGTGGGATTTCCATGTCAAATGTTCATCAATCAATACACCTAAAAACTTAATCTCATGTGTCCGTTCGATCTCTGATCCTTGTATAAACAATGTTGCATCAAGATTTTTACTTTTACAACTAAAGATCATAAATTTGGTCTTACTAATATTTAAAGACAGTCTGTTGGCATTGAACCATTTCATAATTTCTTGAAACTCACTCTCTACAGTTTGTAGAACCTTGTTTATATTTTCTCCAGAATAATTTAGTTGTTATTTATTGCTCGCGTCAGATTTAACCCACTGTTATCTTCAGTGGTGGCGTGACGGTTAAGTCTCTGGGCTGCTGATCAGAAGGTTAGAGGATCAAACCCCAATTGCTCAAGAGCCCATTGTTGGGCCCTTGAGCAAAGCACTTAGCCCTTCCTGCTCCAGGGAAACCAAACCATGCTGACCCTGCACTTTGACCCCAAATGGAATATGCAAAAAAACCCATTTCACAATGCTGTAAAAGTGTATTTGTGACAAATAAAGGTTTCTTTCTTTCTTTTCTTTTCACATGACCAGAAAATGGACGATTTACACATGATCTGTCCATATCATGCTTCAGTTCTCACTCCGTTCATACTGTTTTGTTGTTACAGTTCATTGGTGAGACACAGATTTCTTGTGCCATTACCGAATATGAGACAGCTGTTTGTATTCTTTAATTATCTGTGGCAGATTTTCACTGCAAACCTTCTGTTTGCTGCAGTCACAATCAGCTTCCTTTGTGTTGCTAACGCTAATGCTAATGCTAACGCTTCCTAACACAGTGTTGCAGTAAGTCCCCTTTTCAGGTATGCATGTGCAATCCAAGCTGGGAATTAAAGAAACAGATTGAAAGAAAATCAGAAGAGTTAGAAAGAATAATGTGCAGTTGCTGTTTAGATTATTTGTGGAAAAACTGACTTTGTTACCGAACGAATCACCAGATGGATAATTGGACGCAAATCACTCACAAACCTACAGTCTGTTCACCGGCTTTCAGAGCCAACAGATCACACCTGTTGGTTTAAATCACCTGCTGCATTTTAACCACCAGATTCATGAGCTGCTGCACTGATGTTCTGCTGGAAAACTGTCTGTAAACACACCTGCATGGATGGAAGAGCAGCTGTTTAGAGCCCAGCTAGCTGCTAACAACAATCTACCGCTGTGATGGGAGTTATTTCAAGAGTGACTCAGCCATGTGACGCAATCAGTCTTTGTTTACGGCTGAGCATCTTTGTGTTTGTTCTGAAGCAAAAATGGTGTTTTGTTGTTTCAAACAGGATGAAACAAGATGATCTCCATCTGAATTCCACCTCTTAAAAGAGTCTCCGTCACACAGATATAGACACTGTGAGGAAAATTATAACTGCTGTATCAAATCTGTGGAAGTTTCTGTACTAAAAAAAGAGGCCAGTTTAAAAAGCAAACAAACAAAAACAGAAAGTCTGGTAGCAGCAGTGTCAGAAAATCAATTTTTAAAATGGTGACATGTTTTTAATGTACTGTTCAAAAACTGTAAAATAAAAAATTAAATAAAAATAAATAAAATATAAAATAAATAAATAATAAAAAATAAAAATAAAACAGTTAAAAAAAATATATAGTAAAACTGCATTTTTATTGTCACACATTGTGAAGAACAAATTACTATTTCTACTATTTATTAAATGTTGATTTTCAATGTGGACATTTACACTTTGGACTTTTAAATTTCTTGAAAAATAGATAACGTGTCAATTAATACCTTTTCTCCCATGACTTCATTAATTATTTATAATAAACAGGAAACATCAGTAAAATAATAGTAAATTGCAAAAAAAAAAAAAAACATCAACATATATTAATTAATTTCTTTTCCTGTGATTTCACTGGTTGTTATTTATAGTTCAAGAAAACAAGGAAAATCTGTAAAATAATATTAAATTTAAAAAATACAGATCTTCTTTGGTTTTTATTTTTTATAGTCAACATACAAATAAATAGTTTTTTCTGTGTAATATAAATATTTTTTCTTTAAAACAAAGGCAAATATCTTGTACATTATAATGTTTTTTCTGATTAAAATACAGTTTTAAAAATGGTGTCATTAAATTTACCATTTGTAAATTATTTTTTTGATGGGGACGTTATTTTAAAAATATTAAAAAAAACATTGGAACACAGCAAAATGTAAAAATAACGGCAAATATCTGTAAAATAATTATATTTGAAGTCACAATTTGATGATCATACACTAGAATTACTGTTTGTAAAAACACAGATTGCTGATGTGGACGTTATGGATCCTTTTTTGAACAGTTAACATGTGAACTAATACTTTTCTGTGATTTCAGTAGTGATCTGTAATTTAACAAAACGGGGGAAAACCTGGAAAATAACCTTGAATTATTGTTTTTTTTTAAAGTGTAGATTTGTGTAAATGGATCTGAGCCTGTTCTCGGACTTTCATCATTGATCGCTGTTCTCTCAGGGGGACTGAAGACACGTCAAAGGGAGGAAAGATGTGAGGAAACTCTGCCGCAGCCTCGGCTGTGATGGACGGACTCAGCTGCCAGACCCGCTGATCAAACTGATGCATCACTTCTGAGAGGTGGATGCGACTCACAGACTTCACAGCAGCTTCAGATGTTTCTTCTGGTTGTGGAACTCGACTCCTCGCATGTTAAAACAACTAATTGGCTTTCGCTCGGACTGTAATTATCAACCCTGATGCTTCGCCGACCCAGAGAGGAGCTCGTCTCTGCTCATATGTGCTTTAATTTGCTGCTAATTGTCTGGAAACCTCGTCTGGTTCACGTCAGTCCTGCTCAGAGTCATCTGCAGTCACAGCAACACAGCGAAAGAATCGGCAGGCGGTCGGCACGCGTTCAGGAAAATTAAAAGCGCTGATTTGATCCTCTTGCAAACCATGAACGCTGGTTTTAACATTTGAGAGCATCACATTGATCATCCAGCACAACAACGTGGCCCTTAGAAGACCTTTCTACAACCACAACACAGTAATTGGAGCAGTAAAACTCAACCTCAGACTGACTCACTTAAGAAACAACCAGTTCATTCCATGTGTGACAACAGTCTGAGTAACATTCACAGGAGAGCTCGGTAGCAACTTGTTGTGAGTCATGTGAACGCTCTCCATAAGACTGTGTCGACACTGGAGAATGATCTGACTCCACCTCATTGTTATTCTACTACAGGAGGAAAAGATGCTCTGGATTTTTCTCTATTTCTTTACAGCAATGATAATTACCTCAGACAGTGTCAAGCCCAGGATGCAGTGATGGTGCGCCATGCAGTACAGCAATACAGGGGAATATCTGCCTGCAGGGAGGCGAGAAATGTCATTAAAATGGTTAATTTGGGTGGAAACAATGGAGGCCTACTTTACTGCAAGATCCAAATCTTTTCAGCAGGTAGGTTGCTGCCCTGAGGTGGTTCCTCCACAGCTAAACAGAATAATTAATTACGTTTGACTAAATCCTATTTACTGTCAGATCATGTTTGTTTGTGGAATATGTTGTGGAAAACTGCAGTAATTGTGGAACTTATGAAACACTTTGCTGGGTCACTGGCAGATTTATTACTTTATAGAGACTTTATATGGAGCACAAATGTAACAGACAGTCAGGAATTCCTTTACACTGGACAGTGAACATTCACTGATCAGACATAACATTATGACCACCTGCCTAATATTGTGTTGGTTCCCTTTATGTGGTCAAAAATGCTCTGAAGCATTGGGCATGGACTAGAGCAGTGGTTCGGGACCCAAAACTGGGTCGCGAAGCCATTTTTGGAGGGTCGCAGAAGCATGCCTCCCCAAAAAAGTAGCTGTATAAAGTCTTTTATTTTGAAGGACGTGTATCTTATGGCACACTTTGCTTTCAATAGCAGGATATTTAGTGGTGGTGACACCAGTAGTAGCCCACTATTAAGCTCTAGATTTGGCTCTGCCAGCTTATTGGAGAAATTTATGCTAAAGCGTCCCAAAAATATACAAACATGTGCTCAGACTCTGTCAAAATGGGCCAAAAATATGCCCAAAACTTGGTAAAAGCGTCCAAATAAACCAAAATTTTCAATAAAATAAGCCAAAATTTTCCTGAATTGTATCAAAATGCGTTGAGACTACACCCAAATAAACCTTAATTTGTTAACAGGAATAGCAAACTTCAAAAATTTGGGTCGCGACCGTTATAAATAGAGACATAGTGGGTCTTGAGGCTGGACCAGTTGAGAACCACTGGACCAGAGGACCTCTCAGGGTGTCCTATGGGGTCTGGAACCAGGACGTTGGCACTGGATCCTTTGGGTGCTCTGGCTTGTGCAGTGGGGCCTCTGTCAATCAAACTTGTTCCACTGCATCCTGTTGATGCTTGATCACAATGGGGTGTAGGAAGTTTGGAGGTCAAATCTACATGTTGGGTCATTGTCATGTTCCTCAACATGTTCCTGATTGGTTGATGTTGTTTCCATGTGGTGGGGTGCATTTTCCTCCAGTGATATTTGGGATTTCTATTTGCATGAGGGAGTGTGTTTGTTGTGGAACAATGTTTATTTGGGTGTCTAAGTCTCATCAACACGGATGTTAAAATCCAAGGTTTTCCAGCAGAACCCCACATAGTACCAATATGATCAATGTTATTCACTTCACCTGTCAGTGGTCATGATGTTGTGGCTGATCGGTGTATACTGCTTTTAATACAGTCAAATTCTCAGTAAAACTACACATTTTTCTATTTCTGTTGTCGGACACCAGAGCAAGTATGAAATAATGGTGGAAACGCAGCTCATCAAGACAACAACCAGCAGTTACTTCACAGCACCTCTAATCTGCTCATTTTAGAACACAAGACTTAAAAACAACGTCTGTGCTGTGAATTCTGAGATATTTCTATGTGAAATGATCATTCTGAGAGAAAGTCAGAGGCCATAGAAAGTCCTGGCCTCATTTCATTCATGTCTGCGTCGACAGCAGAGAGAGTTTTCTTCCTGAAGGGGGCGTGGACAGCAGCAGATCATTGGTTTTAGGAGCTTCGAACGCTGAAAACGTCCATTTTGAACAGAAATAAAACCAGTAGTTGATACAGTCATGAAGAAATTAACCATCTTCACAGTATTTTAGCTGAAAACTTTGAAAACACTCTCTGGGCACATGTGAGACTTTCATTAATTTGCTAAAAAAGGTTCATAATGGGGCCTTTAAAGACATATTTATGACATTAGTGAAGGAATGAAGGCCACCAAATTGAATGTTGTGGCTGGTCGGTGTATATAAGAGGGCAACACTCTCTTATAAACCTCATAGTATTTATTGTTTTGCTACTTTAATGCTACAAGTTGATGATGAATTTACAAAATGTTATCTCGATGAGTCGGCATGGAATGACTCAGGTGGTATCTGCTGGCTCTCATGGGGACAATCAGTTATTTAATGGGCTGAAAACATCCACAGCTTGTAGTAAAACAGCTGATTTGTATTGATTTTGTGTAACCCAGCCTCATGCAGCAGAATCCTGTGGTCTCAGAGGTCACTGGACCGCACAACTTACATAATGTTGCTTTAAATTTATGCAGCAGTTTGCATGAAAGTGAAACTAATCGCTTCTTTCCCGACCCACGGCTCAACTTTCCGACTAAATTTAATTCAAATCTCTTCACGCTGTGGAGATGTCCGGCTGTCAGACAGACAGACAGACACAGCCAGGACTGAAATTCAACCTCAAGCAATAACTGAAACTGAAAATGACTTCATGAGTTTTGCTGCATTTGGAGCAAAAAACACCGAGGATATCTGGAAAAAGTGACGGAACCAGCAGAGATTATTGTTTGTCTTTATCCTCCTGAGTCCCGGCACGCTGATTAGCAAACTCATTTCTGACTAAAAACTGGGGGGAAAAAAGTGAAAAGTAATGAAATAACTTTTTAAAATATAAAACTATTGCCTCTTTTCCCCCCCAAAGCAGAAAAGTAATTATTTTTTTCGCTGTAATATAAAAGGCCCATGAGATGGAGAGTAAACAAGCGAATGATGTGCAGATGCCATCTTTCAGCCTGAGCAGATATATTCCCATTAATTAGGACGATGGAGTGATTGGAGAGGTAAATAAATGATGGTTTTGACTCGTGCAGGGAGGACTGGTGTTGCTGCCCATATGGCTCATATCAGAATGAGGTTGAGCAACGTGTTCATACATGCAGCGGAGCCACATGTGTCCAAAAGCTAGTTTAGTTTGTCAGCATGAATGGAAAGAAGCTGATAAACGACAGAAATCCTCCGATGCAGCAACTTGAACATGACTTTCCTGCGATGTATTGTTTTAAAAACATCTGCGGAGGCAAACCGAGCCTCCTCCGATCCGCACAGCCTTCATGTTTCATATCATCCGTCTTGCTGGAGACAAACCGAAGCATAAAAAATGGAATAAAAGGAAGAAGGAAGAAGGAAAACCGAACATGACAAGAAAATAAAAACCTTCCTGTAAAAATGCAAAGTATCGTCGCCTCTTTGCTGCATTTTAGTACGACAAGATAAGCCTTCACTGTCCCACAGGGAGGAAATCTGCATTATTAAAGCAGCAAAGGGGAAACATTTAAAAAATATTAGTCGAATTTTTTTTAAAAAATAAATCAAAAACATACAGAAGTACTTTTTCAGATTGACCAAATTTCTCTGGATGTGAAAATAACAATATTGCACAGATTCCTTCATGAGTAGAAATACTGATATAAATATCAACATTATCAATATTTTATTTTATTGCACATGTAGAAAAATGACATTGATTAAAATAGATTTTTAAATGTGCAAAATATTCAGAATTCATAATGCAAGGGTTCTTTAATGTGCAGAAATACTAATAAAGTATTAATATTGCACAGATTCGTCCGTAAGTAGAAAAACTGATCCTGCACAGAGTTTTTAAATGTGTGAAACAGTCATAATTGACAGCTGTGGACGTGTTGATGTTGCACCATAAAGCATTGTGACAGTACAACAAAGCAGTGATTTATTATTTAGATGTAGGAAAAAGTAAAAAACACTAATCACAGATGATAATAAACTTAATAATGAAGATCAATGTAACGCAACTAACTTGAATTCTTTTATATTAAACTAGAAAAAAGGGCAGGAGATGGTAAAAATGAACTTAAACTGATTAACCAGAGAGAAAATCTGCGTTCAACCTTAAAGCAAGTTATGTTGAGTGAAACACAAGAAAAGCTTTATATCTATTTAATAATGTAATATATACTTTATAGTACATTATTTAATAATATAATCTTAACTATATTTATTGTATTATTTAATATTTACATTATTTAATATTATAACTTTAATTGTATTTAGTTATTTGACATTTATATTATTCAGTAATATAAATTTAATTATATTTACTTATTTTATACTTACATTATTTCATAATATAATGTTTTATTATATTTACTTATTTATTTAATATATATTATTTAATAATATACATTCATTTATTTATTTTATATTTACATTATTTAAAGTATTTTTGTATATTTACTTATTTATTATTTACATTATCTAACAATATAACTACAATTGTATTTACTTTTTATTTAATATTTCAAGATGTAATATAATATTTTAATTATATTGACTTATTTATCTAATATTTACTTTATTTAATATATATAATTATAATTGTATTTACTTATATATTTAATATTTATATTATTTAATAATATAAATTGAATTATATTTACTTATTTAATAATATTTTTTGCTATGTTTACTTTTTTATTTAATATTAATATTATTTAATAATATGCATTTAATTATATTTACTAATTTAATGCTTACATTATTTAATAATATTTTAAAATTATCTTTACTTATTTATTGAGTATTTACATGATTTAGTATAATAATTTTAATTATATTTACTTATTTATTTAATGTTTATGTCAGGATGCTCCCTTCCTCCTCTCTCTGCTCAGAGCTCCTGGTCTCCCACAGCTGCTCCCAGTTGACAATAATCAGCGGTAACTCTGGGCAGCTGTGCACAAGCGCATCACCACCACCTCCTTAAAACCAGCTCCACAGTCCACCCCCTGCCGGATCGTAAGCCGTAAGCTTTCAGCATAACTCCAGTTTGAGCTTCAGTGCCTAGTTCTAGTTTTCTGCTCGTAGCTTCAGCTTTCTACCTAAACTTCAGTTCCAGTTCTGTGAGTATACATGGTGTTCTGTTCTGTTTAATTGTATTAAATATCTGTTATCATGATTCTGTCCTGGTCTGCTGTGTGTCTGCATTTGGGTTCTCCAACGCACCGTGACAGTTTACTTATTTACCGGTATATAATATTTACTTATTACTTAATATTTACTTCATACTTACTTACAATAAAACATTTCTATTTTGTTCTACTTTATTTCTGGCCCACTACACTCACGCTCTTAAATGCTCTTACACTGATCTCACAGTATGTCCATATGCGCCAAAAACTCTTAAACCTGCATCTGTTCAGCTGAAACATGTCAGACTGGTTGTATTAAACAGTTGTCATGGTAACGGGGAACAAGAGGTGACTTTTAGCCTTTATTGAGTTGAGAATTTGGTCAATTCAACTCATCTTCTCTACTTTACTTCATGCAAATATATTAATTTTGCTCATTTCTACTTGTTTCAATCTTTAAAATGTCTACTTTTTAGTTTCAGACCAGTTTAGAACTTAAATACTGGAGTTCGTCTAACTTGAGCCACTTAGAGAGCTGAAACTCTTGTTAGTTGTAATCTGAGAAAACAGTCTTTATTAAATTAAGCTGTTTATTTCCACAAGTTCCTGACATCCTCACAGTTCTGTTGGACACATCGAGGTGAGACAATTAACACTTTCCCTTTCGCTCTCTGACTTCGTCCCACGTCATCCAGACGCTGCATTTCATTATCGGAGTCGCCATTTTCCGCTCTCAGCTCCTAATTTACAAAATGGAAAGCATATTTCTGACACTCCAACATATCAGTCTGAAAAAAGTGAAAAAGTGAGGACGTGCTGGTTTAAAGAAGCAGAAATGGAAGATGTCATGAGGAAAATCTAATTAGAGCACCTGAAAACCTTCACGAATTTACTGAGTACAACACCAAGAATGTTTTCCATGACAGACTGCTTGAATGTGTGTGTTGTTATTCTGTGTTTTAAACATTATTTCAGGGCTATAAATGGCACCTCATGTAAACTATTAGTTCTTTTGCAAACATGACAACGACCTGAATTCATGACTGAGCTGGTTATTTTGCAGGAATGTCAAAATTAAATGGAAAAAAATGCTCGAAACATTGAAAGCAACTGGAACGAGTTGAGAATATATTAAATATTCACTTTCTTGAATAACTGAGGGAACATCTGACACCTTTTCACGATACTGTGCCTGCTTTTCCAACAATATGCTCCTATAGAATTAACTATACACCAATCAGTCACAGCATCCTGACCACTGACAGGTGAAGTGAATAACATTGATCATATTGGTACTATGTGGGGTTCTGCTGGAAAACCTTGGATTTTAACATCCGTGTTGATGAGACTTAGACACCCAAATAAACATTGTTCCACAACAAACACACTCCCTCATGCAAATGGAAATCCCAAATATCACTGACCTGCCCCTGCAGGAAAATTCACCCCACCACATGACAACAACATCAACCAATCAGGAACATGTTGAGGAACATGACAATGGACCAACATGTTGATTTGACCTCCAAACTTCCTACAGCCCATTGGGATCAAGCATCTCTCTGTGGATGCAGGAATTATAGAAGATAACGTCCAGCTTTCTACACAAACAGGTTCAGAACAGGTGGAATGGGGACGTCATGTTTGGGTTCCATTCCTGAGATTTTTCCCTTGCATCTTTGCACTGAGGCCAAACTTCGATCCAAGTTTGGTTGCTCATCGTTTCCTCTTCGCTGCCATCATTTGTCTCCTCTGCTGCTTCGTCTGCAAGATCATCTGCAGCTTCATCAGCCTCAGTTTCCACCAAACCACCTCTGCTGTTTCTACAAAGCTTCAAAATGGAAAACACCCTACAGACGGAGTAGTGACTTATTTTGGACACAGCCAAGGACAGGAAATTTCAAAATAAAACAGGAAATAGGCAACAAAAAAAAAACAACAAACCCAAACACTATCACGAAAAGCTCTGCAGAGTTGATTTTTCCATTTTTTGAACAAGCTACTCATTGGATGTTGGGTTGATTGTTGCTTTGACAGCTGTGGCAACGTCTATAGTAGGAAAATAATCAGGTTTCAGAGCCAGAATGTGTTTACAGTTCAGCAAAATATTTAATCCTGACTGTGAAATGGAGCAACATGAGTCCAGGCTGATGCATCTACTGCAAAACAATCCATCAGGTGAAGTGACAGAGGAGAGAGATGAAGTTTTTCTTCCGTCTAGGAAGCTTTCCACCGTTTCCTCTCATTTATCCTGCAGGGTGATGAGAAGCACCACACAGGAAAACTGTCTTCCCTTCAGGCTCTCTGAGGTGTCAGTAAAACAAAAACACTCCGGGTGAAGAGCTCTTTCTTGATCTGCTGAAATCTGTCACTGTCCTGCAGAGTTCAGGACTCTGGGAAACAGCAATCCATCATCGGCTCGACTCGGCCGACGTTTGGCTCCGACCTTGAGCCATAAACAGAATTACTGATGTATTAGAGCAGCTGAGGCCGAATAATTACAGCGAGGAGGAGGAGGAGGAGGAGGAGAGACCCTCCGCACCGACTGGCTCGGTAGAAATATGGATCCAGAGGTGTGACTGGAACACTGATACTCCTGCACACATGATTACATATATATATTTATCAGTCCCTCCAGGATTTCACGGGCGTTTTCCAGATTGTTGCTCCTAAAATGTCTGAATTCACGGCAGCTTTTCTAAAAAATTGCAATGTTTTAAGCGTATTTGTTGCGATGAAATTGCGAGAGACGGTAAAAAATTGTCAAAAAGTTGCATTTTTTTCTTTGTTTTGTATAATTCATTAAAAAGTTTAAAAGTTTAAAAAGTTAATTTCACATCCTGGCACACGCGTGTTCACACACACACGCTCACAGCTCGTCACGTCAGTTAATTAATCTAACTGACCTTCATTGTTTCAGTGCTGGACACAGATCTGGATGCAACAGCTTCATCACGGTGGTTTGTCTGGTCTGTGGTCCGCTGGTTTCACCCATTCTCCTGATATGTTTACGGTAGAAAAGTGTTTGTCAGTGGATGGTTTTGGTTTGTGTTCCACCTCAATATTCCACGGGGTGAAAACAGTTTACCTCCGCTCTCGTAAAGAACATCAGGGAATTGTTTTGCAGTAGTTTTTGTTGCCTATGTATCTGTATCTTCAAACCATAAACAAGGAAGTGGATCCGGTGACGTACGTGCATTACTGGGGACTGCTGTGATTGGTGGAACTCACGGGAGGCGGGACAAAATTGGGGAAAAGTCACTGTGATTGGACGAAACTGCAAGGTGGTGCACAATTCATGGTGATTGGTTGAATTTGACATTGCAAATTCCTGGAGGGACTGATAAATATATGCAGAGATAAAGGCAGCATGTGGGCGGTCGGAGTGACGGAGCTGGAACATCATTCTACTTCATGATAAACACATGATGGGACACAAATGGGTAAATTTGACAGAACGGTGTCATCTGGGTTTCTTAAGGACTTAATAGTATAAAAAGAGGTGACGGATTGTTTTGATTGGCAACGTTATATTAGAAAACTTCATCAATTTAGTAACGTATCGCTAAAAACTGGGAGCTAAATGATGAGAGCACAACACAAATGTCATATTTTGCACTGAAAACCCAAGAAACATTTAAATTAATGGCGTAAAAGTGGATTAAGAAGGTTCTTATGTGACGTCTTTACCAGTTGTTCTTCTTCTCTTACATGACAGCGACCGTCCACAAGGAAACTCATTAATGGCGTCCTCCAAGTGAAATGACAGCATCGGTCTTTTCAGAGAATCCGAGTCCTGCAGGGGAAGCTGGGATAAGACGTTTGTCATGACGAGGAAACGATGAAGTTCGCAGACGTCAATCTGAAGTAACTGCGGAGGGAGGATGTCAGGGTGGACAGATGGATCCACAGGCTTATCTCCACAGTCCCATTCCCGCTTCAGTCATTCATTCAAAACGTAAAGTCTCCATGAATCAAAGTTACACAGTCAGAAGGTTCCTGTCTGTTCAAATAAAGTGGCCCTGATGCAACTCGAGCAACTGAAGCAACTGAATCACAAAAAACAACAACAAAAGGTGATAAAACAGAGAACTGTGGGTAAAAATACAATTATGACTTTCATCAGGAACAGCCTCTAAAAGAGAGACTATTTCATTGTTGCTACTGTTGCTGTTGTTATTGTTGTTGCCGCTGTTGTTGATGTTGTTGCTGATGCTGTTGATGTTGCTGCTGTTGCTCCTGCCGTTGCTCCTGCCGTTGCTGCCGTCGTTGTTGATGCTGTTGTTGCTACTGTTGCTACTGGTGTTGCTGCTGCTGTTGTTGTTGCTAATGTTGCAGTTGATGTTGTTGCTGTTATTGCTGCTGTCGTTGCTGCTTCTGCAGTTGTTGTTGCTTCTGTTGCTTTTACCGTTGTTATTGCTGTTGTAGTTGCTGCTATTGCTTTTACTGTTGTTGCTGCTGCTGCTTTTGCTGTTGCTTTTACTGTTGCTGCTGTTGCTATTGTAGTTGCTTTTACTGTTGCTGCTGTGGCTTTTGTTGTTGCTTCTGTTGCTTTTACCGTTGTTATTGCTGTTGTAGTTGCTGCTATTGCTTTTACTGTTGATGCTGCTGCTGCTTTTACTGTTGTTGCTGCTGTTGCTTTTGCTGTTGCTTTTACTGTTGCTGCTGTTGCTTTTGCTGTTTCTTCTGTTGCTTTTGCTGTTGTAGTTATTGCTGTTGCTTTTACTGTTGTTGTTGCTGTTGTAGTTGCTACTACTGTTGCTGCTGTTGCTGCTTCTGCAGTTCTTGTTGCTTCTGTTGCTTTTACCGTTGTTATTGCTGTTGTAGTTGCTGCTATTGCTTTTACTGTTGTTGTTGCTGTTGCTGCTGCTGCTTTTATTGTTGTTGCTGCTGTTGCTTTTGCTGTTGCTTTTACTGTTGCTGCTGTGGCTTTTGGTGTTGCTTCTATTGCTTTTGCTGTTGTTGTTGTTGCTGTTGTAGTTGTTACTACTGTTGTTGCTGCTGTTGCTGCTTATGCAGTTGTTGCTGCTTCTGTTGCTTTTACCGTTGTTATTGCTGTTGTAGTTGCTGCTATTGCTTTTACTGTTGTTGTTGCTGTTGTAGTTGCTGCTGCTGCTTTTACTGTTGTTGCTGCTGTTGCTTTTGCTGTTGCTTTTGCTGTTGCATCTGTTGCTTTTGCTGTTGTAGTTATTGCTGTTGCTTTTACTGTAGTTGTTGTTGCTGTTGTAGTTGCTGCTGTTGCTTTTATTGTTGTTGTTGCTGTTGTTTCTGCTGCTGTTGCTTTTGCTGTTGCTTCTGTTGCTTTTGCTGTTGTAGTTGCTGCTGTTGCTTTTATTGTTGGTTTTGCTTTCGTTGTTTCTGCTGCTGTTGTTGTTGCTGTTGTTGTTTTTGCTGCTGTTGCTTTTGCTTTTGCTGTTGTAGTTGCTGCTGCTGTTCCTCCACATTTTATTAGTAGTAACCAGGAGAGCTGAGGCCTCTAACCTCAGTGAAGCAGTGATTTCAACAAACTAAACCAAGCGTTTGTCTTTAAACTGTCGTGAAACTTTGTCAGATTAGAAAACGATTTTAACTTTTATGGTTTCAGCTTTTAAGTGAACAGAAACACAGATGTCAGTTACAGTTCTGGTACTTACTGCAACGTATGGAGAGTATTTCATATGCAAAACACAAAGTATAAATTTTTAAATACAGATTACTGCAAATCTGTGTTTTGCCTTTAAATATCCCTTTTTTAAGAATACCTGCTTAGTCTCTCAGGTAGCAGTGTTTCTATCTGTTAGGTTTGATGTTTCGGCTCCTTGACGCAGCATTTACAGAATTTATAACCAGGGTTGTTTGTTTTGATCCTCTAAATGCGATTCGCCTGGTGTTTGTTGTGCAAAACAAACCCCAGATATGTCCGACATCTATTCTGCAGAAACATCGTAACAGCAACCTGACTGAAGCAAAGTGGCTGTTTGTTGTCTGAGCTGCTGCCTCTGAAGGAATAAATGCAGAAAACTCATCTGGGCTTAAACAGATCCATTTGCGGATGAATTATTCAGACTCCTCAGGTAACCACAAACATTTTTAAAACCAAGCTCAATCTTTAATTCATTACCTGAAAAAAAACAACATCTCCTGCTTCTTGCTGGGTGAATCCTGCAGATCGGGTCTAATAAACACTTTCTAACATGCCGCTGCTTCTCTCTTCTGCTTCTGCGCCTTTAAAAACATTTTCAGGGAGAAAATCCGGTTATTTGAAATGTCAGACGTTATATAACATTCTATTTAAGATGTTAGCATTCAGAGATTTACAATAGGTTTTATATAACACGAGGTTGATAAATCATTTTCTGAACACCCCCTTTTCAGTTTCTTCTCACAGAATATATTGTTAATCTCAAGTCGAAGCAAAGTAAACTATGACCTCTACAAGCAGCTTCACAGCAGAGAAGTCAGGACGCAGTACAGATTTAATTATATACAGCTGTAGAAATTCAATTACAGTAAGCAGACTTTAAAAGCTACACTGTAAATGACTTTAAGGGATTTAAACTTAGAAAGATAAGCTCAGCTGCTGGTTTAAAAATGTGAGTTAACGGCACTTTTTACTGATTAATTTGTTCATAATCCTTACATAAATTGTGGAAATCAAGTTAAACTAACAGAAACCGAGAAGACAAGTTCAATAAACTCAAAGTGTTAAGTTGAATCAGCTACTTACAGAGTGTGGCTACAGATGGACTCCCGTTTGTTTTACGTTTTCTAAATTTGAACCGAACTCACAGGCTCAACTTTTGCAGCTACTTCCGACCAGAGTCAGCACAAAGACAATCTGTGAAGCTGCTCTCAGTTACAGTGAGATAAAAAGGAAAAGTCAACAGATATCAGGAAAGAATTTAACACTAACTGTTGCCATAGTTAAAATTGTTTTATGATTATGAAGAGAAACAACCAGATCTAAATTTAGCAAAGACACACAGCAAGTTTCCACCATGTCTGTCCTCTTAAGCTGCAAAAAAACAATGCATTCTTGGAAGTCTTGCTCTTCTGCTGATTTTGTTTCTTGTAAATTTATTGCAGCTCCATTAACTCCATTAAATTTAGAAGAGTTGAGTCTGGGTGTCATCCTCGATAGCTCGCTTTCTTTCCACTCTCACATCAGTAACATAACCCGGTCTGCATATTTCCCTGATTGCCTATGACCCTCTCTCACCCCTCACACCACTGCCATCCTGGTCCGCAGCCTCGTCACCTCCCGTGTCGATCATTGCGGCTCAATCCTCTTTGGTGCCCCTCATAAATCCCTCCATAAGCTCCAACTGGTCCAGACCTCTGCAGCCCACATCATCTCCAGAACCCCCTCGTTTCACCACATCAGCCCCGTCCTCCAACAGCTCCACTGGCTCCCGGTAAAATTCAGAACCACTTTCAAAACCTCCTGTATACCTTCAAAGCCATCCACAACCTTTTGTTTTACTTTCGTTTTTCTGTTTTAATTTATTTTATTGTATTAAGTGTCCTTGAGTGTTTAGAAAGGCACTGTTAAATAAAATGTGTTATTATTATTATTATTATTATTATTAACTCAGCACCTCATTCATTCAACTCATTATTTTAAGTAAAATTGGCTAAAGTTCAAATAAATTTAGTGTATAAGTTTATCCCAAATCCAGAACTCTAAACTTCCTCCAGAGTACAGCATCAGTTACCATGGTGACCTAGCTGTGCAGCATCAGTTACCATGGTGACCTAGCTGTGCAGCATCAGTTACCATGGTGACCTAGCTTCTGCGTCTTTAATTAAATACATTTTGAGGGAGAAAATAGTTATTTTACATGTCAGACGTTATATACGGTATAATGTCTGACGTACAGCATCAGTTACCGTGGTAATCTAGCTGTAGAGCATCAGTTACCGTGGTGACCTAGCTGTACAGCATCAATTACCGCGGTGATCTAGCTGTGCAGCATTAGTTACCGTGGTGACCTAGCTGTACAGCATCAGTTACCGTGGTGACCTAGTTGTACAGCATCAGTTACCATGGTGACCTAGCTGTATAGCATCAGTTACCGTGGTGACCTAGCTGTGCAGCATCAGTTACCGTGGTGATCTAGCTGTACAGCATCAGTTACCACGGTGACCTAGCTGTATAGCATCTGTTACCGTGGTGACCTAGCTGTACACATCAGTGATCATGGTGACCTAGCTGTACAGCATCAGTTACCGTGGTGACCTAGCAGGCCTTAATGACACTGAAAACTCTGACTTCAAGCTCGACAAACCTCACCGAACCACTGACTTTGCTTCGTGTTACAGCCCTCTGCTCTGAACAGACAGAATCTTTGAGGATCTTTATCGGATTTTACGGCTTTTATTAAAAGAAATATGCAAAAAACAATGAATGACCTCCACTTTAATTCACATGTTTAAGTCACCAGTTGTTGTTACTTGAGTCTGAACTGCAAAACTGAAATGACAGTTTGTCCAACATGATAGAATGAACCATTTAAGATGCACTGCTGCTGCTTTGCTTGATTAAAAATAAACAAAAACACGGCTTAATTAACTTCTACAGTCAGATAAAAACTGATATTTTGCTATTTTCTCCTCATAAAAGCAAAATAGTGTCAGATCAAGTGCTGAACACACCGAGGCAGGAGGGTAACAATACACAGGTGTATTTAAAGGATCTGAGTGATGGAGGTCAGGTGTGTCGGCTGAGGCAGGTGAGCTGAGTTTAAACTTAACTGTGGCTCTGAAGGTTTGAGTTAAAGCTGCTGTTTAAACTCTTTAAATGAGCTTCTTATTCGAACATTATGCCAGAAGAAAAATGGACAAACTTAGATGGATGAAACCCAAATTTCATGTTACAAACAACAACTAAAACACTTTTCTAGATCTTTAACCCGACATGTAAGAAACCATAATGAGTCAAAAGTTCTCCTCTGACCCCAAACTAATAAACAAACTTCCATCTGCTGCAGAATTAACTGACTTTTTATGCGAAACTAATATTTTCATGCGGTCGAATCCACATGAAAGCAGGAAAGAGGCTTTTTGAACACAGAGACTTCATCTCATCTTCACAGCGTCTCTGATTAAAAGTCGTCCTCCAGAATGGTTATTATGGAGCCACAGATTAGCTCAGCTTCCTCCCGGTTTGTCAGTTTTATCTCAGCTGTGGAGCTACAGGCGGCTCGGCTCAGCATTGGACGTAAAATAACATTAATCTGAGATATTCCCAGGGGAGCGGTGGCACTTTGGATCCATTTAAACCTCACTTGTTCTTTAAGACGAGGCCAGTTAAATTAACCCGCAATGGAAAACTTACAAAAAACACTTGTGAAGGAGACACGAAGAGTCGAAACAAACCAGGAGGAGAATCTGCTGCAACTCTATGGTGGAAAGTTTGCAACTAAACAGACGAACAAATGTGAAACATCTCCAAGTTATTCAGAAGTAAACTGATCAGATTTCTGCCATCAGACGGGATCAAATGTTAAAAATAAGGTTGGGTTGGGTTGGGTTGGGTTGAGCTGGGTTGGGTTGAGTTGAGTTGAGTTAACCTGAGTTGAGTTGAGTTGAGTTGAGTTGAGCTGGGTTGGGTTGGGTTGAGTTGAGTTGAGTTAACTTGAGTTGAGTTGGGTTGAGTTGGGCTGGGTTGGGTTGGGTTGAGCTGAGTTGAGTTGGGTTGGGTTGGGTTGAATTGAGTTGAGTTCAGTTGAGTTGAGTTGACTTGAGTTAACTTGAGTTGAGTTGGGTTGGGTTGAGTTGGGTTGGTTTGGGTTGGGTTGGGTTGAGTTGAGTTGGGTTGAGTTGAGTTGAGTTGGGTTGGTTTGGGTTGGGTTGAGCTGAGTTGAGTTGAGTTGGGTTGGGTTGGGCTGGGATGGGTTGGGTTGAGCTGGGTTGAGTTGAGTTGAGTTAACTTGAGTTGAGTTGGGTTGGTTTGGGTTGGGTTGAGCTGAGTTGAGTTGAGTTGGGTTGGGTTGGGCTGGGATGGGTTGGGTTGAGCTGAGCTGAGCTGAGCTAAGCTAAGCTAAGCTGAGTTAGGTAAAATTACACTCTAAGAAATGAAACATGGATGTTGTTTGCATTACATAATTATTTTTAGCAAAAACTGCTAAGTTGCATTTTTTGTAGTTAAAATTAGAGAGATTCATTACATGAACTTTAAAGTAAAGTATTTTGGGGTTACATAATTGCCTTGAGTTGTAATTATTCAATCAAGCTAGTTAAAACCCACAAGACTGTCCCAATGCAGTTTCCATATACTTTGTTGTACATGCACGAGAAAGAACCGCCACTTTGAGGATCTATGTCGCCTTGAAATTGACTGAATTGTCTTTTCAATCCTTTGCCAGCCTTTGATTTATGTGGCAAGTACACAAATTATCACACAACGCTGAACAAAATGCTCTGCACTGGATACGACGCATAAAACGATGAATGTTTTTGACTTTTGTACAATCGGTCATTAGCTTTGACGTTAGATTTGAAAGGCTTTGCATTAAGTCGACCGGGTCGACTGGGATAGACTCCAGCCCCCCCACGACCCTACAGAGGATAAAGCGGTGTATAGATAATGGATGGATGGATGGTTTCTGGAGCCGACTGTGTTTCTGGTGCATTTTCTAAAGTAATTAAAGAGACCTGATCCCTCCACTTCATTAAATGCATGCCTGCCAGATAAATAGGATCATATGCTGATTCAGACAAACCGTTTAAGATGCAGACATTACTGTAATGAGTTGTGTTGACATAATAATGTTGCATCAACTTAATATAGTATTAAAATTAAACTCAAATTTCTGTGTTAGTTAAAAATCAATTCTAGTTGAGGTAACTTATTGAAATCGACTTAATAACTTAATATGTTTTTCACCTTGAGTTTAGGATTTTCAAGTCCCTTCTCTGTTTACTTTACAGTGGGGTGTGTTAGATTTTTAAATCTGCCAACTTGTGTTTAGGAGAATTAAGAACATAACACTTGAAAATTCCTTCTAAAAAAGGTGAGTAGTTGGAACGACTTTATTTTTATGAGTAACCAACCTACAACTTGTGTTTATGCTACAAGTCTTTAAGTAATTCAAAACACATTTGATTGTAGGGGAAGAGCTAATTCTGGGGCGTGTTGAATTTTTAAATATTTCCAGTTTGTGTTCATAATTATGATAATTAAGTACAAGTGCAAGAAAATTCCTTCTAAAAAACGCAGAAAAAGCAGTTGGAACGTCTTAATTTTTATGAGATATCAGCTTAAAAACTTGTGTTTATGCGACTAATCTTTATAAAATTCAAAATACATTTGACTGTAGACACTAAATAATCCACTGTAACTCCGTCAGCAGCAACTCCCTGATTTATTATCTTCAGTAAAGCTGCATCTATATCCATGAACAGAGTCTGAAGTCTGTGCTGCTGTTTATAATCAGGTGTTTTATTTGGAGTTGGTTCTGTTTTTTCCCACCACTTGATTAAATGCACAGTTGCAAGACAAGAAAATATAATTTACTGTTTTAGATAAATCGTTCTGATTATTCTGAGCTGCTGTGCTGACATGATCATGTTGCATCTACTTAATATTGTGTTTAATCCAAATGCAAATTCAAATTTCTGCGTTAGTTGATTGAAAACTGAATTCAAGTTGAAATATTTAAAGAAATTGTCTTCTAACAAAATTTTTCTTCACCTTGAGTTCAGGATTTCGAGTCCCCTCCTTTGTCTACTTCACACTAGAGCATTTTAATTTTTAAATTTGTCAATCTGTGTTCATAATTATCATATTTAAGTACATAACACTTGGAAATTCCTTCTAAAATCACAGGAAAAGTAGTTGGAATGACTTCATTTTTACGAGTAATCCCCCTAAAACTTGTGTTTATGCCAGCAATCTTTAAGTAATTTTAAATACACTTGATTTTAGAAAAGCCAGTTCTACCAGCCTTAAAGCAGTTTGTTGATTGAACCATAATTTAAACCACTGATGCATAGATGCAGTATTTTTTTGTTGCTGTTGAGCCCAAACATTATTTTTAGAGACTTCATTATCCAGATAACATCATCAAAGCTCCTCTGTCCTTTAGTGTTCATCACTTTTTCATTAAATTCAGGTTTTATTTGTAGTTGAAGCTTCTCAGCTGCATCAACTGAACAGAAAATAACATATAAGTGTGTCTTAAAGAAAGGCTTTTTTGGTTTGTTGTGAACGTCTAAGTGTCTGTTTTTACATCTTAATTCAACCTGAACACGTCTGTCCTCCAACAGGTTGCTTCTATCGTTGGTTTTTCACAGTTTAAATACCAACCAGGTGTATCTGGTCGACTCAGGTGCTCCTCAAAGTTTTCACCAAATGTCATGGCACCATCGTCTGACCCCATGTTTCTACTGTCTTCTCCATTTTATCTCCTGTTTGTTCATGTTTTACTTCAGTGTGTTTGTGACTGGATGTGACCACCTGATCCTCCTCACAGGTGATCATGAGACACACCTGAGATTGATCCGCTGATCACCTGCTGCAGTATTTAAGCCTCAGCTTTCACTCTGGTCCTGTTTGGATGATTCCTTCAGCTCCTGTCGTTGTCTCTTAGTCAGCTTCACTTGAACCTCCAACTTCTTGCATCTCAGATTCCGTATTCATCACAGGATTCAGTGAACCAAACACAAAGTTGATTCCTGGCTTCCTCCTTCATGAACAAAACGGTTCACAATATAATCTTTTAGACTCTGCAGTTGAGTCTGTGCTTTTGGGTCCAGAAAAACTATTTCTCAAAACACTAAATCCATAAAAAGCCTCGTTCATTCAGACCTGAGCAAGACCATGAAGATACCTCTTTGAGCCTTTAGCTAAGCCACCATTACATGCACAAAGAAAACCTCAAACTTCTCAGCTAAATAAGCAAACCTTATTTATCATTTAATGCACCAAGTGTTGTTTAGTGAAGCAAACGTCTTCATGGCAAAGTGAGCAGCCAGTTTAGTTTTAGTGTCAAACCCCCTAAAATACTTTGCCAAGATGTTAAATTTAGAGACATGGAGACAATAAAATGATGCCATAAGTTAAAAAAAACAACCCTTAAATGGCAAAATTGGACAGATATAACATTAATTATTCTGAAAGCTTTTGTTTTAATAGAAGAACGTGCAAACATACACCAACAGGCCACAACATCCTGACCACTGACAGGTGAAGTGGATATCATTGATCATATTGGTACTATGTGCTGTTCTGATGGGAAACCTTGGATTTTAACATCCGTGTTGATGAGACTTAGACACCAAAATAAACATTGTCCCACAACAAACACACTCCCTCATGCTCATGGAAATCCCAAATGTCACTGGAGGAAAATGCACCCCACCACATGGAAACAACACCAACCAATCAGGAACATGTTGAGGAACATGACAATGGTCCAACATGTTGATCTGACCTCCAAACTTCCTACACCCCATTGTGATCAAGCATCAACAGGACGCAGTGGAACAAGTTGGATTGACAGAGGCCCCACTGCACAAGCCAGAGTACCCAAAGGATCCAGTGCCAACGTCCTGGTTCCTGACCCCATAGGACACCCTGAGAGGTCCTCTGGTCCATGTCCAATGGTTCAGAGCATTTTGGACCACATAAGGGGGACCAATGTGCAATGACGATTAAGCTATTCTGTTAAATCAACAACCAGAAACAGATGTTAAGACTTTAAACAGCATTTCCTGTTTTTTTTCTTACAACCAACAAATCTCACATTTCAGGCGTCAGTTTTCCATTTTCTAATCATTAATCCAATTTCAGTGGTCGAATTTATGGAAACATAGTCCACATGTTGTTGGAGGAACATGATGCTAATCTAGCGTCACATAACCGAGGTGATGATAATCTGGATTTCTGATTTGTTTTCCTTGTTTCAACCCGTGTCGCTACAACATGTCCTGGTTGTTCTCTCTAATGAGATCTTACTGCAGCCTGGATGTGTTCTGTCTGCTGTCATCTTCGTCATCATCATCATCAGCGCTCTTTTCCGTCACACATCGAAGCTTCGTGTCCGTGCAGTTTTCAGCTCTGAGAGACGCCGAATGGGCTTTTGACAAAAATTAGCCCGACATCTTCTGCACCTGAACGCTTCGAAAAGCAGCAGACGGTGACATTATCTCCTCCCTGCAGACAGACGCATATTAATATCCATCAGAAATGTCACCCGGCGGAGGGAAGACCCACCCAGCAGCAACTTTTACACACCCAACACTCGCAGGATGGAAATTTATGGTAATTAAATTTGCTGTTTCAGCCTCATTTAACAGAGAAATAACCGATTCAGACGTTTAGTTGGCTAAATCTGGAGTGATGTTGCCTTTTTCAGGTGCTAAAGTGTTCATTGATCAAGCCCAGCATCACATTTTCATCAATTCAACTCTGCTTTGTACTATTTCAGACGCTGCTCTCACAATAATAATAATGAAGCCAGGCTGATGATGAATAACAGAATGAAAAACCCACTTCAGAAAAAGACCGACAGTTTTTATTTTCACTCAACAGAACTGTGTTTGTTACTAAAATATCTGTACAAATTAGACTCTAACAGCAGACTCATCGACATTACAGTGACTCTGTAAAAACCCTTGTACTGTTGCAGTTCAGGAGCCAGAAGAGAAACCAAACCACTGTCAGCGTAAACACTCCAAATAGACGCAACTGAATGTGACGGCTTTCTCAAAACTGTTCAACCTGGAATTCAGTAAACAGTTCATCAACCTGCCCCAGTGTCTTCAGACTGTAAGTTTCCCAAAACATACTGAAGCTGATTTTATTTGTAAGGTTTTATTTTGGCAGCATCAAGATCTGGGTATCATTAGAAAATCTGTAATTCAGACACAAAACATTTTGTTTCGTTGCAAAACCAAAAACAGAAAAATTGGTTTTGATATTAGAATCTAAAAAAACAAGAAACAACAACCAAGCATGGCCCAATTTTTGTTTTTTGGTAATTAATTTTACTGATTGGAAACTTTTTTATTTCAATTTTAAACCAGAAAGTGGCAGAAGTAAGAGATATTTCACGTCTAAATGACGAGAACCAAACAATATCTCAAAATGTAAAAGACTATTGCTGGTATATCTGTCCAATATATCCACAGCCTGGTATAGATCCTGTGTTTCCAAAATGTTCCACTGTTATAGAATGGCAATACTAGCATCTGTGGAATTTCTGCTGACAGTCTTCCACTACTTTACCATGTGCCCAAAATAAGAAATGGAAAAAACCTGAAAGTGGAGCATTTTTTTCGAGTGGAAACAGAAAAATTAGTTAACCACCTCTCCTCATGAAATTTTAAAAACAATAGTCCATGCATGTATTTTTTGGTTTCCAAACATAATTGAATGCCAAAACAAAAATGGGTCGCATTAGATTGTTTTTTGTTTCTTTTTAAATTCTTACACCTGAAACAATTGTTTGGTTTTTCAGTTGCGCATGATTTAAAGATTGTCCACTGATACCAGGCCACTCCTGGCTCAGCGATACATTTTAAAGTAGTGTGCTGCCTCTCTTCGATGGTTTGCCGCTTGTTTATTATTGACGCATACTGGTTGGTCACCATGGCGATCAATTATATAAATACCTGCTGCACTGACAAGCATACATAGAATTGCTTTACGGTCAGATGTAACCAAGCAACAGGAAGGACTAGAATAGTTCCATTTATTTCAAGTGCATTTTTTTTTGCACTATATGGTTACAAAGGGAGAAATTAAAGTTATGACAGTACTTGTCATTGGCATCACGCTAATATTATGTTCTATTCGTGGTATTAAAATACAAGCAGCACACTGCCAATTGGTACCCTCCACTAATCCAGGAGTGGCATACAATCAGCCACGTTTCCATACTGGCCTCTATCTTAAGCCACATAGGAGACTCTACTGCATGTTTATAAGGTGGAGTTTTAGAAAGCTGCAGCTGTTTCCCATCATTCCTCATCTGTTTCAAGTATTCTGTTATCAGTGCAGCATTTATCCACTACTTTTCCCCCAACTTTTGGGCATCAAGTTTGTCCAAGTGGCTGTTTGTTGGCTGAATTTATTTAATTTACTGTCAATTTCCTCGTGAAGAAATCCGCTAATGCTATAAAATCTGCTCATGAAGGTACAAAATGATAAACAAAACTAAACTGTTAATAAAATAAGACACAGACCGTCCTCCAATGAAAGATAAATGAACCACCCACAATGTCTACCGGCTGTAGTTACCACGGGAACAAAGGAAAAGGTGGTTAAACAGGGAGGAGGTCGGGGTGGATGGATGGGTCGGCAAAACATTGGACTTCAGCTTTGGACGCCGCAGCCTGCTTCCTGTTTCATACTGAAAGTCATCGTTTATGTCAACTGTTTTATGTTAGCCATATGTTCATTCAAAGATCTTGCCCTAAATTCCAACTACAGAGAAAAGTGTGCTATTTTTTGCGCTTCTACAGGTCACAGCATAGGAATAATGAACCTATGTGGTAGCTCAGGTTGAAGGTAACACAGCAAATTCACCTGAATAATAACATAATAAGTTATTTTTCACACAGTCTGTTGCTTTTCATACTTATGTAGCTTCACTGAATCTGACATTCAGCCAAAAAACATTGAATTTAAAAGGTTAAAGTTCTAATTGGAACAATCTTGGGAACAAAACATTTAGAGATGCACAGAGGGAATTCCACAGAGAGACATTTACCAAAGGAACATAAAGGAAAATAAATACTAATTTTTGCTTCAGGCTGTAAAATAAACACAGAAGCAGGGCGACTTAAAAACAAGAACATAAGAAATGTTCAATGTGAACAAATAAGGTTTGCTTCCCACAGTTCAAACTGTAGGTGCAGAAATGATCACGACGGGAGGGAAATGCACAAAAGCAACAAAGCACTCAGTCCATTCACTCAAAACGGCAACTTCCATTATTCACATCATACAAAGCGGTTTTAAGTTTCTTACCAATGACTCCATGTAAAATACAACTCCTCCTTTAGTCATTTAAATAACACAAGACTGATATAAAGTCAAAGATTTAAGATTTACATCATTTTCTATTTACAGTTTCTCCACCGACGTATCGACACATTATAAATTTAACACTTTGTTTAGGGCGCCTTCACACAGTCTGTATAAAAACACAACCACAGGAGCAAAATCGAAGAAGGCAGAACATGAGTGTGTGGTTCTGTTTGTTGCGTAAAGCACTGAGGCTTGACAAGGCATCTCCGTCCGTCTGCTCAACAACAAGTCCGACCTCCAGCTAGATGAAATATTCCTTCTGGTTCTCCGTCGGTCCGTTCTGCGAGCTCGTCTGGCTGCTGAAGGGAAGTTCAGGACCGTCTTCGGGTTTTACCGTTTTGACCTCCGGATTCTGACACGAGCCTTTTCTTCTGTACAGGAAGCGAGCCATAACAGCCAAAGCAGACACGGTAACAAAGATCACCACGGCGATAACGCCTGAAAAGCAGGAAAATGGAGAAAGTTTAGGATGTTTTTATATTTTAATGACATTAGATTGAGTCTCTGAACACCAAAACCTGCAGTAGGTTTGAAAAATGGTTTATCTTTTTAAAAGAACTGCCAAAATTCCACCATTTATCACAGCAAGAAACTGTAAAAACAGAACCACTGAATTTTCCTGGCTGTCCTTGAAGGCACCATGTGTGGTGTGCAGTTTTGGTGGGAAATCAATCGAAATCTAAGCTTCAATTTTTCCATATTTCATCTAATTACTTTACTTTTCAAGTCAAAGAGAACCATTTGCACCAGATTCTGTTGAACTCTCGGTTGAACTGCAGGCTGTGTTTACACTAAGTGAAGAGGAGACAAATTGAAGAGACTGAGAGGGAATTAAAACAAACTTGGGTAGTAAAATAAATGCAGCATGGCTCCAAAACAGTATACAGAGGAAAAAGCTGTTGGAAGATACCTTCAGTGTGGTGAAACATCTTTAAATTTAAAGTAGAGTGCTGTGAACAATGACATTACAGAAGATATAAAAATGATAGTAGTAAAATATCTATTATGTAAGGTCACCATGTTTCTCCAGTACCTTTGGGCACATGCTAATTCCAGGAACTTTGTTTTTTTATGATTTATGGCATAAATTTGTTGTACTGCACAAAAGACATTTCTGGATTCTCTCTACTTCTAATCATGGTGGTGCTGCTTCCATAGAGGTGCAGTTCGCTGAGGACAAAAGAATTTACATTTAAGTTCTCAGGCCACAATTTCTGAAGGAAAAAAAATAACAAAATTTGATAGTGGTTGGTGGTGCAGTGGACTATCCATCCATTATCTATACACCACTTAATCATCCATAGGGTCGGAGGGGGCTGAAGTCTATCCCAGCCGACTCCAGTGAAGGCAGGAGACACCCTGGACAGGTCACCAGTCTATCACAAGGCTACATATAGAGACAGACAACCAGGCACACTCTCATTCACACCTACGGACAATTTAGAATCATCAATTAACCTCAGCATGTTTTTGGACTGTGGGAGGAAGCTGGAGAAAACCCATATTGCACAGAGAGAACATGCAAACTCCACACAGAAAGATCCCAGGCGTCCTAACTGGGACGCGAACCGGGGATCTTCTAGCTTTAAGGTGACGTTGCTAACAACTGAGCCACCATGCAGCCCAGTGCAGTGAATTAAATAACATTTTAAAATGCTCCTAATATTGTGTCCATCCCATTGAAGGTGGAGTTTGTAACTCTGCCAGGAGATTGTTGGTATTTAGATAGTTGACATATGTCCGATATCTCCTATACCTTCCCTTATCTCCTTTTTCCTTTTTCCTCAAACATGCATGTGTGCAAATGTGCAAAACAACATGCTGGAATAGCAACTTAACCTCCCATTTACAGAGCCAAGGGTGTGTAGAAACACCAGACATTTACTGAATTTGACCAAAAAGAAAAGGGTTTTACTAGGATTGCATACTCTACCTTTAACATAAAGTATTTGGTACACTTCTAAATGCAATGCAGTCCAGTGCACCACCATCAAAGTAGAACTATTGCCTTTTTTCACATGAACAGAAACTGAAAATATAGAAGCTTCATAGAATTCATGCTGCATTGAACTGCACCAGAGTCCACAGGTGTCCCTAATAAAGTGGCCTGTGAGTGTATAGATGAAAATGAGTGGGAAGATGTGATCAGCCAGGAAGATAAAACGTTCTTAAGATCACAAAACAAACTTAAAACGGGCATTAACATTTGAATAAAGAGTCTTTGTCGGGTTGTAGTTACTTCTTTTCAACAGTTATGTCATACAGACTCAGTTTAAATCGCTTTTTATGTCTATCTGAAGTCTCATTTATGCACCGGTATAATGTCGGCTACACTTACAGACTGTTTCCATCACATGTGGGCTGAGATTTCTTTTGTATGTTTAAAATCTAAGTTGTAAAAGTCAGTGTTTCTGAGCATCAATAGCAGATTGTACTTTAACCCTCCGTCTTGTTTTCAAATGGGACAAATTAGAACCGAAGAACCAAATTGGACAGAAAACATTAGAAAATAAAACTCCCACTTAAGAGCGACTGGTCAGTGGCCCCGGCAGCCTCTGAGGAAACATAAATTGCTTTGCTCCGTCATTAGCGGTGCACTCTGCTAATTTCCTCTGGGCTCCCTGAGCGATTTCTGCTATTAGAGGGTTTCTACTCTGATGCCGGCAATAATGGCAAAACCTGGCAGTTGTTGTACTCAGATCTAAAGTCATATGTATTCTAATTAGTTGTTGTTTCCGTTTGTGTACTCTGGTTTGTTTTAAACTTCATTTCACTGTTAGTTTTTCTGCACTGAGGTGTAGAAAAAGACAAGAATGTGTTTGGACATTACATAGTTTCTGCCTCCTGGTTGATGTTGTGGTTTTGGTAGTGGTAGCTGTGGTGGTGGTTGTAGTTGGGGTTTTTGGTAGTGGTTGTGTTGGTAGTTGTGGAGGTTGGTTGTTGTTGTGGTGGTGGTTTTGGTTTTTGTTGTAATGGGGGTGGTTGATGTTGGGTTAAGGGTTTTAGTTGTGGTTTTGGTGGTAGTAACTCTGGTGATGGTTGTAGTTGTGGTTTTGGTGGTGGTTGTAGTTGGTAGTTATGATTTTGGTGGTGGTTGTGTTGGTAGTTGTGGAGGTTGGCTGTTGTGGTGGTTTTGGTTTTTGTTGTGGTGGTTGTTATTGTTGTGGTGGTGAGGGTGGTTGATGTTGGGTTGGTGGTTGTAGTTGTGGTTTTGGTAGTACTAGCTGTGGCGGTGGTTGTAGTTGGGGTTTTTTGGTAGTGGTTGTGTTGGTAGTTGTGGAGGCTGGTTGTTGTGGTGGTGGTGGTTTTGGTTTTTGTTGTGGTTGGGGTGGTTGATGCTGTAGTTATGGTGGTTGTTGTTCGTGTTGGTAGTTGTGGAGGTTGGTTGTTGGGGTGGTGGAGGTGGTTGTTGTTGTGTTGGTAGTGGTAGTAGTGTGGGTTGGTGGTTGTGTTGGTAGTTGTGGTTTTGGTGGTGCTTGTAGCGTTAGCTGTTGTTTTGGTGGTGGTGGTTGCGTTGGTAGTTGTGGAGGTTGGTTGTTGTTGTGGGGGTGGTTTTGGTTTTTGTTGTGGTGGGGGTGATTGATGTTGGGTTGGTGGTTGTAGTTTTGGGGGTAGTAGCTGTGGTGGTGGTTATGGTTTTGGTTGTGGTTGTGTTGGTAGTTGTGGAGGTAGGTTGTTGGGGTGGTGGAGATGGTTGTTGTTGTGTTGGTAGAGGTAATTGTGTGGGTTGGTTGGTGGTTGTGTTGGTGGTTGTGGAGCTCGGTTGTTGTGGTTTGGGTGGTGGTTTTGGTTTTTGTTATGGTGGGGGTGGTTGATGTTGGGTTGATGGTTGTAGTTTTAGTGGTAGTAGCTGTGGTGGTTATAGTTGTGGTTGGGGCTGTGTTTGTAGTTTTGGAGGTTGGTTGTTGGGTTGATGGAGGTTGTTGCTGTTGTGTTGGTAGTGGTAGTTGTGTAGGTTGGTGGTATTTGTGGTTTTGGTTGTTTTGGTAGTTGTGGTTTTGGTGGTGGTGGTTGTGTTGGTAATTGTTGAGGTTGTTTGTTGTAGTTTGGGTGGTTGATGTTGGGTTGGTGCTTGTAGTTGCAGTTTTGGGGGTAGTAGCTGTGGTGGTGGTTGTGTTGGTAGTGGTAGTTGTGTAGGCTGGTGGTTGGTTGTAGTGGTGGTTGTGTTGGTCGTTGTGGTTATGGTTGCTAGCTGACTTAGCTGTGTTAGCTATGGTGGTGGTTGTAGTAGTGGTTTTAATTGTGGTTGTTTTGGTAGTTGTGGAGGTTGGTTGTTGGGGTGGTAGTCGTGGTTGTAGCGTTAGCTGTGGTGGTAGTTGTTGGGGTGGTTGCAGCAGAAAAGGAAAATTACAGTGGTGTAAAAAAAATTCTGACAACCTATGCATTTGTGAAATATTGCATTAAGAATCACTCTTAGGTCTTCAAGTGCAATTTCTTTCATACAGTCACAGGCACAGTACTCCTGGTTGATGATAATGAAACAGGTTGTCGCTACAGTACCTCCGATTAGAGCCGAGTCACTCCTGATGGCGTTCACCAAAGGCTGACCTGTTCCCACCGATCCAGACTGACCTGCAGCGCCGAGAAACACAAGAAAAAGACGTGAAAAGCTGGAAAAAACAAGTGCAGGGAGACGGAAGAGATAAAGACCGACAGTGATGAGAATGAAAAGGATGAAATGAAGCCGAACAGATGGGATTTAAAGAAAAAGAGGATGCCATTAGTGAAAAATAGAAATGAAGACACTGTAAGGAGGGAAACAGGAATCATATATCGAGTCGTGCCATCTGTCAGAGCAGATAAGGATGTTATATACCACAGCAGCTCTATACGAGTGACCACAGGGGACAGATATGGCAAAGGAAACTCTTCCCTCATCTGAATTAATTGCCTCATCTCGGGGTCATTAACCCGACGTCGTAACATTATTAGAGCCCCAAATGTCTCGTCGCGAAGTTTCACCCACACAGGAGGAAGGCCAGAACCGCCTACGACAGTCTCAGTAACGTTTATTAATCGGAGCCCTGTGGGAACGTGGAAGCACTTAAAGGCATGCAGTGGAGCTTTAATATAAGCCGAGGCGTTTCTAAAGGAACGTTATGAAGATCACACCTTTCTATTCTTTATAATACTCCATACTGATTTCTCTAATCTTTAGCTTTTCAAGTCCTAATCTTTATATTCTACTTTGCTATGGATCATCCTTCAAATGTAATGTAATGTCAATAAAAGAAGCTGCAGGATCCACATCTTCAGTAAAACTTGAGCGTGTAGGTGGTTGTTGTGGTTGGTTGTGGTGGTAGTTGGTGGTTGTTCTTGGTGGCTGTGATGGTTGGTTCTTGGTGGTTGGTGGTGGTAGTTGTAGTGGTGGTTCTGGTTGATAGTTGTGGTTTTGATGGTGGGTGGTGGTGGTTCTGGTTGGTAGTTGTGGTTTTAGTGGTGGTAGGGGTTCTGGTTGGTAGTTGTGGTTTTGGTGGGTGGTGGTGGTTCTGGTTGGTAGTTGTGGTTTTGGTGGTAGTTGTATTGGCAGCTATAGTGGTGGTGGTTGTGTTGGTAGCTGTGGTGGTGGTTGTACTGATTGTCACGGTAGTTGTGATGGTTGGTTCTTGGTGGTTGGTGATGGCTGTAGTTGTATGGTGGTTGTAGTTGTGGTTTTGGTGGTGGGTGGTGGTGGTTCTGGTTGGTAGTTGTGGTTTTGGTGGTAGTTATGTGGGCACCTGTGGTGGTTGTGTTGGTAGTTGTGGTGGTTGCTTTGGTGGTAGTTGTGGTGGTTGCTGTGGTGGTGGTTGTGTAGGTAGTTGTGACTGTGGTGGCAGTTGTGGAGGGTGATGGTTGTGGTGGTGGTAGTTGTAAAGGTTGGTTATTGTAGGGGTGGTTGTTGTGGTGCTGGTTGTTGGTAGTTGCAGTTTTGGTGGTGGGTGTGGTGTTAGCTCTGGTGGTAGTTGTAGTGGTGGTTGTTGTTGGATGTTGGTAACGGTGCTTGGTGATGGTTGTTGTGGTTGATGGTGGGGGTAATTGTGGTTTTGGGTGTGGTGCTGGTTGTTGGTAGTTGCGGTTTTGGTGGTGGTTGTGGTGTTAGCTGTGGTGGTAGTGGTGGTTGTTGGTGGTGGTTTATTGTTGTTGGTTTTTGGTAGTGGTGGTTGATGGTGTTGGGGGGGGGGGGGTTGTTGTGGTTGGTGGTGGAGGTAGTTGTGGTCTTGGTTGTGGATATGGTGGTGGTGATTGTTTGGTGTCTGTGTGCCAGGCCTTCTAACCAAAGACTACATCCAACGAGACAGAGCAGTCAATAGTAGATGATGTCCCTGCTGCTGCTGTGGCCATGACACTCAACATGCAGAGTTTAAATGAGTTTGAAAATGGTGACGATACCAGTAAAGAAAACAGCAAATCCTCAGTCTGACCTGATAGGTGGTGTGTGGTCTCTGCTGCGTTCTGATTGGTTGAACTGGAGCCACAGTTGGACTGGACCAGTGGACCAATGATGGAGACGGAGCTGGAGTTTGGGTGGAGCAGAGCAGCTTTCAGAGGGCTAATGGAGTTAAAGAGGACCGACGATAAACAGCCTGTGAAGCCCAGGGAGGAGAGTCGAGACAGTTCAGGATCCAACTCATCAGAATCTGCAGAGAAAAGAGAACAAAAGACCATCAGACTTTATAAAATGGATTAAAATCTTTGGGGTTTTTGTGCTTCACCTGGTTCAGGAAGGTCCATCAGCTGTTTCTCAGTCTATCTTAGCCCGTTTAAGAGGAGCAGCAGGTGAAGAGAAAATGTGAGTCGAGGCAGTTTTGGTATAATAGTGTTGTACTTCTAAAGCTGAGAGGAGGATTTGATCAAAGTCGGAGGTTAAACTGTAGAAACTGACTCCATGGTTCAGTTGGACTTAATCAGAGTCTGTTTATATCTTTTCAAGCATTTAATTAGACAAACCTGAGATGTGTTTTTTGTGTCTCTGGACAAATTCAAACCCATATAGAAGCATGAATGTACTGCAAGTGATCAAATAATACTGCAGTTTACAAGGCGTATTCAAGAGATGCAGGTTTATTGGTCCAGTGCTGATGCAGTAGAGGTAAGATGGCATCAATGAAGTACTGAAGATCATCAAAGATATTATGGCTACATGGCAGCTCATTGTTTTTAGTTGGGAAATCCTGATTCAAGGCCACAGAAAACCCTAAAATCCTGCAGTAACTGAACTATAAAGCAGGTTCAACAGATCTAGAGTTTCTTTTCCTTATCTGGCTTCACTAAACTTAATCAGAGTCAGGATAAGGGATCCCATGAAGCTGGATATCAACCTCACACAGTACCTCTGAATGCATCTGTCTACTGTCATCTTAAAATCAATATGATGAGTTTTATAATATAATGGATTGGATGAAAAACCATTAAAAAGTGTGATTCATGTATACGATCATTCTCACTGTTTACCTTGTTATGTAGTTTTTTATTTAACATTTATTTAACCAGGTTAGTCCCATTGAGAGCAAAGATCTCCTTTACAAGGAAGAAAGACCTGGCCAAGAGGACAGTAGCATAGTCACATTAAAAACAACAAACAGCAGGTAAAATTAACCCCATTAAAGCTTGCTCACGTAAACAAGGTAGACTGCAATGATTTCACCAGAGCTTTAAACTCATTCGATGCAACTGTCATGGTGCGACGGAGAACCCAAATGCGGACACAGACCAAACCGGGACTGGATCATGACCACTGATTTTATTAAACAGGTTTTAAAAAGAACAGAAAACTGAAGGTACTCATAGAACTGAAAACAACACAGACTAAGGGAACTGGCGGGCTCAGTGAAGGCAGGCGTAAGGCTGAAGCTGAAGCTGCGAACTGAAACTGGATGCTTTCTTGTCCAGTTCAGATCGTACTTTGGGGACGACATATTGCAAAGTATCCATAGATCGAAGATAGAAACTTCCATGTTTCCTTGTTAAAAGACAAATGGGAAGGAATTATACCCAGAATGGTTCTGTAAAAAACACATACCAGTGACTGAGGCATCGGGCAAATAAAGATGCCCAGCTAACTTTAGAATAGAGTACACAATGGTGAGTAAGGGGACCACATTTAGTAATGAATCTCAGTGCCCCATGGTACACACTATCCAGCCTGCTAAGACAATTAGCAGAAGCATTCATATACAACACACCTCCATAGTCAATAACAGGCAAAAGGTTGTTTCCACCAATTTATGTTTCACACAAAAAGAAAAGCAAGACTTGTTTTTACAGTACAATCCTAATAAGAGTTTCAGTTTTTAACCACATACTGAATGTGCTCCCTAAAAGACAAGTGGTCACCAATTGAAAATCCTAGATATTTAAAAGTAGATACCAACTCAATCTGTTGACCATTTCCTGTTAAAATGTTCTCAGACAGTGCACTGATCTTTTTTTTGAATTAGTAAAGAACATGCATTTTGTTCTGTCTGCATTTAATTCTAGAGTTCTTTAGTTGTTAATACTGAAAGGTCTAAGAAGGACTGGATGCTGCACAGTATATGACAGTGTCGTCAGCGTAGAAACGAAAAGCTGAGTTCGGAATATTCTGTCCGAGATTATTTATGCAAATAGTGAATAACAATGGACCCAACACAGAACCTTGAGGGACGCCCTTTTTCACTTGCAATACTTCAGAGGAAGAACCATCTATCTGAACAGCCTGGCTTCTGCTTGGGAGATCATTTGCAAACCACCCAACTGCTTGTTGAGAAAGACCAATGGCTGAAAGACGTTTGATTAAAGTAATGTGACCAACAGTGTCAAATGTCTTGTTTACCATAATAATAATAATAATAATAATGCATTGGTTTAATATATCTTTTCTAGACACTCAAAGATGCTTTACATTGCATTATTCATTCACTCCATACTCGACCATGTTTTACCATATACCAAACACCATGTTTTAGTCCCGGGTAAAAGTGAATCATATTAACCGGCGCTCTTTTAAAATCCACTCACATCCAACTGTCCACCTCTTCAACTGGATCTATATTTATTTCTCTTTGCTCTTCACCTGCCACATCCAATACAACGGCATTTCCAGCCATGCAGTGTTTAAATGCCTGCAGTGAAATTATTGTGTCCGAGAGCTCTGAAAGGCCTCGTCTGGGTTTTTATAGCCGACTACTTACCGTGGACTCTGCCGAGAACCAGCGTCCTCATTCCATTGAACTCGACATCAGACGTCAGGTTGAAGTCCTCTCTGGCGTTCTGGTCAATCTGAAATGGAATCAAAGGGTTTCCTTCAATCTTTCTTGTACAGTCTGTGGTTTAAACTGACTCTGAAGTAGGTTTTCTTGTGTTTTCGTTGTTACCTGGACAGAAACGGCGTCCACCAGTCTGCTGACGGTGACGGTGTGCAGCTGTCTGTTGCTGAGGTTCTTCACTTTGCTCCTCAGGACCTCTGCTTCTCTGCTGCTGTCCAGTCGGTATCTCACCTCCAGCTTGTCTGCAGTCACACAGAACAGCAAAGCAACACTTTGAGCCACGCAGGATTCGACCAGACTGGGACCTGAACAATCCACCACATTATTATAACCACCTGAATAAAGCTGTGTAGGTTCCCTTAGTGACGCCGGATCAGCTCTGAACCACTGAGGCTGAACTCAAACCTCTGAAGGTGTTTTATCAGACACTAAAACTTTAGTCCTGGAAGTTTTGGCCTCCATTGATCAGATTCTTGATCTGGAGAATTACTCCACCACCACCACTACAGACCACCACTACTACCACTACTTCCACCACCATGATTTACTTTTCAAATATTGTAAATTCTGCATTAAAGACATGATGAGAAATATCTTTTAATAGTTCCTGAGAGACTGTTGTTCAAACAGCCTAAAATTTAAATGTGCAAAAAAAAAACCTGCTGAAAGTGGGTCGATGTTTAATTTAAAAACCAAATTATCTCGGAAAGTTTTTGATATATTAAAGTAAAATTTAATAAATCTCTTTATAAATATCCCAGTTTTATGCTAAAAAATGTTCAGGCAAATCTGAGGTCATCAAGCAGAAATATTTTTTTAAAAAGATCATTTAAGATGGACTGATTCAATGTGTAAATCAGAATCAGAAATACTTTATTGATCACCAAGGGAAAATTGATTGTTACAGTTGCTCCCATTCAAAAACTTAGAAATATAAAAAGTATAAAATACATTAAAATAAACATAAGTACAAAAATATGTCCTATAAAAGTAAATAAAAGTAAAAAATATGTCCTTTAAAAATAAACATAAGTAGAAAAATATGTCCTTTAAAATTAAAAATAAGTAGAAAAATATGTCCTACAAAAATAAACACAACTAGAAAAATATGTCCTGTAAAAATAAACATAAGCAGAAAAATATGTCCTATAAAAATAAACATAAGTAGAAAAATATGTCCTACAAAAATAAACATAAGTAGAAAAATATGTCCTATAAAATAAACATAAGTAGAAAAATATGTCCTATAAAATAAACATAAGTAGAAAAATATGTCCTATAAAATAAACATAAGCAGAAAAATATGTCCTATAAAAATAAACATAACTAGAAAAATATGTCCTATAAAATAAACATAAGCAGAAAAATATGTCCTACAAAAATAAACATAAGTAGAAAAATATGTCCTACAAAAATAAACATAACTAGAAAAATATGTCCTATAAAATAAACATAACTAGAAAAATATGTCCTATAAAATAAACATAAGCAGAAAAATATGTCCTTTAAAAATGAATATAAGTTAAAAAAAATATGTCCTATAAAAATAAACATAAGTAGAAAAATATGTCCTACAAAAATAAACATAACTAGAAAAATATGTCCTATAAAATAAACATAAGTCGAAAAATATGTCCTTTAAAAATGAATATAAGTTAAAAAAAAAAGTCCTATAAAATAAACATAAGCAGAAAAATATGTCCTATAAAAATAAACATAAGTAGAAAAATATGTCCTATAAAAATAAATAAAAGTAAAAATAAAATGTCCTATAAAAATAAATAAAAGTAGAAAAATATGTCCTATAAAAATAAATAAAAGTAGAAAAATATGTCCTATAAAAATAAATAAAAGTAGAAAAATATGTCCAATAAAAGTAGAAAAATATGTCCTATAAAAATAAATAAAAGTAGAAAAATATGTCCTATAAAAATAAATAAAAGTAGAAAAAATGTCCTATAAAAATGTATATAAGTAGAAACAGTATAAGCATAAATGTAAACTATGCATTGCCTAGGAAAATACTGTAAGTATGTAGTGTAATAAATTTAAATGAGTTAAAGGTATTTAAATTAAATTGAATTAATTTAATTTAAATAAATTAAATTAAAGAATTAATTTAAATTTATTAAACTTACATACATTTAATTTATTAATTAATTTCTCTTCAGGGATTGATAAAGTATGTTCTAATTCTCTCAATAGTGTGTTATTGCACAGAACATCAGGACTTGGGATCATTTAATTGTTTGTTTTTGTTCTTGTCGTAGCATTTGTTAACAGTAAGAAAGATTTTATCATTTTAAATTAAGAAAAAAAATCCCAACACCTTCCCCAGTTAAACCAGTGACAACACAAACACCAACAGCGGCTCAGTTTTATTGTTTCATCCCTGCTCAGGAGTTTTAATGCTTCTGTTTACTGCAGTTCCCCGTCGCCATAGTAACACTAATGACCTATTGGCCGTCAGCTTCCTCCAGTCTGGTTTATTAAAGCAGCTATTCAGCCTGTTTACAGCTAATCCAGGTGGACTCCTGCTTATAAAACAGCTTTATCGGGCCTCTTTGTCCCTTTTCAAACCTGCATCTCAGCTGAAACCGACAACAAGATGATTGAACAGACGTGAAGGAGAAGAAGAAGAAGGAGGTCAGAGGACAGGAGGAAGGAGATGAGGAGAGTTTAGAGGAAGCTGGAGAAGTTATAGATGAGGTCTTAATGTCTGGACTCTCTTAGTGCATCTTTGATCTGTTTAAATTTAATGTCATAACTGAAGGATAATTAAAAAAAGCAATAAAATGCTTTGAAAATCCAATAAAACCTGTTTGTTTAATCAGACGCCAACAAGATGTGATTCTATTAAGGATCAGGTTTATTCCCAGTTTATTAGACACAGCTATTTAAAAGTCCATTAAAGCAGTCTCACAATAAATTGAATTTTAATGGTTGTAATTTGATTTTTCTCCAGTTTTTCTTAATGTTTTCATAATATAACTCTCTGATCATTTTGGAAGATGCAGTTCATTTTGGTGTTGAACCGTACTGGATGATACAAAGAGGTGCTTTAGCTCTTCATAATTTACATGCTCCCTCTCGGTCAAATCATCCGCCACCATGGACTTAATTTTCACTGCTACGCTGACGATACCCAACTTTACATCTCCTCCAAATCCATCACCCCCGTCATTCTTTCCACCATAACCAACTGCTTATCTGACATGAAAACCTGGATGGACAAAAACTTTCTAAAACTTAACACCAACAAAACAGAACTTTTGATCATCGGACCCAAATCTCTTCCCCCCTCAGCTCAGAATTTTACGCTCATAATTGACGATCATCATGTCACCCCCCTCCCCCTCTGTGCGCAACCTTGGCATCATCATGGACCCAACCCTCTCCTTCCAATCACACATCAAGCACGTCACCAAAACATCTTTCTTTCACCTCCGCAACATTGCACGCCTCCGGCCTTCACTCTCCTCCGCCACTGCTGAAATACTCATCCACGCCTTCATTACCTCCAGACTCGACTACTGCAATAGCCTTCTCTTCGGTCTTCCCTCCACCCAATTACAAAAACTACAATATATTCAGAATTCTGCTGCTCGCCTTCTCACCCACACCCGCTCCAGGGACCACATCACCCCCGTCCTCAAAAAGCTTCACTGGCTCCCGGTTCAATATCGCATCCATTTCAAACTCCTTCTCCTCACCTACAAGTCCCTCCATCACCTGGCCCCTCCTTACCTCTCTGACCTCCTCCAAAGACACCGACCCTCCCGTCACCTTCGCTCCGCAGACTTAAACCTCCTGACACCAATCATCCGCACCAAGCACCGGACTTTGGGGGAACCGAGCCTTCGCAGCTGCTGCCCCCCATCTTTGGAACTCACTCCCATCATCCATCAGGAACTGTGACTCTCTTTCAACTTTCAAAACCCTTCTCAAAACACATCTGTTTAACCTGGCATTTGCTTAACCCCCCCTCTTTTTTTTTGTTGTTGTTGTTGTTGTTGTTTGTTTGTTTGTTTGTTTGTTTGTTTATCTTGTCCTTACTGTAAAGCGTCTTTGAGTGTCCAAAAAAGCGCTATATAAAATTGATGCATTATTATTATTATTATTATTAGCCTTCCGTTGATTCTAAATGCACTGTTAAATTAATAAATACAGCAATAAATAAAAAAAAATTCAGGAATAAATTTAAAAATGCATAAATAAATAAATACAAAAATATATTCATAAATACAGAAATAAATAAATAAACAGAAATAAATTCTTAAATACAAAAATAAAATAAACAAATAAATAAATAAATACAGATATAAATAAACAAACACACACAGAAATAAACTAATACAGAAATATTGAAATAAATTAATAAATATGGAAATAAATAAATAAGCATAAATAAATGAATAAATACAGAAATATAAAATAAATACAGAAATAAAGAAACAAACAGAGAAATAAATTAATAACACTGAAATAAATTAATAAATACCGAAATAAATAATACCAAAATAAATGAACAAATAAATACATGAATAAATAAATAAATCAATAAAATCTAATTTTACAGAATTTGTCCGTTTTATTTTACATATTTTTTCCTGTGTTTTGTAAATATATGAAAAATGTTAATACATTTACAGAAATGGATGGTTATTGTACATGTCTGGTGTAAAATAACATAAAAACTAACATAAAAGCCATATAAATTCATTTTTTAAAGGAACTTGAATTTTGTTTTAAAGATTATTAAATAACATTTAGTTTATTATATTTTCAGTAATATTTTCTGTTTATTTATTGGACAAAAAACTGCTAAATTCACGTTTTATACTGTGAATATATTTGTAAAATTAAATAGAAAATAATAGAACCACCAGCATAAATAAGATAAAGTTAGTATCAGGCATAAAATGTAGCTTTTTCAATTTGTTTTGGCTCTTCTGTTCACACAAACACAGTTTCAGTTAATTGAAAATTGTCCTTTTGGAAAACCTCTTTCTTCATGAAGACACTCAAACTCCTTCTGAAGTGTTGACGGAGAGAAACTGAGACTTTCTTTAATGGTTCCTGAGATATTCTCTTTCAATTACAGCCTCAAGTTTCAAGAAAACGTGCCGAAAGTGGGTCGATGAGCAATTTTATTATTTATTTTTTAATGATCTTGGAAAGTGGTTGATATATGAAGCTACAGTTTCACAGATTTCATTTTAAACATCCAGAGTTTGATCAAGTTTGAAGGAAACCAGAGGTGGAACGACCCACGAGAGAACATGAATGTTCCCTGCTACAGATGTGAAGCCTGACCTTGCTTGTTGAGCAGCAGAGCCACATATTCTCTGCGGTCGGAGCCGACGTAGAGAAGCAGAGCTGGACTCTGGCTGGTCCTGAAGCTCAGCGAGATGTTTTCTGCTCTGAGGCTGGAGTCGGAGGAGATGGAGGAGGGCGGGAAGGTCGCCTCCTTCAGGGCGAAGCTGACGGAGGTTCCTGGTTTGAAACTGGCCGAAACTTCTGCAGGAGAAGACCGAAAAGTTCATCACAAACAGGCAGCAGTGAGTCCAACATGTGGCTACTTATTAAAGAGGTCCAGCAAATCTGCATCCAGGGTGCTGAACTTCCTCTTTAACTTCTCTCCCTGTTTGACAGGATAATTAGCATCTCGTCTCCACGCTGACTCTAAGTAACACCAGATCCACAAACCTGCCTCTGTTCCACCGACAACATCTAATTAGTGAGCTGCTGAAAGTCGCCCACAGAAAACAGCTGACAGGTAAAACAAACCACAGAACCTTTAGTTAGAACGCAGTCGAGTGTCGGAGCTGTGCTTTCTCATGATGGAACTGTGGAGCTGCAACAAGCAGAACAGCTGGACGGTTAATAACTGAACACACGACTGAGTGTTCCTCTGATGGCAGAACTCTCAAACTACAACTGCTGTAACAGGTCACTGCATCTGTAAAACTTGCAAACTAAATTAACTAAAGCTACAGCTATCCATCTTCTGCAGGCTGCTGCTGTTGATGTAAACTATATATATATATATATATATATATATATATATATGATATTAAAAAAAACAGTAGAGATTTGGCCACAAGGATTGCAACTTTAAAAAACTACAAAAATGGTGAAAACAGCCACAAACATCTGTAAATTATTTATACTTTTAACTTATTTAAAAAAAGTAAATACATTTTTAAAAAATTAAAAAGGCCGATACTGTAAATAATGTCCACATCTGAAGTAGTGATTTATTGTTTTACATTCAACATGTGAATTAATGCTTTTTTGTCATTTAAATAGATATTAACTGTAATTTTGCAAAGCAGGAAAAACTGTATTATAATCCCTATTATACAAACTCTTTATATATATATATATATATAGTAATTTTAAATATAATTATATTTTTGCTTACATTTTCAGATCCCTTATGTACATATTATTTTTTCAAAAATGATAATGATGACAATTTTTTAAAAAATTATATTTTTGCGAATTATAATACAGTAAATAAATAGTGTAGTTTGACAGTCAAACTGTCAAAATGAAGATTTTTGATGTGGATATTATTTACATTTTTGACCCGTTTTATTTATCTATTTTATTTTATTTTTGTTTTATTTTATTTTATTCTATTTTTTAACATGTTTACCAAAACAGGAAAAATCCTGAAAATAAGAGGTAAAAAATTTTACATTTTTAAAATCCCAAATATAATTTTTTTTTTTTGCAATAATAATTATAATAATAATGACAATTAAAAAGTTATGATACTTTTGCTGTTTTTAATATATTTAAAAAATAGTGTAGTTTTACAGTCAAACGGTCAAAATTAAGATTTCTGATGTGAATGTTTTTACATTTTTAAAATTTTATTTTATTTCTATATTAACATGTTTACCAAAACAGGTAAAATCTGTTTCAGAAAAATTAATTTTTCAGTCCTTAATGTACATAATTTTTCTTTTAAACAACAGCAAATATTGGTCAACGTTATTATTTTAAACTGATTTTATATTATTATGTTTATATTACCTGTAATCTGACCCAAAAAGGGGAAAATCTGTGAAATAACAATTAAAAAAATATACATGTATACATGTCTACAAATAATAGGAAATAAGATGTAAAAGAATGAATTATTTGTAAATAATATATAGTTTTTATATGTGGACATTATTTTAATTTTAACATGTACATGAGTATTTGTACAGGGGTTTTAAAGGATATTATCTGCAAATATGTAGCAAAACAGGTTAAATCACAAAAAATAAGCAACTTATTTAAACTACGACAGTGAAACTTTTGCAAACATTCATTTTATTTACAGTGTTTGGTGATGAAGCCGGCCTACCTCTGTGGCAGAAAGCTCCAGAGTAAGCCGACCTGCTGCAGTCGCAGGAGAAGCTCCGGGTTCGGTCCACACACCGACCCTGGTTCTGACACAGGGGGCCGTAGCTGCTGCAGTGACCCGGACACCCGGCCTGGACTCCAGGGGTGATGTGGGCTCGTTCCTCCAGGTCCAGAGTGACGCCGTTCAGCTGCAGAGAGCGAATGCAGCCCCGGAAGCCCTTCTGTCTGGAGGCTGTTCCTCCTGGAGAGAAGAGGAGGAATCAGCTCATCTGTTCCTCTTTATATGTCTGTTCATGAATCCTGTTGGGCTGCAACTCACCATTATCTCTTATAATCCTAAAAGCTGCAGTAAAAAGCAACTGGACTGCTCCTTTTGGTTTCTGAAGACATTTTACCATTCATTTAAATCCCACACTATAAAAAATAAATAGTAAACACTCGTTTTTTAAAAATAATTTACTATTATTTTACAGATTTTCCTGGTTTTATTAAATTTCAGATAATGGAGATTATAATGGTGACAATACAGAAAAAAACAAAATAATTTCCATGTTAATCTAAAAAAAAATCATGCAAAATCTGTAAATAATCCACATTAAAAATCTGTATTTTTACAAATAGTTATTTGTTCTTTTACAATGTTTAACTGCAAAATTACCCTTTATTTTTTACTGTATCTAAATTAACAAAAATCATAATTTTAAAGATATTTGCCTTTATTTTAAAGAATGAAAATTATGTATTTTAAGAAATGAAAAACACTGAATCATTTTCTAATTGTTGTTATATTTTATTTATTTCTATTTTTATTAAATTACAAATAATATCTGGTAAAATCACAGCATAAAAGTATTAGTTTGGATGTTGATGAAACCAGACCAGAGGGCACTCTTGTTTTTGGGGTAACCCCCTCTGACCACATGACATTTTGAGTCTCCACGCGACAGTCAGCGACAGTGACGGACTTCTCTTTCCTTCCTGAGCGGCATACACACGGTTGGGCCGGCATTCTTATCTCTGGTTGTCTAAGAAGCTGGGAGGCTGTTAGGAGCTGTCGCGCTAGAGGCCGCGCCTGTTCATTAGGTCGGATGGGGTGAAGGCCGCATTGCCGGTAGGAAATTTGAACTGTATGTAATTAGGGGGCCAAGCCCGAGGGGCATGGGACACGCGTATGCTAGCATACGCGTTTCCCAGGCCCGAAGGGCTGGGAACCCTATTGTAATCGTTCAGATTATTATTATTATTCGACGTTATTTTTCCGTTGGTAAAAGTGGTGCTGCAGGCTACACCGTGCAAGGGAGGGTGGTGCAATTTGGAGGGTTGGTCCAGACCCCTGTCCTTACCTCAGATGCAAAAAATTGCACGTGTCTGCCATCAGGGGGCGCTATAACCAAAGTCAACATGTTTTGGGTTATAACTCCCACACCGTATGTCGCACATTTAAAAAACTCATATCCACAGATTCCCTGAATAGCACTGAATCCTATGGGATAAGCCACTCCCATTTCCGCCTATAATTTTTTTTCGCAAAATGGCAAAAACTGGAAAACCTACTTTTTCGAACTCCTCCTTGGGTTTTTGTCCAATCAGCGTGAAACTTGGTAAATAAAGTCTTAAGTTGGACCTGATCTAAAGTTATCAAAAGAATTTTGTTCCGTCTAAATATGCGCAAATTAATAACGCAAAACTTTTTATAGCTAGCTATAAAAATGCTAACTGTTGCATATCTTGGTCAAAACAAATGCTAATACCACCAAACCTGAGATCTCATGTTGTCATGTGACTGTGGGGGTATGAGCCACATTTGGCTCATGTTGGCCACTAGGAGGCGCTGCAACTATTGGAAATTTATATCTTTTAAATGGCAAGACCAATTTTTACCAAATTTGGTAAGTATGATGCTGGGTCACTCCTGAGGCTATATCTTAACGCTATTCATGAATGGTCAAAGTGGGCGTGGCTTATTGCAAGATAAACAACAAACATCTATTTCAGCTCAAGTACTATACTGAGGACTGTGAAATTTACAGGATATATATAGAAGAGCACACAGACCACCCACACCAAAAATTGTGTGTCTACTCCACTAGGTGGCGCCATAACGGTTGCAAATGCACTTTGGCCTGTAACTTTCACATTTTAAATGACGTCTTGGTAAACTTTATATCTACGTGTTCCCTAAATAGTGTCGCATCTCCTGACATAGGCCACGCCCACTTCCACTGCACATTTCTTTTTGTACATCAATACACATCAAAAACCTACTTTTTTGAACTCCTCCTACAGTTTAAACTCCATCTTCCCCAAACTTTGCACATATAATCTCCAGACATGTCTGAGTAAAAGTTATCAAAAGAATTTTGCTACTCCAAAAAATGTGCGACTTATAAATACTCGAATTTTTCTGCTCGCTAAAAAGCACATACTGTGGCATATATTTGTCAACGTGAAAGCTGTTGACATTGAACTCAAGTCACTTGTGTCAGAGGTCATCCACAGGCTCTGTGCCAAATTTGGCGCAAATTGGCCAATAGGGGGCACTATAAACTGGAAAAATTCAAACTACATGAAAGTTGATCAGATTGGCACCAAATTTGGTGAGCATGATGTGGGCTTGCTCCCGAGGCCAACCGTAAAATTTAGTAATGTTTGGTCAAAGTGGGGGAGACTTGTTACAGCTGACACATTCAGCCTTTCACGCTTTCTGGTGCTCTTGCCGTTACCATTACAGCACTGCTGGTGATACTTTGGCCGGTATCATGACGCTCGCCCCGTGCCCGTGGTCCTTTTGGCCGGACCTCCGTGGGTTCGGCGAGACCTGGGGACCGAGTCGCGTAAGGGGGCTTGGCCCCCTTTCATAACTGCTTGCAGTTCTAGTTACATTTGTATCTGTAACGTTCCATACAAAATATGTGAATTGGGAGATTGTGTTGGGGGTGGACTGAAGCTCCTTGGCAGAGGGATGAGCTCTCTGAGTGCTTTTCTAATTCATACTTTGGTCATTTTTGTATCAGCTAACTAATAAAGTTCACTTTTAGTCTTTGAAACCTGACTTTCCATCCCCTCCAGAGACAAAATATGACAGTGTGAGTGTATAAAAACCACCCTTCCATATGTGTCCCTCACAGTGAGCATTATCTTTTATTTATTATTGCAGGACAACACAATGTTTACGTCACCTCATGGCTGTAATTTATCTTTATCAAAACCAAATAAATGTAAAAACAATGCGGTTCTCTGAGTCTGGGTTGAATAAAAGCCACGTCATCTCTGTGATCAGCTCCTGCAGTGACACTGACTGATATCTGCTTCCATTATTAACGTCTGAACACACCGTGCAGCTCCAGAAACACAGGCTTGTCACCGCCGTCGTGTTGAATTTTTTAAAACCCACGAGGTGATGAAACGCGCTGAAACACAAACTGGCAGGTGGAAGAAAATCAAGAATCCGACTCTTCTGAGCGTGTCTGGGCGCCATGCTGACGGGGGATATCTGGAAAGCTGCCGAGCCGTCAGTCTCCCTGACGACGACGGGGAAACGGCTTCCTCCTGATTCTAAACTCCAAAAGTTCTTGTTTCCCCGCAACTTCTCATAGCACAACCTCCAGCCGTCCTCGGAGTTCAGCCGCCGAGGCATTGTAATTGTCTCAGGCTGCCAAACTGGCAACCCGGAGACTGTTATGATGAGATAAACAGCTCTCCAGGCCTGCAGCGTTGATGAGGTCCATATCAGCCACAGAGTTTCATCAGGAGCTGTCAGGAGGAGGAACCACCTTAACGAATGGAGTTCAAACTCTTCTCCAAGGTCACCGAAGGAAACTGACCACTGACTTATTACCGAGGACGCTTCCATCAATTTGCGGGGATTTTCTCTCAGCGACTGTTGGGAGCATTGATTGTTATACATTGAAGTTGTTTAAATCTGTCAGTTTCAATGCGGATCAATAACCAGAGGCTGCAATATGTTCCGAGCAGCAGCAGAGCTTCAGCGTTTGGGGTTTGTGGAAGGATATAGATCCTGATTATCGGCGTCCCTCAGGAGCAGCACAAGAGACAAAGAGGCTCCCTGGAGTCAATGACAATCCATCATAAGAGGAGTTAGAGTGTGGTGTGATAGGAAGAAGGACACAAAGAGAGCGAAGGAAAGAGAGTGTTGGGGAAGTTTTTAACCCTCTGAGCCCCAAAACCCACCAGGCGGTTTGAAAGGCATGCAATAATTTAAAAAAATGGCAAAATTATACCATTTATCTGAGGTTGAAACCACAAAAACAGAAAAAAATGTCGGATTTTTAACTTTCCAACAGTCTTTGAGCTACTCATCTGTGATGTACCAGTTAATTGGAAAAATTAAGCAAATCTAGGTTTAAAATCATGACTAAAAATCACTTTATTTAAATGGTAAATGGTCTGCACTTATATAGCGCTTTTCTCTACTTTAGTGGTTCCAAAGCACCTTACAGTGTGTTTCGCATTCACCCATTCACACACACATTTACACACCAATGGAGACAGAGCTGCCATTGGGAGAAACTTGGGGTTCAGTGTCTTGCCCAAGGACACTTCGGCATGCGGAGGGGCCGGGGATCGAACCGCCAACCTTGCGATCAGTGGACAACCTGCTCTACCACCTGAGCCACAGCCGATGCAAGATCTGATGCGTCTTATTTAAAATGTGACAAAAATAAACCAGAACAAAAAATGAAAATTCTGTGCTCCATTGTGCAACTATAAAAGACTCAGCTGTCGTGTGAACTTTTCGATTGAACTGCAGGCTGTGTCTACACAAAGCAGACAGCAAATTACAATGCAATTACTAAAGTATCTCTAGAGTCCTTTTGTTCCCCCAGTACTGGTCTCACACATTTAAAAATGCTGTTTGTCCAACCCAACCGGTCGAGGCAGATGGCCGCCCTCCCTGAGCCTGGTTCTGTCTGAGGTTTTTTGTCCCCCCTCCTTATCCTCGGGGGTTTTTGGTTCCTTCCCACTGTCGCTGATTGCTGCTCATAGGGAATCCAAAAGCATCTTGTTGGATTTTCTGTTTCCTGTTTTCTGTTTTCTGTTCTTTTTACAATGTTTAGCGCTATGTGACGACTTACGTTGTAAATATGCGCTATATAAATAAGATTGAATTGAATTGTTTCCAGGTTAGCAGGTTTCCAGCTGCTAACACTGAAACAACACTTAAATGGAGACAAAGCTCAATGCAAAATTCAGGAACAAGCCTCCTGAACGTTGCTTTGTTTTCTTCTTTGTTGAGATTGTATAAAAGCAGCTTAGATTTCCTTCCCCACCCCGTGCAGCGGAAACACACACCTATGAATAGCTGGCTGTTGAGCTGCAGGTGGATGTGGCCGTCAGCCGGAGCCTCCTGCGTCGCGGCGGGGAGCCCGTCGAGGCGAAGCGACGCCTCTTTGACGTTGCGCTCTGCTTGAACGCGGTGCCACCTGTCGTCGTTCAGCGGGAAGCCGGCCTTCACGGAAACCTCCAGCGGGCCGTTACCCACATCGAAGGAGAAGAGGACCTCGGTGGAGGCTGGGAGGGAAGAGAACCGAGACTTATTGTGCAGATTCAGGGAAGTCTTCTGTTCCTGCCTGCAGCGTTTTATTCACCTGTTCCCTGCAGACGAGTCAGATTCCAGGCATTAATACAGTTTGCACAGCTTCTCAAACTATTGTAGCTGTTGTTGGTTTCATCCCATAATTAACGATCTACAATGTTTATTTTCCAAACAACTAAAGAGAACAGGCAGTACTTTCTTGTTTGCGTGTCAGAAACTGTTACCAACAAAGTGCATCTTGTTCTGAACCCTGGACTTTTGTGTAGCTTTTCTCATCAGAAGCTAAAAGACCTTTTATCTCCTCTCTCTTGACGCCCTTTTACCAAACACTCTGAAGTCCCTGTAAGAACTCCAGAATCTGTGGAGGGAAGGAGATGAAGAGACTTTCGAGCTCAGAGCATCCTTGCACATGTGCTCCGCTGGAACTTTGATGAAGAAAAATGCATTCAGACTGAAGTAGTGCTTCATACAAGTGATGCAAACGGACACCAACCGGCTCACAAGTCTGCAACACAAAAGAAATGCTCTCAACCAGTCGAGTACAGTGACTCCTGACCTGCTGTACAGTAGCTATGGCGAGGATAAAAGTCTACTTGAGGTTGTTTTCACAGCAGCAAACAGCGACAAGGTCATGAGTTCTTGATGGAAACACCAGTTAGAATTAACGTTTTCATGTTGAAGCATCATTTAGAGACTTAACTTAATGCTCACAGAAGTTTATTTGTAGGATTTATGGAGACAAATGTGTGTTTTTATAGTTCTTAACAAATTTAAAAGATTCATAAATGTGGATGATGTGTGTTCTTGGGTAATTCAAGCTACTCATGAATGCAATTTACTCAAAAAGCATCAAACTATCTGAACAAGTGCAAAATGCTCTCGCAAATACAATAAACAAATACAACCCAGCTGGAGTCTTCTACATTTACGGTAAATTTCCAGCTTCAAATTTACTAATCTAGCAACATTTTCTTCTTTGGCAAAGCTTTCTGTGAATATATATGTCTAAAATGCATTTAACCTGACACACATGGGGCTTTGGCAGCATCGTAAACTGATTATAAAAGGTGGACGCAGCCTCCAGGTTTAAATAATGAACACCTGCAGTCTTTCTAACCACCAGCAGGGGCGACTGCTCAGGTTCAACTGCATATGAGAAACAATCCCTACTTCTAACCTTATTTCTTACCTTAGTAAGCAGTTTTCTAATGTATTTATGATCTCAATCCATTGTTTCAAGTCTCCATCAATACAGCCTGGTGTTCATTTAGTCAGCTATGGTCCCATTAGGAGGTAAATAGACGACAAAGCAGCTACCATATGTGTTTATATAGTAACCTCACTGGAGCTACATTTATTTTTCACATATATACACAGCGATCAGGCATAACATTATGACCACCTGCCTAATATTATGTTGGTCCCCCTTATGTGCTCAAAAGTGCTCTGAACCATTGGTTATGGACAAGAGGACCTCTCAGGGTGTCCTATGGGGTCTGGAACCAGGATGTTGGCACTGGATCCTTTGGGTACTCTGACTTGTGCAGTGGGGCCTCTGTCAATCAAACTTGTTCCACTGCATCCTGTTGATGCTTGATCACAATGGGGTGTAGGAAGTTTGGAGGTCAGATCAACATGTTGGACCATTGTCATGTTCCTCAACATGTTCCTGATTGGTTGATGTTGTTTCCATGTGGTGGGGTGCATTTTCCTGTGGGGGTAGGCCAGTGACATTTAGGATTTCCATTTGCATGATGAGTGTGTTTGTTGTGGGACAATGTTTATTTGAGAGTCTAATTCTCATCAACATGGATGTTAAAATCCAAGGTTTTCCATCAGAACACCACATAGTACCAATATGATCAATGATATTCACTTCACCTGTCAGTGGTCAGAATGTTGTGGCTGATTCTGTGTGTAGGTGGCATTTTAAGACATTTCTCAGTCTCCCATCCATAAATGTTTGTTGTGTTTGAGTGCTGGTGCATAATTTGGTTGGGCTTTTTAGCAAATTTATGCAGAATTTCAAAGTGGGAATGAAGTTGTTCCCCAAATACCCGCCTTGTCCCTTAAAAATCACATAATGATGCAACTAAACATCATTATTTTTTCTTTTTTTTGTGGCATTCTTGCAAATAAATTAGAAAATGAACACATCTTAGCCATTTATTTTATTATTTCATCGTTGGTCCTTTTCAACCAACCAATCATTTATTAGAAGGGGCGGGGCTTGTCGCCTTGGTAACCCATATAATGGAGAAAAAGCTTAAGACATATTGTAAAAGAGTCATAATTTAACCCAAACTTTGATATTTTTGTAAACCTAACCACATAATTTTGTACAGACACTTTAATTTATTGGCAAAAGTCCTGTTCCTGACTTTTTATGGCTCTGTCAGACTGGAAGCATTTTCTTGTCACGTCACAGTTCTCCTTTTTGATGAGTAAAATAGTGACAAAACTTAAATGAGATGCAGTTTAGTTCAGTAAAAGTATATATTTTTTTGAGGCAGGGTTGCAAAACACACAAGATAACTCAGTCTGGATGTATTTATTTTTGTAAAACTGTTGTATATTTAGTTACATTGGGTTGCATTTGTGCATTGGGGAATGTATGCTAATGTACCACTAGACAGTATTAAGATTGCTTTTTTTCTTTGGTAGAAACTTTATATGTGTTTCATATAGAGTGCACGTCGGACTGGGCGTAAGAAGTTCTTACATTTGTGCACAAGTAGGAAGATGAGTGTAGGAACTGTGGAGTATTGCTCCTGCAGGAGGATGAAAGAACTCATTAATTCCTGCTGTGTCTTTGCATACTGGCATCCAAACCTGACTGATACTAAAGTAAATGAGTCAAAATGATGGTTTAATGCACTAAAAAGTGAGAAACTGTTGCTTCCTCTGCAGATTCTGGGCTACTTTACAGTCCAAAAGCTGCAGATTCAAACTGTATTTAACTAACAAATATAAATATGCCACCATTGGGTCAAAGGGACGCATCTTAAACCTGATGTATCACCAAGTTTCTCATGTGGATGTACAGAAATAAATAGTTCCCTGCAGCAGTAGATTAGTTTGTTTGACAAATACAGGAACTGATACAAGACTTTATCAGGAGATGTACTCCAGGAAAGTGTTTCAACAGCAGCATTTTACACTCTGGTGGTTATAAAAGAAACATACTGCAGCGAAACAGCAGCAACAATGCAGTGATTTCCCAAAAGACGAGACGCAAACGTTCCTGGTAAAGTGCTCTTAAGCCTCCATGCAGGACCACCACCTCCAGCTGGGCTCGGTCCAGCCTCCAACTCCCTGGATGATCCTTCCCGCTCACTTCCCACTGAAGTCTGGGTTCTCACCTGAGAGTTTTTCGACTTACAGCTCAGCTCGATCCGGATGAAGTCCTTGATGCCCAGGTTTTCCAGGAAGACGCCGGAGGATGAAGTGGTCTTAAACAGGAAGGAGATGTCGGCGCTCAGCTCTCCGTGGAACGTGGGAAAGTGGAGGTACGACGTCTCCTTGGCGAAAAACGCCGCGTTCCAGACGTTCTCTGCAAAGACGCACGAAGATAAACATGCAAGGCTCAACAATAGGGGCTATTCTGACATCATTTCCAAAACAAGGTGACATTGAGAGCTTTGGAGTTGGACTTACTGTCTCCATGGCAACGGAGAGGTCCCACCTTGTAGGCGCTCTCCGATCCGGACCTCTGGACGTCGCCCAGAACCAGAGACCTGACAGGGAGAGTCTCCTTATGGGTCAACAGGCCCGAGTCACTGGACCTGGAAATCAGGGAAAGGACGAAGAGGAAGAAGCAGAATTTAAAGAAGAAGAAACATTCAGCAAAGAAGACAGATTTAAAAAAGAAGTGTGACTTTCATCATAATCAATGACAGAAGAGGAAAAACTAAGAAAAAGGGAGATAGTGAGGAAGAAAAAAAAATTCATCATCACTATTTCCACATAAAACAAAAAATAAAATAAATGAATATAAATAAAATAATAAAATATAATAAATAAATAAATATTTTATATGTTATATAATGACATACAGTAATATAGATAATAAAATAAATAATAAAATAATAAAATATAATAAATAAATATTTTAAAAATATTATATAATTACATACAGTAATTTTAGTAAAATATATTGTAGTAAAAAATATTATAATAAAATATTATCTAATTACATACGATAATATAGATATAATAATAAAATAAATAATAACATTTGATAATAAATAAATATTAAAAATACTATATATTATATAATTGTGTGCAGTAATATAGATTTAATAATAAAATGAATAATAAATAAATAATAAAATATTAAAAAGAAAATAAACAATAAATAAAAAATGAAAATATAGCCTAAAATTATATATGAATATATAATAAAATACATAATAATAAATAATAAAATATTATGATAAATAAAAAATAAAAATATAACATATAATATTATTTATATAAAAAATACATAATAAATAATGAAATGTTATAATAAATAAATAATAACAATATAACATGTTATTTACATAATAAAATATTTAATAATGAATAAATAACAAAATAATAAAAATAAAATAAATAAACAAAGATAAAAGTGATCAATAATAATGAATTTGCAGAAAAATTATTTTATATTAGATTTGAAAACACTCTTACTGAAGCAGGAATGTGCCGACCAACCAAAATACATGGACAAATCTTCACAAATCATACTTTGCCTGTACCTTATTTTTCCTTATTATATGAGTATTATTGGCTTAATGTTCTTCAGTGTATTTGCTGCAAATTTACTTTATGTAAACATCATGTTATAAGAAAAACAGGAACATCAGAACAGTGAAGTTTGTTAGCCTCCACATGTTTACACATCGACTGCAGAATTTCTTTGTCTGTTTACAGTTTAATTGAAATGACCTGTAATCCTTCAGGTTTTTAGCCAGAAAACAGATCAAATCCAAACTAAAGGTCTTCAGCTAGATAGCATCACTGATTCCACTCAGTCTGTCCTCCATCGTCCCACTGGCTTCTGTCATATCTGAGCTTTATTAGAGTTAAATACAGTGTTAATAACAATGTTCTTAACTGATGTTGTTGTGGTTGTAAGTGAATTTGGTACCATTCGTCGCGGTCGGCGTCACAGTTGCAGTGGTGCTTTGGGTCCACACAGTTCTGCTGCAGGCTGCATCCACACCTCCGGCTTCCTGGTGAAGCTCCGCCCCAGTAGGTCTGAACCTGACCTCCACCTGGGCCTCCGACCCACCAGCTGACCGGAGAACCCTCTGAAACACAGGATCATATTCAACTATCTAACTTTTCACCTTGTTAACACGTCCAAATGTGGTTTTGTATATGTGAAAAGATGTATCAGGAGTGAAATAAGCAGCTAAAACCAAGGAAGTAACTAAACTGAACCAATGAAAGAAGAAAACTTTACTCATAAACATGGTATTAAACACCACTGAACAGGTTTTTCATGACCACTAATGCTCCCAATCCAGCCTGAACATCTAGATTGTCTATTTTATATGACATTTACAGCTATATAATCATATACTAGTGTGTTTCATCCCACTCTGTTCATCCTGCTCACTTTCAAACACTTCCTCCCAGTTAAACATCCTCCTTTAGTCCTTTCAAATTAAAATCTTTTGACTTATAGAAGCCTGGTATCAGCAGCGTTTCCATGCGGTGTCATTTCAGAGAGCGTCTCAACAACAAGTCCTGCCTGCTGCGTTGAGGATGCGAGACTTCCTGCAGTGGAAGGCCAGCTCCTGCTCGCAGTGCTCTGATTGGCCGATGATTGCCGCCAGCTGCTCCTCATCAGATGCATATTCAAAGCGGGCCGAGTGCTGATTCCTGCCCGGCGACGGTCGAACTCTGGTCAGAGCCGAGTTGTTGTGCTGGATCACCGTCCACGTCTGGTCCTCTGGAGGAGGAAGGATGTTCAATGTGACGTTTTTATTCCCAGATAGAGACAGGAACAAAGGCATGGAGTGTTGACGTGTTGATCACCCACCTGTCATGTTGCAGTAGATGAGCTGCGGTCTGATTGGTCCGCTGCCGTCCACGTCGATGTGATAAAACCCAGACGTGTTGCCTTTGTGCTTGTAGGCCTCACAGGACTGTTCATAGATGGCTGAGGAGAGATTAGCCTCGTTAGCATGTTTAGGTTTTGGTGCACTGTTTACCATGAAAGTGCTGCAAAGTATTTTTATTTTCACAATGTAGACGAAGAGATCTCTTGTATTTTAATATAACAGGACTCTTATTAAATCACTTTATCTCGTCTGCAAGCTTAGATTTCATGTTTAGAAGGTAATGTTGGCCACAGAGAGTTGAATCATGTGGTTTGTTTTGGTGGAGCAGTGAGGATTTACAGGAGGAGCTTCCAAGTACTTTATGATGTATTTTCTCCTTTGAAGTTCTCACTTTTAAAATTCTCCTACTGATTTTATTTGCAATCATTTGTTGTCCTCCGAAACCAGTTGGCAGCTTTTTAGCAAAACCTTGTAAAGATTAATGTATTTAAGTCCCTTTAAACACACTCTGTGGTCATTTTGTGTTTCTTTGTGGTTGTTTTTGTGACTGTTTGTGGTCGATTTGTGTCTCTTTGAAGTCGTTTTTTGACTCTTTGTTCATTTTGTGTCTCTGAAGTAGTTTTTTGAGCCTTTGTGATCATTTTGTGTCTCTGTAGTCATTTTTTTTACTCTTTTTGGTCATTTTGTGTCTCTGAAGTCGTTTTTTGAGTCTTTGTGATCATTTTGTGTTTCTTTGTGGTCATTTTGTGTTTCTTTGTGGTCATTTTGTGTTTCTTTGTGGTTGTTTTGTGTTTCTTTGTGGTCATTTTGTGTTTCTTTGTGGTCATTTTGTGACTCTTTGTGGTCGTTTTTTACTCTTTGTAGTCATTTTGTGTCTCTGTAGTCATTTTTTTTTACTCTTTTTGGTCATTTTGTGTCTCTGAAGTCGTTTTTTGAGTCTGTGATCATTTTGTGTTTCTTTGTAGTAATTTTGTGACTCTTTGTGGTCATTTTGTGCTTCTTTGTGGTCGTTTTTTTACTCTTTGTGGTCATTTTGTGCTTCTTTGTGGTCGTTTTGTGTCTCTTTGTAGTCTTTTTTCAACTCTTTGTAGTCATTTTGTGTCTCTTTGTAGTCGTTTTTCAACTCTTTGTAGTCATTTTGTGTCTCTTTGTGGTCATTTTGTGTCTCTTTGTGGTCGTTTTGTGTCTCTTTGTGGTCATTTTGTGTCTCTTTGTGGTCGTTTTGTGTCTCTTTGAAGTCATTTTTTGAGTCTTTGTGATCATTTTGTGTTTCCTTGTGGTCGTTTTTTGACTCTTTGTGGTCATGTTGCATCTGGTCATAGTCATTTTGGTGTTTGTTTCCCTCCCTGAGTTTAACCACTTAGCGATGCATCTAGCAGTTTTTCCAGGTTGCTCTTAAGTATGTACTCTGGAGTCGATTCTTTTTTCTGCCCTGAAGTTCTACAATGGAAATTCTTGCCTCCGGAACATGTAGAAAAGTTCAGGCTAACTTAAAAGTGTTAGACAGCGTTTCTGCTGCATCATGGTTGAAGTTTTAAATCATCTTTCTGTCTCATCAGTCTTTTCCTATTCGTCCTCTTCATCCATCTCTCTGTGGTTTTCTAATGAATGAGGCGTCTCAGCGTTACTCTGAGGTTCGATCTGACTCTGACCTTCTGCCACGACGTCGTCTGCAGGGAGCTGAAGGCAGAAGCAGCAGCTTGTCTAATTACAGAAAACAGGAACGTCCACATGCTCGGTCAGAGACCTCTGAACAGTAGCAGGAAGCTTCAGGTCTTACAGCTGTGGCAGGTGGCTCCAGTGTAGCCGGAGCCGGAGCAGTTACAGTGGAAGGTTGTCCACGACTGAGAGCAGCTGCCTTCATGTTCGCAGTGACTCGGAGAACATCTGGAGACACAAAACACAGCAAACAGCGAGGATTCATACAAATATTCCTCTAACAGTTCTCCTCATATTAAAAGCAGTAACTCCACGATCAAAGATACACATGAACACTTAAAAAACTCTGATAACTTGGCAGCAAGGGTGAGAGGAAAAATAGTGGAATCTGTACAAAAAAGTGAAAATAACAGCAAATCTGTAGATGGTATTGATATTTAAGTGGATTCAAAAACAGTAATTTAACAGTTTTGTGGAGTTTTGATGGAGACATTTAGTACATAAGTTAAAAATATACATGAGTTCTTTCAAATAGTGGCAAATATCCGTATTGAAATACAGTAAAAAATGACATTTTATGGACAAATGTATAACAATGAATTACAATAAGACATTATTTAGAGTTTTGACCTGTTATTTTTTAATTATTCACATGCCAATTAATACTTTTGTCATGGAATTTCACTAGATATGTTTACAGACTAGCTAATCTTTACAATAACAGTTATTTCTTTTTGAAATTCACTAGTTTTCACTCCTTTGTTCACATAATTTCTTTCAAAAAATTGAAAATATTTGCAAATTAACGATATTTTCGCTCATTTGAATGCAGTAATTTTATTTATTGACAAACATAAAAGAAGGAATAACCTTGACGTGGACTTGATTTACAGTTCTGGCCTTTTTTTTTAAACATTTAACATGTATATTAACATTTTTTTAAGGTTTATTTTTACGCCTTTATTAGATAGGACAGTGAACAGAGTGGGGAAGGACATGCGGTAAACACCCGAGGTTGGAATCGAACCAGGGACAGCTGCTACGCCTCTGCACTTGGGTCATGCAACATAACCATTTGGACATCAGGGCGCCTCATATTCATTCTATTTTGAGTGATTTTAGACAAGATATTTTCATGTTTTCTCTCCTTCTAGTCATGGTTTGTTGAAGTGAAAGACTAAATATTGCAGACAAGAGCAAAAATAATACCCAGAAGCCGCACACGGGGTTAATTTAAACATCTGAAAGCAATATTTTCCTTGTTTTTTTGCTTTAAAAGTGCGTTTTAAAGCAAGAAATAAGGAGGAGGAAGCACACAAAAGTGAAAGCAAACGGCAAAAGTGATGGAGATACTTGAGAGAAAGAAGGAAGGAGAACTAAGGTCGATGGAGGACGAGGAGGTTGGGATGAATGGAGCTCAGCAGCGAATGAATAAACATATTTGGGAGGGAAAAGGAGGTCAGCGAGTTGTGACTGCAGATTGAAAGAAAAACAGGGAGAGCGGCATGTATTTTTAATCTTCTAGTCACCGTTAGGAGAAAGTCTGACTCAGCAGGATGTCACCGTCTGGCTTTTAGCTGCAGTTTCTTTGATTCTCAGGACGCAGCACTTTGTATTTCCTCCACCGCTTTCCAATGGGTGCATTATAAATCCCCCCTTCATCTGCCGACATGCATATCCTGCTTTGTTTTTCAGAACCCGCTGATGAATTCGGTGCACATGCGATCAATCAAGCACCGCTCATTGGAGGGAGGCTCGCTGCAGGTTGGAGGTGAAGGGGTTGGGAAAAGTGCGAATCGATCGTTCGAGTTGACATTTTATTGAAACAAAAGCCGCTCTGTGGATAATATGTGTGCCATTTACCGGCGGGCTCTAATGGTTCGGAAAAAGGTCCAGCGCCATGTTCGGAGAGCGACGTGTCGCCGCTCGCACTCAGCACAACGTTAAACTCACGCGCCGGAGCTCGACTTGACATTTGAAATGGAAAAAGAGACGCATTAGAGGCCACAGGTTGAGCAGCGTTTGATGATAAGGAAATGTCTGGAGCATTGATTCTGTCACACGGTAATAATGGATTCCTCAGAGAACAATGTCAGAGCTGTAGCCCCCAGCATGTACATACAGGGCTCCTCTATTATTATTAAATGGTATATGATGATGCTGCCACCACCATGCTTTACATTATGATGCTGCCGCCACCATGCTTCACATCATAATGCTGCCACCACCATGCTTTACATTATGATGCTGCCCCCACCATGCTTAACATCATAATGCTGCCACCACCATGCTTCACATCATGATGCTGCCACCACCATGCTTCACGTCACGATGCTGCCACCACCATGCTTCACATCATGATGCTGCCACCACCATGCTTCACATCATGATGTGCCACCACCATGCTTCACATCATGATGCTGCCACCACCATGCTTCACATCATGATGCTGCCACCACCATGCTTCACATCATGATGCTGCCACCACCATGCTTCACATCATGATGCTGCCACCACCATGCCTCACATCATGATGCTGCCACCACCATGCTTCACATTATAATGCTGCCACCACCATGCTTCACATCATAATGCTGCCACCACCATGCTTCACATTATGATGCTGCCACCACCATGCTTCACATCATAATGCTGCCACCACCATGCTTCACATCATGACGCTGCCACCACCATACTTCACGTCACGATGCTGCCGCCGCCATGCTTCACATCATAATGCTGCCACCACCATGCTTTACATTATGATGCTGCCACCACCATGCTTCACATCATAATGCTGCCACCACCATGCTTCCATTTGAAATGGAAAAAGAGACGCATTAGAGGCCACAGTTTGTGCAGCGTTTGATGATAAGGAAATGTCTGGAGCATTGATTCTGTCACACGGTAATAATGGATTCCTCAGAGAACAATATCAGAGCTGCAGCCCCCAGCATGTATGCATATAAGGCTCCTTTTTATTATAAATGGTATATCGTCTATATTGTCCAGGGATTAGACTGTGGAGACCATGTTCGACATAACAGATCAACATACATAACAAAAATTCTCTTGGATAATTACAGAACCACTCCTGGAACATCTGATGGAGCTCAGACAGCGAAAGGGGAAGATCAGAGTTCTTAGAGAGCATCTAAAGTCTAAGGTTCTGTCACAGGGAGTTTAGAAAATGGGACCCGAGTGCAGAAACACAGGGCAGGCAGGTTGCGGCAAACAAAAGAAACCTGAAGCAAACTTAAATTGCCGAACAAAAGGTGGGGAGCAGAAACACAACGACTGGAGAGTCCGAGAGGAATAAGAAGAGAAAAATAGAAAAATACATGAACTCAATTTAGGCAAAGGGTGAGTGAACAGGAGGGAAGCAAACAGGGAACAAAGACTAAATGTACAAACAGACGGGCAGAATCAGGCAGGAGAACAAGAACAAAGAGGCTTTTAGTATGTTTACATTAGAGAATGTGCACGCATATATATTTTTAATGTGGACGTTATTAACCGTTTTTTTTCTTTTTTCTTTTTATTTAAATAAAACAGTGGAAGAGCAATGATAAGTTGGTTGCAACCAGCAGAAACAAAAAAAAAAAATAGTCTTGTCACTGTGGTTAATTCACACTATTCTCTCCTGAACACTAAAGCTGTGTGAGAGTGTTTTCTGTGTGGTTTATTTTCTCCAAAAAAAAAAAACCACAAGAGAGGACAATGCAACTCATATGAGGCTAGAAGACAATGAATAATAGGATTGTTTTGGTAAACCCTGCTGCCACATTCCCTCTGTGTCTGATTCACTGCTGCCTAATAATCCACATGTAACCCCGTTTCACTGGGAAGCAGTCAGTGAGCCTTCAGAGGGAGATTACCAGGGTTTATAAAGGAAGAGTGGCAACGAAATCAAACATTCTAACACCACTGAATCCTCTTTTCTGACATAAAAACATGTAATACAAGGAATAATGTGCGCTGGACAAAACATTTCTGGATTAATAAAGCCCATTTAGCATAATATTTACTTACAATCGTGAACAAAAGTTTACATACACTTGTAAGGACCATGTATATCATGGCAGTGTTGAGTTTCCAACGACTCATGAATCATGCATTTTGATATTTTCATAGATTTATTAAAAGTCTGCTGGCTCAAAAGTAAACACACAACAATTCTAATACTTGATTAAATGTCTTTTGGCAATTCTCATCTCAGCTAGGCGCTACTGGTAACATCCACAAGGTTCTGTTTGTATCTTTGACCCTCTTATGGACAGAATTGATGCTGTTCAACTAAATTTGCTGTCTTTCTGGCACAGACTTGTTTCTTAATCACAGTCTGCAGCTTCTTGATGGGGTTTAAGTCGGGTCTGTGTTGAGATAAGTCCATCCATCCATCCATCCATCCATCCATCCATCCATCCATCCATCCATCCATCCATCCATCCATCCACCCATCCATCCATCCATCCATCCATCCATCCATCCATCCATCCATCCATCCATCCAGTCCAGCCGAGAGACATAGTCCCTCCAGCGTGTCCTAGGTCTACCCCGAGGCCTCCTCCCTGTGGGACATCCCCTGAACACCTCCACAGGTAGGCGTCCAGGGGGCATCCAGAACAGATGTCCAAGCCACCTCAACTGACCCCTCTCAATGTGGAGAAGTAGCGGCTCCACTCCGAGCTCCTGCCTGGTGACCGAGCTCCTCACCCGATCTCTAAGGGATAAGTCTAAAACCTTAATTCTAGCCTGTGTGTTTGGGATCTTTGTCTTGTTGAAACGCCCAACTGTGTCCAAGACTCAACCTTCTGGATGATGATTTTAGGTTTCCCTGAAGAATGTGGAGCTAATCCTCTTCCTTCATTATTCCTTTTACTTTGCGTAAAGCACCAAAACAGCCGGACAGCATGATACTGCCGCCACCATGCTTGACAGTAGGCATAGTGTTCTTGGAGTTAACGGCCTCACCTTCTCTCCTCCAAATAAATTTCTGCTCATTGTGGCGAAATAGCTCAGTTTTTTAAAATCTGACGACAGAACTTTCCTCCAGAAGGTCTTTTCTTTGTCCATGATACAGAGATACAACCAGAAGCTTGTAGACGGCTACCGGAAGCTTCTAGCATTGCAGTTTATGTAGTTTTGACCCAGTATGTTTTTTCAAATTTCCATAAGACCTACAATAAATCTGTGGAAGATTGTTTTCAAATTCTCAAAATTCAGAGATTATAGTAATATGTAGGGGCAGCTGTGGCTCAGGTGGTAGAGCGGGTTGTTCACTGATCGCATGGTTGGCGGTTCGATTCCCGGCCCCTCCACATGCCGAAATGTCCTTGGGCAAGACACTGAACCCCAAGTTGCTCCCAATGGTAGATTAGCGCCTTGCATGGCAGCTCTGTCGCCATTTGAGTGTGAATGTGTGATAGCGAAACACATTGTAAAACGCTTTGGATACCACTAAGGCAGAGAAAAGCGCTATATAAGTGCAGACCATTTACCATTTTACCATTTAATAATTGGAAACTCAGAAGTAAATGTGACTGTTTCTATTTTACTAAATAAATGGTGCTTTTAGGTCTGACCTGTCGATGATGCCACACATGTCGATCTGCAGGTGACTGTAGTTTCCCATCAGCCTCTGCTGCACCTTGATCAAGTCCACCGGCTGGTTGTCCACAGTTAGCAGACGCATGCAGCCTTGGAAAGCTTTGAAGGGATTCATACACTCCTGACCGCTGCTTTCAGAAGGACAACCTGCACCAGGAGAGAAAACACCAGGCAGCACATGAAAACATGGCATCCAACCCTGAAACTACTGCTGAGGTTAAGGATTATTTAAACCATTAAGTATGATTTTGACTACTAGACCCAGAAACTTGGCTTTAAGAAACAGGCGCTTACCACCAAAGAACAATTGGCCCCCTGCAGTAATAGGAAACGATTGACTGGCGTGAGCAGCAGTTGATTCATCTCCATCCACTGTGATGGTCAGACGTCCTCGTCCTGAGATCAGGTCCACAGAGTGCCACTGACCGTCATTCAGACCTGAACCTGAGGACACACACAGATATACTTGTTTTTGTCTTTATTTAATGTAATCTCATCCTTGTATGTGGTGTCAGGTGGTGTGAAAAGCTGCGTTAATGTTTGCAAATCTGCTGCCACCACCATGCTTCACATTATAATGCTGCCACCACCATGCATCACATTATAATGCTGCCACCACCATGCTTCACATCATGATGCTGCCACCACCATGCTTCACATCATGATGCTGCCACCACCATGTTTCACATTATAATGCTGCCACCACCATGCTTCACATTATGATGCTGCCACCACCATGCTTCACAATTCTACCACCACCATGCTTCAAATCATGCTGCCACCACCACCATGCTTCATATCATGGTGCTTCCACCACCATGCTTCACATCATGATGCTGCCACCACCATGCTTCACATCAGGATGCTTTCACCACCATGCTTCAAATCATGATGCTGCCACCACCATGCTTCACATTATAATGCTGCCACCACCATGCTTCACATTATAATGCTGCCACCACCATGCTTCACATCATGATGCTGCCACCACCATGCTTCACATTATAATGCTGCCACCACCATGCTTCACATTATGATGCTACCACCACCATGCTTCACAATTCTACCACCACCATGCTTCAAATCATGCTGCCACCACCACCATGCTTCATATCATGATGCTTCCACCACCATGCTTCACATCATGATGCTGCCACCACCATGCTTCACATCATGATACTGCCACCGCCATGCTTCATATCATGATGCTTCCACCACCATGCTTCACATCATGATGCTGCCACCACCATGCTTCACTGTGGTGCTGTTGTGTTTGTGATGATGTGCAGAGTTTGGTATCTGCCAAACATAGCACCTGCTCTGTTTTTTTCTCGATCAGACCAAAAACCTTCTTCCAGTTGACTTCAGAGTCTTCCACAAGCCTTCTGGTGAACTCTAATTAATATTTTTTTTTAACAGTGTCTTTTTCTTGCCACTCTACCACAAAGCTTTGACAGGCGAAGAACAGCTAACAGTTGTTTTATGTACAGTCTCTCCAGTCTCAGCTGCTGAAGCTTGTAACTCCTTCAGAGGAGTCGTAGGTGTCTTGGTGGCCTCCCTCACTGGCCTCCTTCTTACTCGGTCACTCACATCCTGCTATAGGTAGATTTAAACATGTATTCCTTCCATTTCTTAACAATGGATTTGATTGTAATAAAGGGATATTCACTGACTTAGAAATGTTCTTGTATGATCCCCTGACTTATGCTTTTTAATAATCTTTTCAGAGTTTTTTGCAGTGTTCTTCAGTCTTCATGGTGTAGTTATATCCAGGAGTACTGATTCACCAGTTACTGGAGATTGATTCACTGCACTCAGATGATCTCTATTTCACAAACTATGTCACTTCTAGCATCAGTTCACTGCACCTGTGTTGAATTAGATGAGTCACTTTAAAAGGGCGAATATAAATTATATATTTTTAATTAATTGGCATTACTCTGTAGAAATCTGTTTTGTCTATTTTTCTTGTCAAAAAAGCAAAATTCAACTGATGAGGATTCAAGCAACAAAAGACAAAAACTTCCAAAGCAGGTAAAAACTTTATAGTCACTGTAACAGCAGGGTAGATGACACTTGGGGTGAAAAGGGTTTAATTTAAAGGTTGTGGGTCAGACTGACCTGTACTGAGCTCCAGCGGCGCCCTGCCAGGTTTGTGGATCTGCAGATGGAGCCTGGCTTTGCTCAGGTACAACCAAACCGCACCGCTTTGCTTTGGCAGATCAAAGGTGAGCAGCAGCCCCGCCTTGTTCCACGTCCGAAACTGAAGCCCCACCGACAGGCCCGCCGGTGACGGATCCGTCCCTCCGGCTAACCACAGGAAGCTCTGGGGGCCGGCGAACGTCATGGCAACGAAAACGGGTTCAGCACATGAAAAGGTCACATTGCCCTGAGACAGATGAGGAGGGGAAAGATATGGGGAGAGAGATGATTACAGCTAAAGAGGGAAAACACGATAACGCATGAATATGAATTAATCTCCAAGGCTGCATGGAGGCGCCCTGATGCACAGGAATCTCATCAGCAAGTCTCCTTAAAAAGCATGAGAGTATTACCATAATGATAATAGCCAGGCTTAGTATAAGCACCAGCAGATCAAACTGAAGGCACCAATGTCAGCCAAAAGCTTTCTAAGGTCACAGAGGAAGTACGAAGGAGCAGAAGTGTTGAGAGAAAGCGAGGAAGACGGCGATTAAGTGACTGAGCAGTGGCTCATTTCTGCAGGCTGATAGTTTTGAGAAGTGGTAATAGCAGTAAATCTACCGCTGGAGCAGCAGCAGTGATAAGTTACATCCAGGTTCCCTGATGGGAATACTGGGTTTCTATTTTCAGTTGAGCGTGCAGCACACAGACACTTGATCAAATCTAAAAGCTCTTTGTGGGGTAGTTAAAGCAATATAGAGTGATGCAGACTGAAGAGGAGGGAGCTCAGCGGTGTTGTACGTTAGCTGGACGCAATCTAATAAACACACACACTCCGATGCACACAAACACACAGGCAGAGATACGATTTCTCATTTTGAGCATTTACAGTAAAAGTGAAGAGCTGTTTCTTATGCATTACATTTTAATAAGTGCACTTTAACTATAACTTTGTAAGACTCTCACACGCTGTGATTTAAAAATGTATCTTGTTTACTTAAATTATCATTTTATTTCTTTTGAGTATGATGCAATTTGGCTCAACAACAGCTTTATAATAAAACAAATGCACATTATGTTTTCAGCAACAAATCATGGCAGTAAATCCTCCTGTTTAAGCAATAATTCATTCTAAGTCGTCCTAAAATAGTAAAACATCCATTATTTTTTAAGCAGATGAGAGGTCAGCTGTGTGTCAATTATTAACAATTTCTTAAAGTTTGCTTCGAGTCAGTTTAACACATCAGGTCGGACACATTATCTATTATGCATCATTCCATTTTCTTCTATTTATTTACAGTTCGGCTGCAGTAGCAACAGGTTAAACCCAGAATGTCCCTCCCCCTGGCAGCGTTTGTCCGGTTAGTCCTGGTGGGTCCTGGGGCGTTTACAGGCCAGATGAGATATGTAAGCCCTCCAGCAAGTTCTGGGTCTAGTCAGGAGTTTCTTCTTTGTTGGACATTCCTGGAAAACCTCCAGAAGAAGACACCCAAGAGGCATCCTAATCAGACGACCAAGTCACCTCAGCTGGCTCCTTTCGACATGAATAAGCCTGATACCAGCCACCCTCCTGAGGAAACTCACTTGGGTTACTTGTATACATGATTTCATTCATTTGGTCACTACCTAGAGTTCATCAGTGAGGGTTGGAACATAGATCAACTGGTAAATCAAGAGCTTTGTCACAGCAACCTGGTAAAGCACCCTTATCACTAATGATGCTGCCCCAGTTGGCTTGTCCTAGATCCTAAGATACTTAAAATCCTTTGCTTGAGGAAGCAACTCCCCCCGACCCAGAAGGAGCAATCCACTGTTTTCCATCATCTTGACTACCTCACACTCCCTTATAAACCACCCTAGTATGTGCTGAAGGTCGTGGTCTGATGAAGCTGAGAAAACCACATCTTTTGCAAGAAGCAGTGATGCAACTGTAACATTCCCCAACTGGAAACCTTCCTAATGCCGGCTGCACCTTGAGATGCCACGAGACAAGAGTGAAACCCAAGCAGAGTCCAACACCTACTGCAAGCTTGTTTGGCTTTTTGCTGATAATCTACACCGATCAGCCACAACATCCTGACCACTGACTGGTGAAGTGAATAACATGGATCATATTGGTACTATGTGGTGTTCTGATGGAAAACCTTGGATTTTAACAAAAATGCTGAAAAATGTTGATTTGTGTCCTAAAACCCAAAATCAAATGTCTTCTTTTAGTCCACAACCCAAAAACATTAAATTTAATGTCGTAAAGGAGTAAAGAAGCCAGAAAATACTCAAATTTAAGCAGCTGTAATCAGAGAATTTAGACTTTTTTACCATAAAAAAAATTACAAAAAACAATTAAGATAGTTGAAGAATGCTTGATTAATCATTACAGCCTTAGCTTGGAGTAAAAAAATCTCTTTGGAACCAAGAAACTGTCACGCACAAGTTTCAAAAAGTGAATGTAGTTGCTACTTTGATGTTGCATTTAGCAGCTAAAAAGCTAAATATTTTCCCTGGTAACTGGTGGAGACCAAAAACGGAGTTTAAAAAAAGTGCTATTTTACTCTGACTTGAACATAATGTTGCGATGGAGCTACTGGATGAGTAAAAACGCAACTGTTCGCTGAACTGTCTCTGCTTCCAAGTTGTCAAACACAATAATTTATTGAGGTTTAGTGCAGATTTAAACACATAAATGCACCAATCAGTCACAACATCCTGACCACTGACAGGTGAAGTCAATAACACTGATCATATTGGTACTATGTGGTGTTCTGATGGAAAACCTCCATGTTGATGAGACTTAGACACCCCAATAAACATTGTCCCACAACAAACACACTCCCTCATGCAAATGGAAATCCCAAATGTCACTGGAGGAAAATGCACCCCACCACATGGAAACAACATCAACCAATCAGGAACATGTTGAGGAACATGACAATGGCCCAACATGTTGATTTGACCTCCAAACTTCCTACATTCTGATCAAGCATCAACAGGATGCAGTGGAACAAGTTGGATTGACAGAGGCCCCACTGCTCAAGCCAGAGAACCCAAAGGATCCAGTGCCAACATCCTGGTTCCAGACCCCATAGGACACCCTGAGAGGTCCTCTTGTCCATGCCCAATGGTTGAGAGCATTTTGGACTACATAAGGGGGCCAACACAATATTAGGCAGGTGGTCATGATGTTATGCCTGATCGGTGTATGTCTACTGTTATCCAGTATTATAAACACCTACAACTAAACTCTTGTCCAGAAACAGCTTTACAACACAGACACTGCATTATACAACCCACCATACTGCCTACAGTAGATTATGGAGAAACACTGTGAGCTCGTGCAGCTGCCTCTACCCTTAAATTACTGCATGCTGCTTCCACTGTGCCGTTCAATTCATTACTGCAGACAGTTATCACATTCACCACTGAGTTAAATGAAGAGGTCGGATCATCATCGCTAACATATAGACGACATCAGATGGTGTAATTTTGTTCTTTCTGCTCGACTGAAGAATTCAGTAAATCAGCTACAAGATGCTGACTGAGAGCAAAAGGAAAGAACACATTATGTCTGTTTTAAAGCCTTTGCACGGGTTATCTGTTGGCTTTGTATTGATTCTGAATTCTTTTATTCGTTTCAAAAGGCGCTACATGGTCTTGCACCAAACTACCTTTCTCAGATGCTATTGATCTATGAAACCCATAGACCCTTCACATCACATGGTTTTCCTCTTTTAGCTGTTCCACTAAGCAGAACAAAAATATATGGTGACGCTGGTTTGAGTCATTAAGCTCTAAACGTATGAAACAACCTCTGAGACGATGCGACAAGAGCTGAAAACGTGTATTTTTAAATGTGAATTTAAAATAACTATTAACTCAGCCTGGCTTTTATGTGCTTTTCATAAGTATTTGGCATGTTTTGCTTAAATATTTATACTTATCTTATCATAATTATTTAATTATCTATTTTATACTACTTGTTTTTATTAATATTTTACGGTTTTAATATAATCAATTTATGTCATGTAATATTTCCTAATTGTAAGAACTGTTTATTTTACATTTTGCATTTTTAATTAAATTAAATTTAATTAAATTAAATTTAATTGAATTTAATTTAATTTAATTTAATTTAATTTAATTTAATTTAATTTAATTTAATTTATTTTAATTAAATTTTTTGAGGAGCAGCTTTTTCCCCCCATCAGCAGCTGGCCACCCTCCATCACAGACACTGAATCAACATTACTCACAGTTTCTTTAAATGACATTATTATTATTATTATTATTATCCATTGTACATCTGAAGTTCCTTACATCATATACTATGCAACATTGCATATTATCGGCCGAAACATTTGCTCATTCCTGCACAGTGCAAATATTTGTGTGACTTTTTATCACTTATAATTCATTAGATTTGTCTTTTAACACTTGTAGCACTTACTTTGTCTTCCATTCCCTCTTGAAAATGTTCTAAAATACGTTAAATTAATATAATTTTAAGGTAGCAACCAGAGAGACAGGCAGTGTTGGCAAGCAGAGAGCAGTGTAGGGAATTTGCTAGTAAAGGGGCACCATGACAAAGTCTTCTGTGATGCTTAATGACTTCCAAGTAGCACATAAATCATGTCAGGATTGTTGTTGTTGTTTTCTTATTGCTGTAATTTCTAAGTGGATTATTTAAATTCACACCATATGTGTGACACTGGATGCAAACAAAGAATTGAGCGTCAGTTCTTGCCTTAATTGACCCCAATCCTGATCTAAAGTTTGGGTTCAGGACATCCCTAATATTTCAACACTAATATTTCTTCTTCTAAACTTTAAATGCAGGACTTTCACTCATACCTGAGTATATCTACCTTTTGGCGTTGCTACACATTGTGACACAAACACACACACGCCTTTTCAATAGCACATTGTGAGCAGGTTTACCTTCACAGTAACCCGCTGGTCCTTCTGTTTGGCGAGGTCCACCAGGTTCAGGCCGTTGTAAACGAGGTTTTCCAAACAGCCGTGGAAATTTCTGTTTGACCTCTGAGAGCCGAGGCCCTGCTCTGCTCCCACACTCATCTGCTCAAGTAAAGCAAACACAAAAAGGCACATCAGAACTAAAACGTGTGCAGGTGCGACTGCCGGTGGGTGTTTTGTCTCTCGGTTTGCGTGAGTTCATCCCACCTGGTCGTGGTCCCAGTGGCTGAATCGCGCTGGGATCTGCACCCACAGTGTGCTTTTGTCCACGGTGAGGTTGAGGTGGTTGTTGTGATGCTCCACAGCGACGTGATGCCAGTGTTGGTCGTCTAACAGGCTGCCCAGAGACACAAGGTGCTGGTTGTCTGGAGATAAAGTCCTGCCTGGAGAGAGTGGGAGGAAGACGAGCAGTTAGATGTTTATGTGGTGACAGTAGATGAACAGAATGAGGAGAATCTAAGGGAGAAAGTTACGATCTTCAAGTTGTTTTATTAAATAAAACGATTAAAGTAGTGCAGTTTGCAGAATGTTCTTTAATCAGGCTGCAAAGATTTCTTTCACTGTAGAAAATGTGTCTTTTGTTAATTCTTAATGTGTTATTTACAGTTTTCAATAAAGTGTTACAGCAGCTGGATACAACAGAAACGTAGCACAATGAGGATACAAAATAAAGATGTAGTAGTAATAATAATACACCTTTCATATGTACAGATATGGCATGATAGATACACATGCCTGGTTCAGTTGAACGTGGCAGTGCTGGTTGAATTAGCAGTTAGCATTTAGCAGTTAGCTAAGTGGTAGCATCGGCACTGGTCACTATCTGGAGCATCTCCTAAATGGGCCTGGGTCAGTTGAATGTAGCAGTGCTGGTTGAATTAGCAGTTAGCATTTAGCAGCTAGCTAAGTGGTAGCATCGGCACTGGTCACTACCTGGAACATCTCCTAAACGGGCCTGGGTCAGTTGAACATAGCAATGCTGGTTGGATTGTGTAGGAGCAGTGTGAACTGGCACTACAGGGGGGTGACTCTGGGACACCAGAGTTCACCTCCTAGCCTCCTGGAGGTGTCGTGGGACTAAGTAGGAGAAACAGCGTTGAAGGGATGTTTCCACCTGATGACCCCCAGAGACGTGTTAGGAATCACTGCTCACTGGTAGGTATAGAGACAGATTAGGGATCCTAGGTCCTTCACTGAGGATGAATCCTTCTTTTGAGCACAAGTGTCTTATGTTTAAATTAACTCAACTGATATGTATGGTTTGAGTCCTGTATTGCACTGCTTTTACTCATGGAGTCCCTCAAGGCTCCATTTTGGGCCCACTCCTGTTTTCGTTATATGTGCTGTTGTTGGGCTCCTTATTTAGGAAACATAATATTTCTTTCGCTATTTTGCAGATGATGTACAAGTCTATCTGCCACTAATAACTAAAAGTAAAGACTTAGCCAGACCCTTGTTGGACAAGAGCTCAAAAGATGGATATAAACTTTCTAAATCTGCCGGCAGACTCAGTCTATTACCATTCTGGACTGTTAAAATCCACATTTTCTCTTTAGCAGCCATCAGAGTAGAGCCTGACACTCTGATTTCATCTTTTGTTGTGTCGTATCTTCTATTTTTCTTTATTTTATTGTGTTTTGTTTTCAGTATTGTCTTTTAGTCATTGTGTTTATGTCTTACAGATTGCCTTTTTGAACTGTAGAGCACTTTGGTTCAACTCCTGCTCTTTTAAATGTGCTTTATAAATACATTTAATCTGGGAACAAAGTGTGCAATATGTTTTCTAGGTCTCTAAACTGGTGCAGCACCGTTTTCTGCTGGGGATCAGTTCTAGAAAACGAAACCAAGTCTACATCTGCGGTTTCCAAAGGGGCAGGTGACAACACACAATAATTAACAGTAAACAGGGTTTAGACGGAGCAGACAGCATAAATAAATGAGCGAGGAAACGCTGCCGGATCTTTACAAACCCCAAAGTGTCAGGAGAGCGAAGAGCTTCTGCATAGCGACGGAGGTGAAGGCAGAGCTAAATGCACTCGGTCATTAAATATGAATTAGATATTGTTTGAAGGGAAACTACTTAGTCTGCGTGGGAAAAGAAAGAAGGAGAGAATAAAGACGGAGCAGCTTCAGTTTAAATGTGTTCGGTCATCAGTCATCGTTGATACGTTTGACAGACTGTTGGCGTGACGGAGGAGAAGACAGAAAAACGGACAGAGAGGAAGAGTGAAGTGAAGTTAATCATCATTTATCAGCAGAATGATGTTTGCAGACGTCAAAGGCCGACAGAAATGAAGGTAAAGTGTATTAATGTGGCGCTAATGACAGCCAGAGAGAATATATCTACACACTAATCATTTCTATGATGTTTGAGGATTTGCTCTCTGGATTTATTTACACTACAGAATGATTTTGTCTCCAGAGATTGGATCCTGCATGTGGTTAAATATTAATAAAACAAACATTGTTGTTAACTTTATCAATATTTAACTCTGATGAGATGATGATCTTTGTTAACTGAGTGCATCTAAAGAAAAGCTGAGTCATGTTTAAGTTGCAGGTAAATAGGAAAACATCATCGACATATGTGCAAATAAGAGTTTTAATACCTGCAACAACATGTTTCTTTTAAACCACAGGACCCTACATGTTGGTGCAACTTAAGAGTATATGGATATAACTTCTAGGACACATGGTTGCGAATTAATTATCATTATAGTTGAATTGTTGCTGAGTATGTTGTTTAATTATCTTATTTGTTATTACTGCCGTCACCTACCACAGAAGAATCAGAGGCTTGTTCTTGACCTGATAGTGCAAATGTTGTATTTACGTCTACTAAACACTGTAAAAAAAGAACAATTTGAACTGTTTTCATGTGTAATTTTCACAACAAATTACTGTTCTTTTACATATTTTGCCTTTTTAGTTAAATTACACTGTAAAAACAAAAACAAACAAACGAAAAGCCAAAATTGTAAATAATATTTTAAAAAATCTGCATTTTTTGCACAATCAGTAAGCTATTCTTTAATATCATTTCACTATAAAACTACATCATTTTACTGCATATCAGCTAAAAATATTTTACAGATATTTGCCATTATAAATGAAAAATTATGTATATTAAGGATTAAAAAAAGGTCAATGTAAATGTAGAATTTCTTGTATTTTATGGATTTCCTGTTTCGTTAAATTATAGATAATAACCACCAAAGTCATAGAAAGAAGCAATAATTCACACTAACTGTAAAATTTTAAAACAATAAATCTAAAAAATAAAATATAATAAATAAACTAAACTAAACCCAAAAAAAGGCCAAAACTGTAAAGAATGTCCGCATCAACAATCTGTATTTTTGCTCTGTTTTACTGTATTTAAATATTGTTGATGAAAAACTGTTGGTGTTTTCACCGTTTTTACAGTGTTTTTAACATTACAGTATTTTGCCACCATGTAACCCAACCTTGCTGCTTGATTTTCACCATTTTTTAACCTTTTTACTTGAAAAAAAATATATCCTTTTGTGCGTTTATTCACCTCACAGCTCAGTATCTGGGTTTAAACCTGTGGAGTTCTGTCTCTGTCTGTCTGGGTTTCCTCTCGATGCTCCAGCTTCCTCCCACAGTTCAGACACATGCCCAGCTCTGTTTTGAGGCCGGTTCATGTTTTTTTTATCAGTGTGCTGACCGACCGTGGACAGCGGATGTCTTCATTCATTCTACAACAGACAGAATCACTGTCCCTCACATCGAACACAGAAAACCACTCGGGGCTCCGGTGGATGTTTCTGACAGTCTGACTGTGACTTTACACCTTCTACAGGATGAAGCAGCTGTTACAGGTTGGACCCTAACACAGGTTTTATTCCTGAAGCGTTCCAACCTGCTGCCACAGAGGTTTTACTTTTTAATCACCAGCTCAGAGGGCAGATGTAGCACAGGACATCTGGAGAATTCAGACTTGACGGAAAGCATCCATCCATTATCCATGCACCGCTTAATCCTCTGTAGGGTCGTGGGGGGCTGGAGTCTATCCCAGCCGACTCGGGTGAAGGCAGAGGACACCCTGAACAGGTCGCCAGTCTATCACAGGGCTACATATAGAGACAGACAACCAGGCACACTGTCATTCACACCTATGGACAATTTAGAATCATCAATTAACCTCAGCATGTTTTTGGACTGTGGGAAGAAGCTGGAGTACCCGGTGAGAACCCACGCTGCACAGGGAGAACATGCAAACTCCACACAGGAAGATCCCAGGCGTCCTAACCGGGACGCGAACCGGGGATCTTCCAGCTGTGAGGCGACTCTGCTAACAACCGAGCCACTCTGCAGCCCTGACAGAAAGCATGTACAAGTCAAATCAAATCAATTAACCTCCGAAGTCTGTGAACTCAGAAAACATACATCACTCATCCTTCAACTGTGCAAAGTTATTCAAGCTAAAAGTTAGCACTGATCGGCGGTTTCCCAAGAGATTTGAAAGACAAGTGAGAGCTCTTCCCTTCATCTCTTGCGCCGCCACATCCAACTCTCACTGCAGACTTTGTTGCTACTTAAATTATCTCACAATCGCTCTGGGTAGACAGGATAATGGGACAAGGAACAGATGATCAGGTTTTGGTGGTGATCCGGATCACCGTCTGGATCCAGGAATGTTTTGCAGGATTCTTTAGCATTGGGAGATAGGGCAACGTGCATGTAACTCCACAATAAATGTCCAGGCTGCTTGGTAAAAATACAGGATCAGTTCTCGCTAATTTCTACAACATGTCAAAGTTTGATCTGGATCAGGGCAAAACTCTGGATACTGCGATCCAGAACAGGAAAACCTAGAGGGCCTGTGGAATGGTCATCACTGTAAGGTAACAGATGAAGATCCAGACATGCAGCCAACACCAACATGTAGCTGAGACTCTGCTGAATCAGGAGGATCCAACAGATCTGTTGTAGAATCAACAGCTATGGAGCTGGATCCAGAAGAAACCACCATTACCCAGAAAGAGATTTTGGTGAATAACTATTGAACTAATGATGATATCAATGTGAATCCAGATGCTAAGGGTTTGTTTTCTGGGTCAAGGAGTCTAATAATGTAGATAAAACAATCCTGGTACGATTATTTCTGGGTGTAAATCACAGTATGGGGTGAAATGAGCTGCTTTTCTAATTTTTACATGATCTTTACCTGCAACAACAGAAGAAACACCAACAACAGCTCTCCTCTTCATGTCACGTCATGTAGCAGCTATTTTGCAACTTTTACTTGTCTTCTGACATCATCTCTGTCGTGTCGTTTGTCCAGAAATGTTCAGATTTTAGACCAAAACCATATCATGAATCAGGTTTTTGGTGACAGAGTCCACTTTTTGTCTCATCTACCAGCATCTTCCATCCCCCTGCCAGCAAAACCAGACAGCTGGCAAGTAAACAGGAGTGTAAACAATAGTGGTTTGAAAATGTTCCAGCTTTACAGGTGTTTTATGAGAGAAGAGATGCATTCGGCATATTTATTACAGCTCAGAGATCAGTTTTGCTGCATAATAATAAATGCTAACATAACTTCTGTTTACCAGGAAACTCCACACTTTGAATGTTTCAGGAGGTTATCAGAGGTTCCAATAAGAATATCCTTTTATAAACTAAAGATAAGCAAATAATGTTTGTAGTTTGAATTCTAATTAGCTTCTGCAGCGTCGAAGATCCTTCCAGTGATAATCTTTGTTCTCTAACTGCCCTTCAAACTTCCTGCTGCTCCTCTTTGTGAGGTCGGGACTCATGCAGGCGATTTTTAAAGGCAACTCCTCTGATTTGAAGACTCAAGAAGCTCCATCAAAGCCTTTCTTTGCTTTTCACAGTGCAGGTACTCGCATTAGATCACTGCAGACAGCCTCCCGAGGCAATATCGCCTCATAATCTGCTGTCTGCCTCTGAATTACGGCTCTCTGCTGCAACCCTAAATCTAATTTTGTTGGGAGACACTGACGGGTCTTATCAGACGGCTGTAATTGTTTCAGTATTTTCATTTTATTCCGTTCGACTTACAGTAAAGGATTGTGAACACGATCCGTCAACACGGCAACTAGAGCTCCAGGAGGAGGAAGTTCAGTCCACTGATGGTTTAGTTTTTCCTTCTAAGCATTATTTTAAGGTGCATTAAATTAAACAATATAATCTTAAACTGTTATTTCTGCATTAGTTATCATTGCAGCTGTTAATTTTCTTGCTTCTTTTTTTAAGCTATAAGGCTGCAAATATCCTCAAAAATCAGTGACCCCAATCAGCAACATCCCCTTAGTAACTCCAGCAAGTCTTTCTCCAGACAAACACTCATCTGTTGAAGCCTCAAAGCTCAGCTCGGCTCGTCATTGTGAGTCAAGCGTCGCGTCAGAGTCTCCAGGATGAGCTGTCAGCTGTGGGCTGAAACATTAGGAACAGCTAGTTCTCCAGGACATGGACATGTGGCTCCACAGACGAACGCCGAGCTGCTTATTTACAACCCAGTAACACTGAACACGACTGGAACATCTTCCTGTGTTTCACTGACAGCAGCGCAGCAAAGTTAATATTCCAGCACTGAACACGATCCACAGCCCAGAATGAGTCACCAGCATCAGTTTTATAACATTTATCTTGTTTTTAGCTACAAGAACTCCTGAATGACAGGAAATGTTTAACTCTTACATACTGCTCTGGTCTAATTTAAACAAGTTTGACATTTGACAGCAGTAAAAACACCTTAAATGTCATAGTTTCAGCCTGACTTATCCTGACATATGCACTCTAAATAGCATTTCAAGGAACCTGCTGTATTCCCACCACCTGATTAAATGGACGGTTGCAGGATAAGCTAGAAAAGCACTCAGAGAGCTCATACCTCCGCCAAGCAGCTTCAGTCCACCCCCAACACAATCTCCCAATTCACATATTTTGTATAGAACGTTACAGATACAAATGTAATTACATGCAGTTCAAATTTTCTACCAACAATGTGGCCTTCACCCCATCCAACTGGAAAACTAATGGATGGATTTGGATGAAATGTTCAGGAAATGTGTGAAATGGGACAAAGAACAAATGATGAAATTTTGGGACTGATCCGGATCACTGGATCAGGTGGACAATTAAATGCGGTTTACTCTAAAAACAGAGGGCACTCTTGTTTTTGGGGTAACCCCCTCTGACCACATGACATTTTGGGTCTCCATGCGACAGACAGCGACAATGACGGAGTTCTCTTTCCTCCGGCATACGCACGGTTGGGCCGGCATTCTTTTTTTTTTTTTTAAAGATTTATTTTTGGCCTTTTGTGCCTTTATTAGATAGGACAGTGGATAGAATCGGAAACGGGAGAGAGTAGGGAAGGACATGTGGTAAACGCCCGAGGTTGGACTCGAACCCGGGACTGCCGCTACGCCTCTGCACTTGGGTCACGCGACATAACCATTAGGCTATCAGGGCACCCCGGTTGGGCCGGTATTCTTATCTCTGATTGTCTAAGAAGCTGGGAGGCTGTTAGGAGCTGCCGCGCTAGAGGCCGCGCCTGTTCATTAGGTCGGATGGGGTGAAGGCCGCATTGTCGGTAGGAAATTCGAACTGTATGTAATTACATTTGTATCTGTAACGTTCCATAAAACATATGTGGAAGATTGTGTTGGGGGTGGACTGAAGCTCCTTGGCGGAGGTATGAGCTCTCTGAGTGCTTATAATTAGCTGCTTATTTTCTATTTTATATGGGGGGGAAAGCCCTAAATTTGAATTTAACTGCCTTTCTGATGCCATTTTCCCTCCTTATCCAACAAAAGCTTGACTGGAAAACACAAGACCATCCATGCTACATTTACTGCAAAATATTCTGGTGCCAAAAAAGAACTGAGCTTAATTATGAACCAGTGAGCCTCGGAACTGTAATCCAACATTTTGATGAATGTACGGCAGTGGTGAAGCGGCTGGGTTTGAAGAGAACACATACATTTTAATAAGCTGGTGTATTTATTCCACCAGTTCGGAGGCTCCCAGCAAACAGAGTGGAACTAAGTGTCTCCTGTTAAGTGCTGCTGAAGGCTGCTGAGTGTAAATGGGCGACAAAACTCCCATAATAGGCCGTTAGAGCGAAGGGCCCAACCATCACACGCCGATGAGAGTCTAAAGCAGGTAAGAGGCGCAGATTAAACAATTATTACCTCTGTTGTAATTTGCAAAGTTAAACCTTTTTAACTTTTTAAAAGGCTGCGTAATGGCCTGGAATTAGAAAAGGGTGGAATTACCAGAGAGGAAGGCACCGAAGCAACACTCAGGGGACTGTCTGCTGTAATGACTCTGAACATGTGCACTTTTAGAAACAGAAGAGCTCTGAGGAACCTTTAGTTTAGTTTCTTTATTCACCCCCTGATGCAGTTATTCAAGGAAACCCCCAAAGGTTCTTAAGAGACTTTTAAATGGGGGGTTTTAGGCTCCACTTTTAACTCCATTCTTCCTCTCATTGTTGTTGTTGTTGTAGTTGTTGTTATGATGTTGTTATTGCTGTTATTGATGCTGTAGTTGTTGTAGTAGTAGTAGTAGTAGTTATAGTTGTAGTAGTTGTTGTAGTTATAGTAGTTGTAGTAGTTGCTGTAGTAGTAGTAGTAGTAGCTGTTGTTGTTGTAGTAGTAGCTGTTGTAGTTATAGTAGTTGTAGTAGTTGTAGTAGTAGTAGAAGTAGTAGTAGCTGTTGTTGTTGTAGTTGTAGTAGTAGTTATAGTTATAGTAGTTGTAGTAGTTGTAGTAGTAGTAGTAGTTGTTGTAGTAGTAGCTGTTGTTGTTATAGTTGTAGTAGTTGTTGTAGTTATAGTAGTTGTAGTAGTTGTAGTAGTAGTAGTAGTAGTAGTTGTTGTAGTAGTAGCTGTTGTTGTTACTGTTGGTAGTAGTTGTTGTAGTTATAGTAGTTGTAGTAGTAGTAGTAGTAGTTGTTGTTGTTGTTGTTGTTGTAGTAGTAGCTGTTGTTGTTATAGTTGTAGTAGTTGTTGTAGTTATAGTAGTTGTAGTAGTTGTAGTAGTAGTAGTAGTAGTAGTAGTTGTTGTAGTAGTAGCTGTTGTTGTTGTAGTTATAGTAGTTGTAGTAGTAGTAGTAGTAGTTGTAGTAGTAGTAGTTGTTGTTGTTGTTGTTGTTGTAGTAGTAGCTGTTGTTGTTATAGTTGTAGTAGTTGTTGTAGTTATAGTAGTTGTAGTAGTTGTAGTAGTAGTAGTAGTAGTAGTTTTTGTAGTTGTTGTAGTAGTAGTAGTTGTTGGTGTAGTTGTAGTTGCTGTAGTTATATTAGTAGTTGTAATTGTTGCTGTAGTTGTAGTAGTAGTGGTTGTTGTTGTAATTGTTGTAGTTCCTGTAGTTGTTGTTATGGTTTTTGTTCTTGGTGTTGTTGTTTTTATTATTGTTGTTAATGATGATGATATTGTTGTTGTTGTTTTTGATGTTTCTGATGTTGTTATGCTTATGGATGCTGTTATTGCTGTCATTGTTTTTGATGTTATTGTTATTGTTGTTGTTGTTACTGTTGCTGATGATGTTATTGATTATGTTGTTTTTACTGTTGGTATTGCTGTTATTGATGATGCTGTCTTTGATCTTTTTTTGTTGTTGTTACTGTTTGTATTGATTATGTCGTTGTTATTGATGTTATTGATTATGCTGTTGTTGTTGTTGTTGTCGTGTGAAGACCCTCCACCTGGACGCCAGGTGTCCCTGTGTTGTTTCCTTTTTGCAGAGCTGTAGGAGGGTCGTCAGGTGACTGAGCCACACCTGGGCCCGGTGGCTCAGCTGTATACAGCCTCCCTCATTCTCTCCAAGAGTCTCTCTGACAGGAGCTGTGTTATCCAGGAGCACCAGCAGCAGGGTTTTGGGTTGTTGGTTGTTGAATGCACATTTTAGATTAGTTTTAAAATAAAGCCACCTTCAGTCACCACACAGCGTGTTGTCTCCCTGTTTTCTGTTACAGTTTTAAGCTGTAACAGTTGTTATATATGTTGTTATTGCTGTTACTGATGATGCTGCTGTTGATATTGTTTTTATTATTGATTATGTTGTTATTGTTTTTGGTTTGTTTCAACTTTTTTGCATATTTAGCAAATAGATATCTTGACATTAGTTTTGATTATCATCTACAGAAGTCAGACAAGATCCTAATTTGCCTAAATATATTAAATCTGTCTCTAAAAGCAACATTCTTCCAAATTTGGTCAAAAGAGCTCCTTAATTCAACGCTAAAAATGCATATATATATTCATCAGGTCAGTACTTTAGATCAAAATGAGTTAGTTTAACCTCCATGATTAATAATATTGTAAGGTCTCAGCCTTATTATATATTGTAGTCAGGTAAAGTCTTATTTTATGCATTTTTGTAGGGCTTTAATCATTGTTATAGTGAATTCTCATTATAAATAACATTATAAGGTCTTAACCTCAGTACTTACACTTAATTTGTAATGTCAGTCAGTTTCCTTTTTATCTGGAAGCACTTTGGCTGTCGTTTTAAATTGGCTGTATAAATAACATTGACTCGACTTGTCTGCTTGTTTCTTCTCTTCATTCCTCTGAGGACTCGATGACACTTACAAGTAATTTAACATTTTGGACCAAAAACTCACAAACACACGACCGACCGTGACGTCTATTCATGTTCTCAGAGTGACGGATGAAGGTGAACAACTGAATCCGGCAATTACACGGCCTCGAATCCATCAGTGTGCGAGAAGCTGCGAGAAAAACACAGTCGCCAAGTGATTCTGCTCCGGGCCACAATTTGGAAACAAATCAGAGGGAGCGGCTTCTGACAGCAGCCCGAGAAACCCATGACGAGGAAGAAAAAGATGATGATGACGCTACACAATTAACCTCGATGTCACTGTTCCATCGCGGTGGCATTTCTGTCATGACCGTTAGTGATGAAATGAGTCGAGTCCGGGCTGCAGTTTTACACCCCGAGGTGACAGTTTGCATGTGGAGGAACTGAGACCAATCTATTTCCTGATATTACGTTGACATGCGGTTCTTTAAAAGCTGTATACAAAGCTGAAAAATACATATTGGTGCAGGAAAGGGTGACATTTTTCACTTGGCAGCATTGAGACGTCTCAGAAAGCTGCACAATGTAGAAGAATCTGTGTCAATAATCACGTACATGTGTTCTGCCCAAGGTGAGGATTTTTACAGTACAGGTGAAAAACCATCACCAAATGTGAAATAACTTACAGCACACACTATGTTTTAGAGGCTCCTGCTCAGAGGAACACACATTTATACTTTGATGATGTGTCCACAAACAAAGCTGAGCAAAATCTAATTGTTCGTAGGTTGAAAAGGCATAAAGAAAAGGTAGGAATGGAAGAAAAGAAGCACCTAAAGGAAGGTAATAAGTCCAGAAGGAGTAAACAAGAAGAGAACCAAAGAGTGGTGATGAATTACAAAATGCAGAACCATAAAGACAGAAGAAGGAGGTGAGACCAGACGGCAGAAATTCAGCGAGAAAGTGACAAAAACAGCAAAAGAAGTAGGAAGTGGTTTAACAAGAAGTGTCCGAAAGGCAAAGAGAAGACGCCTAAATACACTGATCAGACATATCATTATGACCACCTGACTAATATTGTGCTGGTCCCCCTTATGTGGTCAAAAATGCTCTGAACCATTGGACGTGGACAAGAGGACCTCTCAGGTACCCCCTTTCCACCAAGAAGAACCAGGTGCTAGTTTGGTGCTTAGTTGGTTCAAGTCTTGTTCTTCCTAAGAACCTGTTTTCTTTTCCATTGGCAAGGAGCCAAGTTAGAGCCACGACACTACGTCACCGCAATACGACTAAGCTTGCATCCATTACATAGCAGTTAAACAATAAGTTGATGATAATATCTATGTTTATCTCTATAGATGGTCTTAAGGCTGTTTACGAGACGGAGGTCGCCTGTTGCATGGGCTCATCCGCCATCGCGCTACTGGTGGGACACAACTGTAGCGGATTTCAGTTCAACAGTTTGTGGTAAACTTCCGTGTGTCATGAGAGTCATTCCAACACATCTGTGATCAGACTAAGGACGTCCTGGAGAACAAGGACACTAATGACTGCTTGTGTCATTAATGTGTCAACCCAACCGGTCGAGGCAGATGGCCGCCCTCCCTGAGCCTGGTTCTGTCGGAGGTTTTTTTTCCCCCCTTCCCTACCATGGGGGGTTTTTGGTTCCTTCCCACCGTCGCTGACTGCTTGCTCATAGGGAATCCAAAAGCAACTTTGGATTGTTGGGTTTTTCTGTTTCCTGTTTTACTGTTTCCTGTTCTTTCTTACAATGTTAAGCGCTTTGGGACGACCTGTGTTGTAAATATGCGCTATATAAATAAAACTGAATTGAATTGAATTGAATTGAATTGTGTGTCCCTTTCCACCGTTGATGGTTGGTCACGATAGCCCCGCCCCCCGCCTCTGGTGTACTTGGTGCTTAGCTCTGGACCAGCAAAGAGTTGGTGAATGCTAAGCTCTAGTTTTTAGCACCTGGAGTCGGTGCTTAGGTGGTCTAAACACGAAGAACTGGTGCTAAGTCAAGCTCTGGCTCCGAACTAGACCTGGAACCTTGGTGGAAAAAGGGGCAACAGTGTCCTGTGGGGTCTGGAACCAGGACGTTGGCAGTGGATCCTTTGGGTACTCTGGATTGTACAGTGGGGCCTCTGTCAATCAAACTTGTTCCACTGCATCCTGTTGATGCTTGATCAGAATGGGCTGTCTGAAGTTTGGAGGTCATATCAACATGTTGGGCCATTGTCATGTTCCTCAACATGTTCCTGATTGGTTGATGTTGTTTCCATGTGGTGGGGTGCATTTTCCTCCAGTGACATTTGGGATTTCTATTTGTATGAGGGAGTGTGTTTGTTGTGGGACAATGCTTATTTGGGTGTCTAAGTTTCATCAACATGGATGATAAAATCCAAGGTTTTCCATCAGAACAGCACATAGTACCAATATGATCCATGTTATTCACTTCACCTGTCTGTGGTCAAAATGTTGAGGCTGATCTGTGTCGACCATTTAACCAAGAGAAAAGTCGATTCAGGTCTTTACTCCCTAAAAACACCAACAAAAAGCTCAGCAGGGCAGAAATTCAGAAGAGACAATAATGAGTTTCTACCTAAAACCACCTACAGTAAGATACTGAGCCGAAAGCCAAATATTCAGTGGTGTTTTTTGACTTTATCCACCTAAGAGCAAAGAGAAAATTAAGCTTAGTGAGATAAATCCCACAACCGTTTTAATTAAAATCACAAAACTAGGAGAACTCTCTTATTAAATGTTACTGTGTGTGTCATCGGTCAGAAATGATGCTCTTATACAACAAAACTTCAATTCTGTTTTAAATTGAACGAAAACGTACCTTATTTATAAATAAAAAGGTAAAAATGAAATAGTAGGAAAGACTGCTGGTTTAAAAGAGCCACAAAGTCCATGTGAGGAGATAAGAATATGTTTTTATGTCCTGTGTGAGAGCGTTACTCTTTAATTTAAGTTTTATTTTCACTTTGTGTTTCATTAGGTTGAGGGTTAAACTGTTTCTCAGCCACAACATCCTGACCACAGACAGGTGAAGTGAATAACATTGATCATATTGGTACTATGTGGTGTTCTGATGGAAAACCTTGATGAGACTTAGACACTGTTACAGCCACTGGTGTCAGTGGGCCGTATTTCTAATGTGGTGGACTTTTAAAACGCCTGTCTGTGAGCCCAGCTGAAGCTGAGACTGCTTCAGAGAACAGCTGAAGGCCATCTCGGCTGATTAGAGAAGTTGAAGACCTGCTCCTGTGCTCCCCGCCTCCGGACCTGCCAGATTGGGCCACCACTCCATTCCCTCCCACTCCAGCCAATCTACGATCGCCACTCTGCACCTGAAGACTTTAAAAGCTTCCAACAAACCCTCAGTCATGGCGGCAGGGATTTAATGTGGTCTGTTCGCCCTGGTGTCGCTTGTCCGTGCTTCTGTGTTTTATTAGGAAGGAAACTTCATTCAGCAGTTTGCTAACTGTGTGTAGAGGCATTCGTTTTGTGTCTTAATGAAGACTTTTTGGTAGCCTCTGTTAGCGACTGCATTTGCTTCGTGAACATTAGTATTTTGCTGTGTGAACAAAGTGCTAAAGCTAGTGTGTGTGGTGATTCATGTCCCGTGCCGTGTTGCATCATGTGTGTTTAGAGGCACCAGTTTTGGTTTAGTTTCGTGCACTGGACACTTGTTCGTACTTTCTGTTTGGTGTTGCTACTGTGTTCAGTTTGGCTAAGAAGTTTAGTTGTGTTTTGTTTTAATAAGATCTTGATAACTCTGTTAGCCTTCATTTGGTTTTATTCAGTTTTTTTGATTTTAGCAACACCCACCAACTTTGTTACTTTATCACCTGTTTTATGTCAGTTTAGTCACTAAGCAATAAATTGCTTTACCGCACCTTTAACACCTGGTTTTATTTTTGTTGCACCCAGCTACCCCTAGAGGCTGGGTCGTAAGAGACACCCAAATAAACATGGTCCCAGAACAAACACACTCCCTCATGCTAATGGAAATCCCAAATGTCACTCAGGAAAATGCACCCCACCACATGGAAACAACACCAACCAATCAGGAACATGTTGAGGAACATGACAATGGTCCAACATGTTGATTTGACCATAGACATATATACGTAGACGCCGCGTTGACTGCTGCTGCCGATTGGAGCCGACGTGCCTATGCGGCGGCCATCTTGGTACAGTGCCACTCGCCCCTACAGTGCATTACGTCTATAGAGGAATGACATGTCTGCACTATAAAAGTGATCATAAATCCATCAGTTGTCAACATATATTGTTTGTTACAAACGTCAGACATGGAGGACGGACAGGCAGACATGACATGTGTCATAGCTAAATGTGTGACGTTCTTAACAAACCAAACCATTTGGAAATCGGTCGAAAATTCAGTGAATAATTCTACTTTAAGATTGTGGAGTACCTCTTACCTCCATAGACTTACATTCACTCCCCCCTCTGCTAGCCCTGTACCAAGATGGCGGAGCTTTAGGCACGTCCCTCCACAGTCAATGCGGCGTCTACGTATATATGTCTATGGATTTGACCTCCAAACTTCCTACACCCCATTGTGATCAAGCATCAACAGGATGCAGTGGAACAAGTTTGATTGACAGAGGCCCCACTGCACAAGCCAGAGTACCCAAAGGATCCAGTGCCCTGGTCCTGGTTCCAGACCCCATAGGACACCCTGAGAGGTCCTCTTGTCCATGTCCAATGGTTCAGAGCATTTTGGACCACATAAGGGGGACCAACACAGTATTAGTCAGGTGGTCATGATGTTATGTCTGATCGATGTAGAACTGGTTAACTAATAAGAAGAAACAGTTAAGCGATGAAACACTTCTGAACTGATGGATTCTTTTGTTAAGGTGCTCAAAGACGGGTCTTGATTGCTTCCATTTTTTCTATATTTCAGCTCAACCATCATCAGAGACTATTTGATCTACTTGTCCAATATTACAGATTCTGAATCAATGATATGATGAGAAACAACAGTGGAAATTTCAGGCTTTTACCTTTAATTGTTCCTGAGATATTGTCATTCAAACAACCTTAAATTTTGTACTAAAACCTGTTAAAAGTTGGTCAAACAACATTGAAGTTCTCTTAGTTTGTTTAATACAAAGCAGGACTGTTGTCTGGCCAGTCAGAATCCAGCTGGCTACAGGTCCCTCTGATAATCAAGTGTTCATGTACCTTTCCTGAGCAGCAGCAGCAGTTTCCCCTTCTCTAACTCCAGGGTGAGTCTGTGCTCGTTCTGTCCCTCGGCATGAAGCAGGATCCCAGAGTTCTTCAGGGCTTTGAACTGCAGGCTGATGCTTTCGCCGGACGTCTGCATCGGTCTGGGTCTTAGTCTGTAGAGGAGGCTGCTGAGGCCGCTGAAGCTCACCACGTCTGAGTCTGGAAAAACCAACAGAAACACACTTTAATCAGACGTCTAGATCATCATCAGACCTGTTTCCATCAGGACCGGGTCTGTTTATGAAGGAAGGAGCATCTTTAGAATATATGGATCCAACAAAGAGACAATTTCAGCTGGAAGTTTCTAATTATAAATAATCTACAGGTAGATTCTCAAAGACACAGTAACCGAACAGCTTTGTATCGTTAAGATCTGACCCACTAAATGTCAGGTTTAAATACTAGTTTTGTATATTTGGGAAAATTATGCTCTTGTCTAAATTTCAAATAGATCCCAACGTAATGCCAATGTCCCTAATTGCCTAAATGTAAATAAATACATTAAAAATACAAAAAAATGCATTAAAAATATAAATGAATAAATTAAAAAATATAAATAAATACATTTAAAATATAAATAAATACATTAAAAATACAAATAAATACATTACAAAATAAAGAAATACATTAAAAATACAAATAAACACATTAAAATATAAATAAATACATTAAAAATACAAATAAATACATTAAAAATATAAAAAAAATACATAAAAATACAAATAAACACATTAAATATAATTAAATACATTAAAAATACAAATAAAAACATTAAAAATTAAAATGAAGACACTAAAATATAAATAAATGCACAAAATATAAATAGATATGTTAAAATACAAATAAATACATTACACGTATAAATAAATACATAAAAATATAAATGCATTAAAAATATAAATAAATGCATTAGAAATATAAATAAATACATTAAAATACAAATAAACACATTAAAATATAAATAAATACATTAAAAAATATAAATAACTACATAAAATTGTAAATATATACATAAAAATACAAATAAATACATTAATAATATAAATAAATACATTAAATATACAAAAAATCTTAAATAAAAAATCTTTCTCTCTTTTTTCGTAATCATCTACAATATTGTTTAAAATTATCTGTTATACTTGGGAGTTTACAAAAATCTAATAATGGAATCCTAAACCTCAAAAAATAGTTAATTAAAGAGTCTTTCTGAAGGACTTCCTGGAGTAACAGCTGCTGCATTTTGAACTTAATGATCCTTAGGCTAGTGTAGTTATTTTATTTAAATGCACACCTTAGTTAATTAAAACATCTTTCAATGAACTGTGACTCAATCCCTAAAAAACTGATTACAATTAATATAAAAATCTAGTCTCAACTGAATAACTCCATGTTTTACAAATACTTTCACTGATTTTTTTCCCCCATTAATTCTAATGTTCAGATCCTGTGTGTAAATTACAGGGTGTTAAGTTTGAGTTTTTATCTTCTGTGTGGTCTGAAAACACCTTTTTTGGATTTGTATCTTTATCTTCTATCTGTTTTCTGTTCAGCTCAGCGAAGCAAACGAAGTCTCCCAGAAGAAGGTGGGTGATGAGGCCCTGATAAAACGTAAACGCCGATATTTCAGCTGAAGCCTGAGTGTTGGAGGCAGATTAATGACCAGCGGAGCGGCTTTCATGTCACTCCAAAGGAAACGATACGCTAACGTCCTCGTCTCTGTGGTTTTACCGACGTCATCTCTGTCCACAGTGCCGCTACTGAAGCATCAAATTAGAAATGTCAGCCGAGATGCATCAATTACAGGGTTTCAGAGAACGAGGAGCTCCACAGCCGACGGAAAACACCAGAAACACAACATTTAAACCTCCACAAGTTCAAACAAACACAAGTTTTTACACCTTTTCTTCATATTTAGGACTTTAAAAAGACAGTTTAGCTGAATATTACTTCATTTTCTAAGATTTTTGCGTGAAGATATCCAAAACATTTAATCTTGACATCAATATAATGCAGTGTGAAGCTGGTTTAGTAGCTTTAATTTAATGTTTTCACATCACAGTGTCATTTTATTCCCATTGCCTGCTTAACAATAGTGTCAATTCTGTCTTTTTAAAGCTTATTTAATAAATCTTACCCTCACAAGGGGTAGTTTTTGAATAATTTTGACACCTTTTCTTCATATTTAGGATTTTAAAAAGACTGTTTAGCTGAATATTACGAAGATTTTTGCTTGAGGATGATATTTAACAACTATACCATGCAGTGTGAAGCTGGTTTAGTGGCTTTAATGTAGTGTTTTGGCAACACGGCGTCATTTTATTTCCATAACCTGCTTAACGATGGTGTCAATTCTGTCTTTTTTTAGGCTGTTTCAATAAATTTTACCCTCAAACTGTGCAGTTTTTAAAATTTTGACATCTTTTCTTCATATTTAGTATTTTTAAAAGTCAGTTTATTTTACTTTTGTCTAAGATCTTTGCTTGAGGATAGCATTTCACAGCAATACCATGCAGGGTAAAGTTGGTTTAGTGGCTTTCATTTATTTTTTTTCCATTGCCTGTTTAACAAAAGCATCTATTCTGGGCTTTTTTAAGTTGGTTTAATAAATTCTACCTTCACACGGTGCAGTTCTTTAATTTTTTACCACCTTTTTCTGCAGAAATCTGGTTTATTTGCTTGCTGCAGAGATGAACTTCCACGTGGAGACACCGTTTGGAGTCACAGACATCTCACTTCTACTTGTATTCATGTGATATAATTAAAACAGACAGCCTTTGGTGTCATGGCCAAAGCTCCTCTCCTGCCTCTCATCTTTCACATTTAAAAGAGCTCTGGCCTTTTGTGTTGCTTCTAAACCTTAAAATGCATTGAGTTCTGTATAAAATGTGCTACACAGACAAACTCGCCGGGCCTCACCTGTCCAGAAGGAGCCAGGTGTTCCCCCATCTGCTGGCTAATTCCTAATCAGCAGTGATCTGTTGCCTCCTTCGCAGCTACACATCATCTCTATTTAGAGGCCGTGACTTCATTATATGAATTTAAGTTGTGTCTCTATCTTTAATTTGTACCTCTGCTCACAGAGGAACCAGGGAATCCTTGGATGTGTTGGGTTTTTATGTATCATTTTCTGCAGTGAAAACTTAATCTCTCAAGTATTCAGGTTAATCTCTATTATTTATAATACTGTAGGGTCTTAGCTGTATTATTTATATTGGTTAGATTAATCTACATAATTAATAACACTGGAGGGTTTCAGCATTAATATGTATTGAAGTCAGGTATTCTATATAATTTTTACAGGGTTATAATCCCTAAAAGTCAAACTACTCAGGTAATCTAACGCTGTAAGATTTTAACCTCAATATTTACACTTGTTAGGTTATTTTTATAGCATAAATCATAACCTTGTCTACTAAATGTGCTTTGACACAATCGTTGTGGTCTTAAATATACTATATAAAAAACATGTTGACATTCGCTCCATTGTAAAGCACTCTGTTTTTGGAAGGTGCTGTACAAATCAAGTGCTTCAGTGCTCCTATTTTTGATTGGTAAAGTTTTTCCTCACTTCTAACTGACTGACGAGAAGTCTCAGCTACTTATTCCCACCCCCAAATCAGACGGCTTCAGTTGTGAGTACAGCGTCCACTTATCAGGTACTTACACTGCAGTCTATGGATCTCAAGCATCCATTATCAGTATTAAGTCACTTAGATGAAGGTAAAATGTCCTCAAGAACCAACAATATACCAGGACTGCAGTATAAGTACCTGAAAAGTGGGTGTCTTCAACGCCCACTTATCAGGTACTTAAATTGCGGTTCTATACTATTTTTGGTTCATGAAAATATGTAATCTTTAACCAAGATCAGGTGTGGATGTCCAATCTGCAACATCCACTTATCACATACTTATACTGCAGTTTAGGCATCTAAAGACTGCATTATAAGTACTTCATAAGTGAAGGATTACAACACCCACTTATCAGGTACTTATATAGCAGTCTAGTATACTCAATACATCATTATAAGTACCTGATAACTGGATATCTACAACAGCCACATATTAGGTGCTTGTATTGACGTCTAAGGATCTCAAGACTGCATTATAAGTACCTGATAAGTGAGGGTCTACAACAACCCCCTATTAAGTACTTATATTGTAGTCCTGTGCTACTGTTTTTAGTTTTTGACGACATTTCATCTTTATCCAAGGAGCTTAATCAGTTCTAACTTACTGATGGGGAGTCCCAGCTATTTATTCCAACCCCCAAATCTCATGACTTCAGTTGTGAATGGTTGTGTCTACAATTTCTACTAGTCACATACTTATACTGCAGTCTAGGCAACTCAAGACTGTATTATGAGGACTGGATAAGGGGTATCCACAACACCCACTTTTCAGGTACTTATACCACAGTCTAGTGATGTCAGGACTGCATTGTCTAGAATGCCTACTTACCACGTACTTATACTTAATTTTAAAGACCTCAAGACTTCAATATAAATACCTTAAACATGGGGGTCTCCAACACCTACTTATCACATACTTGTAATTATTTCTATGGACCTTAACACTTCAATATAAGTACCTTACAAGTAGGGGTCTACAGCACCCACTTATGTACTTACAATGAATTCTAAGGAGCTCAAGACTACATTACAAGTACCTGATAAGTGGTGGTCTACAACACCCTACTTATCACGTACTTATAATTAATTCTAAGGACCTTAAGACTGTAGTATAAGTACCTGTCAAGTGGTGGTCTATAACACATACTTATCACATACTTACACTTAATTCTAAGGACCTCAAAACTTCAATATAAGTACCTTAAACATGGGGGTCTACAACACCTACTTATCATGTATTTATAATTCATTCTAAGGACCTCAAGACTGTACTATAAGTACCTGGTAAGTGGTGTTCTACAACACATACTTATCACATACTTACAATTAATTCTAAGGACCTCAACACTTCAATGTAAGTACCTTACAAGTAGGGGTCTACAACACCCACTTATGTACTTATTATGAATTCTAAGGACCTCAAGACTACATTACAAGTACCTGATAACTGGTGGTCTACAACACCTACTTATCACATACTTATAATTAATTCCAAGGACTTCAAGATTGTATTATAAGTACCTGGTAAGTGGGTACACAAACTTATCAGGTACTTATAAAGCAGTCTTAAGGTCCCTACCTGGACAGTTCGGCCACCATGAACACATCATTCATCTCTCACCTGGCAGTTTTACAACCACTCATAACTTAAGGCTTGTGATTTAGGTGTGAGAATAAATAGTTGGGACTCCGCATCAGTCAGTTAGAACTTGGACAAGAGGTGAAACATTACATTTGATCCAGTTGCCTTTTATTGCAGCACTTTGAATCTATAATCATGTCTTTGTTAGTCCCTGTAGGTGGAGAATGAAAAGAACCAGAACTGACTGTATGGACATCCGTAGGCCTCCAGCCTGAGTCCAATCCGACCGTTGGGATTCCAGTCCAGGGGAATCAGGCGGACGTACCGAGCGATCACCGGGTGCTGGAGCTTGTGCTGCACCACGCTGTCTGCATTACTGTTCCCTGGAAAGGCCTGAGAAGAAATCACATCAAAAACACAAGTTAGCTCCTGTGACCTTCCCGCCATCCCTGCAGCGATCCGTCCATCTTCTGAGACACTACAAAGACAACTGTGAAATCTCTCCCTGTGGATCTTCATTGTCAGGCCTATTACTAAAAAAGTGAACACGCTCCTTCATCTTTTCATTAAAGTTGAACTGCAGTCCCCAGGGCGTCTGTGTGAAGTGATATGTTTGATTTTCCTCCTAATGAAGGGAATATTGCGGAGATAGGGCCACGTTCCTGGTGAGCGCTTTCTCAATCAGGTAGAAAATTAGATTTGCGAAGCGCTGGTTGTAGCTTTATATGTATTAGACGCTTTGGTAAACACCTGGTCCATGGAGAATAACATTGATTAACCTCTGCAGTCCTGCAACACCGTCTGCGTTTGTTAAACCTTTACGCTTCAAATTGGACTTAATCTGGAGCAATCTATCATCGTTCTCTTTATAAAACCATCTTTCAGTCCACTTCTCCTTTCTGCTTTTTCCACAGTGACTAAAAACCAGAATTTTATCAGGCTGCTAAATATGATTTTGCTCGATTTTGTCACAGTGACTGATTTTTGTTTAGATTTCTCCTCTACTACACATGGATATTGTACTGCAAAAGAGAAAAATAAGCTGTTAATGAGCACTTACTGATGTGCACATGTCAATCTGTATTAGTAAATTGCTAAATAAGTTCATTAACAACATTTTTTAAATCGAGAATTGATGAAAATGAGAGTAGTTTTTTATTTTAACAGATGAATTACTAGATAGAAGATGTCTCCTGCATTAATTAAATGCTATTTCCACTGTTTGTGCATTACTGACACTCTTGTAAATGTAAGTTTCCTGATTCCAAACGGGTTCTAATATCACAAATAATCCTCACAGTTACCTTAAACTCAGAATTTAGGTGAGCACAAAGCAACTTTCCACTTTTCCATTCTTCTTTTCCAACAGTGACGGAAAATAAAATCATCTCATGCTGCAAAATGTTGTTTTGCGTCCGATTTTTGTTCCTCGCTTGATCCGTTTCCATTTAAAAGTTTGACTAGAAAACAGGTAATAATGCTGTAGTCGCTGGAAATGGATAATATACCGCAAAAGAGAGACTTTGGCAGAAAAAATAAGTAGTTAATGAGCATTTACTAATAAAATTGTATTAGTTAATTGCCATCCATCCATCCATCCATCCATCCATCATCTTCTGCTTATCCGGGGTCGTGGAGGCAGCAGTCTAAGCAGAGAGGCCCAGACTTCCCTCGCCCCAGACACCTCCTCCAGCTCTTCCGGTGGGACCCCGAGGCGTTTCCAGACCAGCCGAGAGACATAGTCCCTCCAGGGTGTCCTAGGTCTTCCCCGAGGCCTCCTCCTGGTGGGACATCCCCTGAACACCTCCCTAGGGAGGCGTCCAGGAGGCATCCAGAACAGATGTCCAAGCCTCCTCAGCTGACTCCTCTCGATGTGGAGAAGTAGCGGCTCTACTCCAAGCTCCTCACCTGATCTCTAAGGGTGCATCCAGCCACCCTGCAGAGGAACTCATTTCAGCCGCTTGTATCCAGGATCTCTTTCTTTCGGTCATGACCCAAAGCTCATGACCACAGGTGAGAGTAGGAACATAGATTGACCAGTAAACCAAGAGCTTCGCCTTTTGTCTTAGCTCCTTCTTCACCACAAGGGACCGGTACAGCGACCGCATGACTGCAGACGATCCACCCGTCAACCTCACGCTCCATCCTCCCCTCACTCGTGAACAAGACCCCGAGATACTTAAACTCCTCTACTTGAGGCAGGGACTCTGCACCAACCCGGAGAGGGCAAGCCACCTTTATCCAGTCGAGAACCACGGCCTTGGATTTGGAGGTGCTGGTCTTTATTAATCCCACAACAGGGAAATTTCCTCGTTACAGCAGCAGAGAAAGAGCAGAAAAACACACAACATACCTTATACATGAAAAAAAACAATCTACTATAAAGAAACATTTTAAATATACAATAAGATACAACAATAAGTGAGGTATGAATATAATATTGCACATGGTGATAGTATGATGAATAGTGCAAAAAAGCTACAACACATTCAGGTTGTTCATCCCAGTTGCTTCACACTTGGCTGCAAACCGCCCCAGTGCTCACTGAAGGTCCAGGTTTAATGAAGCCAACAGTTAATCACCAAAAGCGTTAATTAATGCCATTTTTCTTAGCTCTTCTTTCAATTTTCTTAATTCCAAATAGTCGTAATATCAAAAATCATGTTCACAGGTTCCTCAAACTCAGAATCCAGGTAACACAAAGCAGCTTTCCACTTTTCTGTTATGTTTTTCCCCCAGTGACTGAAAACTAAAGCAGTGTTTTGCTGATAAATATTGTTTTCTTGATTGCGCCACAGTCAGAAATGTGCCTCTGACTTTTGTTTCGAATGTTCTTCTCTCGATCCGTTTCCATTTAAGAGTTGAAAATGTATTCCGCATACCGACTCTGATCGCTTTATTCCTTTTTAGTTTAAATGCAAATACGGTAAACTCAGCCTAAAGAGCGGAGTTTCAGCTGTTTGGAAATAAAGGAGCTGCAGGAGGTTTACTGACTGATGTCCTTCCAGCAGAAGGACGTTTGACCCGCTGAGACGTCCTTCAACTCGCCGCTGAACGCTTTCAGCTCCAGGCCGTTGCTCTGCAGCTGATCCCGACCTCTGGCCTCCGTAAGCAGGAGGCAACATGAGAAAAATACATCTGACATTAACATTTTATCTGACACTGAGATCTTAAATGAGGCTGAAAGTTAAAACGTGATTTCCTCCGAGGAATGGAAGCCTGTTGTTGCACAGAAAGCGTTTCGACCTGATTTGCATTTTTGCATCGCAGCGACTTTTCCCCGGAAACGTTGACAGATGTCGGTGTTGTGTGTCGCACTGATCTCACTGCTTTAACCTCCACTAAGAGCTGCTTCCTGCTGAGGAGGACAGAAGCTGGTTTAGTTTGAGGACCTGGCTTCTGATGTGAGACCAGAGTGAAGGTAGAGAATCCTCCGAAGAGAGACTTTAAGGACAGTAAAACAGATGATCAGAGCAGTGGGATTCAGCTGCTAGTCTTCCTCAAACTGCACCAAAATACAATAAATATCTTACTTTGTAGTACATATGACTTATTCTAGTAATTCTGTAGTGAAATCTGAAATGCTACGGTCTTGTTTGACTCATTTTAAGTGTGTCACGGTGGACTTTCTCTGTTTTTTATCCCCTAATTTAAACAAAGTGCTGTGAGCTCCTGAACAGAACCACGACACTGGTAATAACGCTGAAGCTGAAGTCACTTCCAGTGGGTTTTGTGCTGCAACAAACAGAGATTTTGGCAGAAAACACAAGTTTACTGGCGTGTAAATGTAAATCTGTATGAACAAACAAAACAAAAAACAATGTCAGCTCGTGCCTATGAACATGCAGGTATTTGTTATTGTAAAGTTTAACTACTAGACTTTAAAATTTAGCTGAGCTCAGAGAAACTTTTAGCTGATAAATTTAAAAACAGCCTTTTGTAATGAATAATATTGTAGATTCTTCATCTTAATTTTTTAATTAGTCGGATAAATTTGTGTAACAGAACATTTTGTAGGGTTTTGATTATAATTCTTAAATTACAAACGTGTATAATATAGAACATTGTCAGGTCTTAGCCATTATATTTAAATTAGTCAGGGTCATTTGTATTGTCGAGTCCTGACTTTAATATTTAATGTATTCAGAAACTGTTGTATTATATGTAATATTGGTAATCATTAATATCATAACTAGTCAGGTAAATTTGCATAAATGATATTGTTGGGTCCATATCTTTACTTCAGTGAGGCTCATTTTAATATTACATAATAATATGTGGAATTTTTTAACCTGATATTTAAATTATTTAAGTGAATTTATACGATATATAATATTTTAGGGTCTTAACTGTAATATTAAAACTTGCTACGTTCATTTTTAAATCTAAATCTTATTGCTCTCTTTTCAAGTAAATTTCTGTAATAAATAATATTGGAGTGGTGGTTCAACAGGTGAAGCCCTGGAACCATGGGCCCCTGATCAAGGCCCTTAACCCCCCCAGGTACCTCACTGTGGCAGCCCACTGCCCCCTAACTATAATGGGTCAAAATGCAGGGAGGAATTTCCCCAAGGGGATTAATAAAGGATAAAATTATTAGTTTAGTAAGGTAAATTTGTATTATAGCGTCTTGACCTTAAATATTTGGGGGTCTTAACCTGAATATTTAAGATTTTCCAGTTAATTTGCTTCATTTATAATAATGTGGGATTTTATTCCTGATATCTAATGAATTTATATTATACATAACATTCAAGGATGCCAACTTTAATATTTCAGCTTGTTAAGTTTATTACTCTTTTGTCAGTTAATTGTAGCGGCTTAACATTAATACTTACATTTGTCAGGTAGTTTTGTATTGTAGAGTTTGATCTTAATATTATTAGTGAGGAAAATTATATAACATTGTGACGTTTTACCACTAATATTTAAATTAGGTAAATTAAATATTGTAGGGTCTTAACCTAAATATTTAATTTAGTCAAGTTTATATGTATAATATAAAATACTGCAGGGTAATAAACTTAATATTTAAAATAGTCAGGCAGGTTTAAATTTTAGAGACCCCAATATTAAGAGAATACAATAATAATAATAATAATAATAAAAATAATAATAAAAAAAAATAATAGTAGTAGTAGTAGTAGTAGTAGTAGTAGTAATAATGATCATTATTATTATTTAATATTGTAGGGTTTTAACTTTAATATATTTTTTAGTCAGGTTAATTTATATTATATATATATATATATATATACATATAACAAAGTAGGATTTTAACCATAAAATGTGAATTAGTTGGTGAATTTATACCTTGACTAATATTGTAGGGTCTTAACTTCACTTCAGTGCTCTAATATTTAATTTGTTAGGTAAATTTGTCATATTAATCTTATTTTTGTTTTGGAAAGGACTTTGGCTGTTGTTCTAAATGTGCTTTCTAAATATCGGTGACTTGATTTGATTTGACTTCTGGTGAACAAACGTCACTCGGCTCACTGAAAGTCAAACATCAGTGAGAATTAACATCAACCAGATCACAGATTTCACTTTAAATAAACCAGAATTATCTTAAATCTGACTGAAAATCCTCCTATTGTTCACAGCATGAAGCAAATGTCCATAATTTCCACATTATTCCCAAATAAACTGCATTTTTTTTCCCACATAAAGTAGATATCTGCATCCCTATAATGGATCTTAACGTCCTGTAGGGAAATCTGTCGTTCACATCGGCCACCTTCACCTCCATTAACACTTAAGGATGTTATATTCCCTGATTAGAGGAGACTGTATTCTCGGCACCAGCTGCTCTTTACACCTTTGCGGGTATTGTAAAGTGAGAAACAGGAGATGAGAGAGGAGGAGAAAATTAGAAAATGAGCTCCCGAACAGTGTCCTCTAAGCTTAAAGGAAATAAAGGTCCTGGAGGAGCAGTGACTGATGGAGCAGCTCAGCGGCCCACAGCCACAATAAACCGGCTGACTAATGCTGCAGCTTTGGAGGGACTTTGGAGACACGCTGCGGATTTCATCCCGGTTTATGCTGAGTGTGAAATCAACAAGCTTTTAAGCCGTGAGAAGCCTTTTTTGTTCTCCGTCTGAAGGAGACTTAAGCTGACGTTGGTTTCCGCCTCGCTGTGGAAGCCTTTCCTCTGATTGTCTGGAAAATGAAGCCACGGCGACACACTTTCCTCTCTAGAGCAGGTAAATCCCGCTGCTTCACCTGCCGTCTCAGAGCGAGTCGGTAAATGCGATGCTAATTCCTTAAACTGGAGGGTTTTTCCTCGACGGACAACTTTTATCTCTACAGCAGCAGAGTTTCCCTGAAAACTAAAAGCTGATTTTTCAATTAATCATGCTGCAACCACAGTCTTCATATAATTGGCTTCAGTGATTCCATCTGACAAACCGAACTCATTATTAATAAAGAACGAACGGCTGATGATGGATGGAGATGCAGTGCAGAGTCTTAGAAAGGTGCCGTCCAGGTTTTATGCAGAATCATGCTTCAGATATTGTTTGAAAGCTGATAAAAAGCTGCCTGTTTAACTGTCTGCTCAGTCACTGCAGTGTCTTAATACACTTTGTGATAGATCTGCTGTCTAACAATAGTATTTATACACAGATCAGCCTCAATATCCTGACCACTGACAGGTGAAGTGAACAACATTGATCATATTGGTACTATGTGGTGTTCTGATGGAAAACCTTGGATTTTAACATCCGTGTTGATGAGACTTAGACACCCAAATAAACATTGTTCCACAACAAACACACTCCCTCATGCTGATGGAAATCCCAAATGTCACTGGAGGAAAATGCACCCCACCACATGGAAACAACATCAACCAATCAGGAACATGTTGAGGAACATGACAATGGCCCAAGATCAGAATCAGAATCAAAATAATAGGTATTATGGGGGCGGATGTGTCAAAGTCCTGGAGGTGTACAGGTCCAGGAGGGATGGGAGACCGCAGCCTGCCCTTGTCCTAGACAGTGGCAGCGGCGTACCAAATGGTGATGGAGGAGGTGGGGATGGACTCTATGATGGAGGTGTAGAAGTGCACCATCAACTTCCTCAGCTGCCGCAGACAATACATCCTCTGCTGTGCCTTCTTTGTGATGGCGCTGAGGTTCAGCTCCCACTTGAGGTCCTAGGTCAGGGGTGTCTAATCCTGGTCCTTGAGGGCCACTATCCTGCATGTTTTAGATGTTTCCCTCTTCCAGTACACCTGATTTAAATGATCAGGATCGTTATCAGGCTTCTGCAGAGCTTGAAGATGAGCTGATCATTTGAATCAGGTGTGTTGGAAGAGGGAAACATCTAAAACATGCTGGATAGTGGACCTCGAGGACCAGGATTGGACACCCCCGTCCTAGGTGATGACAGTGCCCAGGAAGCGAGAGGACTCCATGGTGTCAACCTGGGAGTTGCACAGGGTGATGGGGACAGGTAGGGTGCATTCTTCCTAATGTCCACCACCATCTCCACTGTCTTTAGAGCATTAGGCTCCAGCTAATGCTCTAAAGAAACAATGCAAAATATTGTTTTGCGTCTGATTTTTGTTCCTCGCTTGATCCGTTTCCATTTAAAAGTTTGACTAGAAAACAGGTAATAATGCTGTAGTCACTGGAAATGGATAATATACCGCAAAAGACAGACTTTGGCAGAAAAAAATAAGTTGTTAATGAACATTTACTAATAAAATTGTATTAGTTAATTCCATCCATCCATCCATCCATCCATCCATCCATCCATCCATCCATCCATCCATCCAACCATCCATCCATCCATCCATCCATCCATCCGATGGATCCGACGTCATGAGTCCGATGACGGTGGTTTAATCTGCAAATTTCAGGAGCTTAGATGTTGATTTGACCTCCAAACTTCCTACACCCCATTGTGATCAAGCATCAACAGGATGCAGTGGAACAAGTTGGATTGACAGAGGCCCCACTGCACAAGTCAGAGCACCCAAAGGATCCAGTGCCAACGTCCTGGTTCCAGACCCCATAGGACACCCTGAGAGGTCCTCTGGTCCATGCCCAATGGTTCAGAGCATGTTTGACAACATAGGGGGACCAACACAATATTAGGCAGACGCTCATAATGTTGTGTCTGATCGGTACAAGTTACCGTTAATGTAATCATGATGTAAATGTTGCATTGATATGTACCACCCACTTAAATAGTGTTGCAGGACTTTCAATTTCCCTGCATGAGATAAATGTGTGTCTTGAACATGCTACTGTGAATCCTCTCTCACTGTCTAGAAGGTGGGTTTAGTTCACCTGAGAGAGCAACTGGCTGACATGTCACCTGCTAATGCTGCTCACCTGGACCTTCCAGGCTATAAAAACCTCCCTCCATAAATGTTCATCTTCTCTTTAATCCATCTGTAATCTGCCTGCTTTTGTGTCTCTACCTGCAACGCCTCCACACCTGAACCACATCCATTCCCTCCCGCATTGCCGACATGTTCAACAACAAGCTGAACTGTGACTGACACCTCACCTGTCTGATGCAAAGAAAGATGAGCAGTGTGACCGAAGCAGGGGCCCGGACGAGCCCCCATGTTACGGTCCGGCTCGAAAGGCCGAAAACAGTAGAGGGAAGACAGACCACGGAGCCGGTTCAAAGCCCTTCTTTGGGGCATTTATTTAAATCATAAGTTGTCTGCATGTCATCAGTGTAGATGTGTTGTGTGCTGTGGGGATGTCGTCAGTGGGTGTAATGAAATGAAGTGTTGGAATGCATGAAGGTGCACAATCAAAAAGTTGGTTGCACCCCGAGGCCACGCAGTGACGGAGAGAGCCCCCTGAAGCCACAGCGGAAGTCAGCATTTGTAGGCGAGTCCCGGTGTCGGCTCCACACACAGAAAGCACACATTAGTAAGGCCACCACAATACCAGCAGGGGGGGGGCGTCACAGGCCTGTTAATAGATACTAAACCAGACAAATCCTGTCTCCACGTGGGGGTAACATACAATTACCAGTGTTTAATGAAGCTACTGCCACTGCTGTTATATTATTTTCTGATTTGTTGTATCATTCCGTGATTCTACCATGATTGGATTTGCTATATTATTTACTCAGTTTGATCATCATTCGTCTAACCTTATGTGGCCTTGGGGTCATAGACAGTCTGCACTCATTTCATTGTCTTTGTTGCTATGGAAACGGGAATAGCTGCACTCCCAGTTTCCGTCTCGTCCTGTTCCCGTGGACAGTTCGCCGTTGTTACGAATAAACAGAATGAAAAGGGAGTAGATGTGCTTGCAGCTCCTGTCTTATCTGACTCAGCAGTTTCTGTGTTCAGCAAAGTTCTGCAAATGGATGCACGCCTTAAATACAACGCACACACACTTGTTTTAGCACATGTCAGTAAATCCACGTGAACAGTGGTTGGCGTGTTCGTGTTAGAGATAACCGGCCAATGAGACTCGGTTGCGTCTAAGTCCAACCTGTGTACGGGGCAGGCCCAGCCCAAGAAGGTAAATGTGGATTATACCTGTACATCGGGGCTCACTCTGAGGAAGTTCCTGCGAGAGCTTTGTCATTTTGAGACCAGCGCCGCCATACTTTACCTGTGGCCTAAATAAATTCTACATCTGTGAACTGAAAATTTATCGGGTACGGTCTCGGGCTTTAAGAATTCTGCTGCAGATATTTAGTAAACTGGAAGGAAAGACGCTCTCTGGGATGTTTTTAGATCCGTACTGGTGCTGAAATGTAGAAAAAACATTCCTAAATCACTCCACACAAGTCGAAGTGCCATTGTTGGTGCATGTTGTTACTGATCTAGTCAGGATTTGTGCAGAAAAGCAACCAGGGTGCACCTCCAGATACAAAGCCGACATGTTCTGCAGGCATCAGATTGACAGAAACGAGTGCATGAGTATGTTTTTTTTTTAACTCACCCCGATGCTGCCTTCCTGTCTGTACTGCCTCCAGTTGTGTCCGGTGTCGCTGAACATCAGCAGGTAGTTGGTCTGCCAGTCAGAGCTGCCGTATCGTCCCTGTGTGGCGACAGCAGTGATGTGAGTCCTTCCACCGAGGTCGACCTCCAGCCACTGATATCCGTCTGAACTGAGGGGAGACCAGCCTCCAGCTCCTGATCAGAGGGAGAAGAAGCAGAGAGGAACGCCTTTACATGACAAAAGGAATGAAAGGAACAAAACATTTGTAGGTAAAGTGAAGAGCGCTGGAAAGTTAAAGCAGGATTAAGGCATCAACAGACGCTCGGCTGCATTAACGAAAATAAAAAGTTTCACATGCAAATCCATGCAAAGCGTTCGGAAACATCTCGCTGAACTTCATCAAACTCCTCCATAGTTTAAAAGCCCCGAATGCAGAAGCTTTATCAGCCCCCTTTTTCTTTGATGTTTAATTTGGAGCAGTCAGAAGAGTTTAATCTGTAGCTCAGGGTGCGTTTCTCTGCATAATATGAGCTGCAGAATAAAAACCAGCGAGCGCTAGACGATATGAAATGAAGTGGCCAGTTATGGGAGACCTTCAGTCTTCTGAGGACCACGGAGATGTTTTGAATAATTAAAATACCAAAGAGTGTGTGTTGGCGCACAAGTGAAAGCAGTGATTCATAACAAAGTGTCATTTTCCTGCAGAACACAGCATTTCTACACTTGTGAGGACCCTCCTGATTGCTTCGAACCCAAACCCAAACCTTCCCCTGAGGGCGACGGCTCACATTACCTCCTATTAAACCCATTCATTCCTTTACTTGCGCTCGTCTCTCTTTACAACCTCATCATGGGCGCTGAATGGAGGTTTTCGGCCGCTTATATGGAGGAATGCTTTAACAAAAAGATCCCATTTCTGTTTGTTTAATTCATAATGATGACATGCATACGAATGAGAACAGAACAATTTAAACTCTGACTCTTAGAAATTATGTTTATATGCAACCAATTTGCTACGTTGAAGTGAGTATTTCCTGCTGAAGTCCCTGATTTAACCCCTAAAAACTCACTCTGTGTAATAGAGTTACACATTTAGAAGGTTTTTTTTCTATAACAATGATCCCATCTCGCCTTTAAATGGCTTTGATGTAACTCTACAATGTTGAATGAGCAGACAGGACTGCCACCAGAAACCGACTCTGAAGAAGAATACCGATACAGAAAGCTCCACCCTGCAAGATGACAGGATTCTTTATTTATGTTTGTTACATACACTGTAAGAAAAAAATAAAAATAAACTAAATAGCTCACTGAGTTAAGGCGTTATCATGTAGCCAGCAGCGGTCGTGGGTTCGAGTCCGGCTCACGACCCTTTGCTGCGTGTCTCTCCTCCATCATTAAAAATGAAATAAAACTAAAAATGAATAAATAAAAGAAATCCATTTTTAAAAAAATACGGTGAAAATCTGGCAGCAAACAATCCAGAAAACAACTGCAAAAGTAAAAAAAAAGTAAAAGTGCTGCTCAACGGCCTTGGGAGATGGCAGGTACCCGTGGCGACACGACCAGGTGCTGCAGGCAATAGCAGACACCATCTACACTGGCATCAGCACCAGTAAGCGGCACCCCCCAAGCAGGAGCATGATTGCCTTTGTCCGAGCAGGGGAGAAACCTCAACCCTCCAAGAAGACCCAGGGGGGCCTGCTCTCAACAGCAAGGGACTGGCAGCTCCTGGTTGACTTAGGGAGGCAGTTGCGATTCCCAGACATCATCGCAGCTACGTCCCTGCGACCAGACATGGTCTTGATCTCCGCAGCCAGCAAGCAGGTGGTGCTCCTCGAGTTGTCCGTCCCCTGGGAGGACAGAATAGAGGAGGCGCAGGAGAGGAAGAGGGCAAAGTATGCGTATCTTGTGGCCGAGTGCCGGAGGAATGGGTGGAAGGCCCGCTGCGAGCCTGTTGAGGTTGGCTGCAGGGGCTTTGCAGGCAAGTCCTTACACCGGGTCCTGGGGCTCCTTGGAATCCATGGACTGCACAGACGAAGAGCCACAAAAACCATCCTGGAAGCGGCTGAAAAGGCTTCAAGGTGGCTCTGGTTGAAGAGGGGGGAGGCGTGGCGTAGTGCGCTACCTGGACACAAGTCGGGGGACTGATCACCCCCGGCTGGGTCGCCTGGGTGAGGGTGTCTGATTAAGACCCGAAACACCCGATGAGCCTGGGAGAATCACTGATGATGTGTCCAGGTTGCACCACTAGGTGTATTATAGAACTAACAGCAAATATCTGTAAAATACTGATATTTTATTGATATTGAGCTGAGTCAGCTCGCAAAAATCGGCCTGATTATCCTGGAGTACATGCCGGCCTTAAGTTTAATAAGTTTGGACAAAAGTTCTGCCAACTAGGATTTTCTTATTGGGTTCCGGGTAAAACTTTCCTTCTGTCCGGTCCACCTCCTGCCTGTTTATTTATTTATGTATTTAATTTGATTGTTTTCAGGGGGAGCGGAGCGTTTTTCCATTTTATTGGAAAGGGACAGTGAAAGCGGGGGAGACAGGAGAGCGACATGCAGCAAAGTCTTGAGGTGGACTTGAACCCATGACGGCTGCTAAGGGACTGAGCCCGTGTGGTATCACCATAGCCACTTGACACCTGAATTTATTTACAGTTATATAAAAACAATAATTTTATGTGTTTTTGATTTCAAGTTGATGTTTAATTAAGTGGAGATTGTTAATTTGTTTATAGCACATATAGTAGGTATAAAGGTGTAATGCAACAGGCATTAATGGTAAAAATTTTTTTATTGATGCCGCAAATGCCGTTCAAACTGGTCCTAAGAGAAACCAGTGCTTGCAAAAGGTTCCTATGTATGTATTGAATATTCACGAACCAGCATTGGGGGAATGCAGACGCTACCTCGGCTGCAGCGGTACGTTGCAAATTTGCGACAACCGGCGTTAAGGGGTGAACTCAGTGAGCTAAACGGCGGCCAATTCTGGCTCCTAAATTACCAAAAATAAATTCTTTATCAAAACTCTAGTAGAGGCAACGATAGAGAGAGGTCTGCTGTGCTGGTTGCTAGTGGCTATGCTTAATTTAGGAGTGACGTTAGCTTAAAAACACTAATGAGAACAACACATGCCTGGTTACCGTTTTTACAGTGCAGTTAAAAACAGTAAAAGATAAACACTGTGTATGTTGGATTATGAATCAGTTTTAAATGTTAACACTGAACCTGCTGTCTGAGTCTTTTGCCTCGTGAGCCTTCCATCCACCCCGACCTCCTCCCACCGATCATCAACAAACCCGACGCCTCTAAACACGTTTGTTCGTCTCCTCAGCAGAATTTAGGAAGCAGCTGACTAATATGCAAACATAACTCCTCACAGCTGCAGACTCACATCCTGCCTTTGATTTAACTCTGAGCTGATTTACAGCTGGTGCCACGACAGGAAGTAAACAAGAAGACGTCGAATAAACGAACATGCGTGTAAACAATGGACGCATCTTTAACCGTCTCCTGCAGCATCTTCTCTACTGTTTTATACCTCGACCGTCTTATCCCTGAATCATTTCTGCGTCTCAGCCCCTCGTCCTCTGTGTGCTTCATTATTCTCCCAAACAAACCCTAAAACACATCCTTAGGCCTCAAGCCGCCTCGTAAAGACGTCAGGAGACGGTCCTCACAGAGATAGATGACTTATTATCACATCAGTAGGTCCTACCAGGCCATAATTCACTCTGATATGAGAGAAATGTGTGTTTTTCTCTATATTTTTTATATTAAAAAGATGACTGATCCCTTCTGAATGACTTTGAAGGCAGATCTCTAATTAACTCAGACCATCATCAGCGTCGTCCTTTAGCGGCTGTGATTCTTTTAAAGTGACAGCTGCAGATTAAAGAGCTGTACTGATGTAGCGGCTGGTTTTATTATAAAAAACGTCTGAGCTCTCGGTGGATTGAGCCGCTTGGTATCAGTGGAATTTAAAGTTTAAAGGGGAAATTAAAGGAACGTCACTTTGAATCTTCTCATGGGAGCATAAAGTTTAAAATTTACGTCCAAAAAGCAAATTAGAGGACCTCCACCCCAGTTTAAGGAGGAAAAACTGAAGTTATGTCTCATATCTTTGTTAGTTTTTGTAGATGTTTGTTGTTTGTTTGTCATTAGTGAAGTAAATTTCCCTGCAATCACAGACATTATAATGCTGCTTCCTACCTTGGATCACTCCACTGTACAAAAATATAAAGATGAACATGCAAATACTTTCTTTTATGACTTTTTTTATTGTTCTGGTGTGAAAATGTTCAGTTTAGCCAACTGTCTACAACTAACTGTTCAACTGGTGACAAATTCTCGACCATTAAGTTCCTCCAAACACCGGATATGTGTGGATTTAAAGAACAATACTGAGATCATGTTAAATTACAGATAATATCCTGTAAAAATACAAAAAAAAAAAATTAATTTACATGTTGACTGTAATAAAACAGATCAAAACTGTATTTAATCAAAAATCTTTAATTTTACAAACAGCAATTTTCTCTATTACAACATTTAACCATGTAATTATATTATTTAAATGTATTTAAATCATCAAAAAAAATAATTTTCCAGATATTTTCCATTATTTGAGAGAAAGTTTATCTACATTAACGACTGAAAAATGGTAATTTTTTGACTTTTTTCTTCTTCTTTTCTTTTCTTTAAAATATGGCTATTTTACAGGTTTTCCTAGTTTTGTTAAGATACAGATAATATCTGGTAAAATTACAGAAACAAACTTTATTATTTTCACATGTGGACTGTAAAAAAAAACAACAACCAAACAAAACAGGCCAAAACTGTATATAAACAAAAATCTGTATTTTTACAAACAGTAATCGTCCTGTTACAACATTTGACCATCATTTTACTGTATTGAAATCATCCAAACTATATAATTTTACAGATATTTGCTGTTATTTGAGAGAAAGTTTATGTATATTAAGGACTGAAAAATGGTATTTTTTTCTATTTTTTATTTTTTGTTTTTTAATGGTTATTTTACAGATTTTCCCAGTTTTGTTAAGTTACAGATAATATCCTGTAAAATTACAGAAAAAAAATATTAACTCACATGTAACTTTAACACAAACAAACAAAACAGGCCAAAACTGTTTATAATCAAAAGTCAGTATTTTTACAAACAGTAATTTGTTCTGTTACAACATTTGACCATAGAATTAAACAATTTTACTGTATTTAAATAGTCTGTAAATATTATTTTACAGATATTTGCTGTTATTTGAGAGAAAGATTATGTATATTAAAGACTGAAAATGGTTATTATTTTACAGGTTTTCACAATTAAATTACAGATAATATCCCATAAAATTACGGAAAAAATGTATTATTCACATGAAAATTGTAAAAAATCCAAACAAAAACAAACAAACAAAGAACAGACTAAAATTGTGCATAAAGCCCACAGTATGGTTTTTTTTAACAAATAATAATGTTATTTTCCAACACTAGACAACATTACACTGTTTTACTGTATTTAAATCATCCAAAACTATTATTTTTTAATTATTTTACAAGTATTTGCATATTAAAGAAGAGTTATGCGTATTAAGAATTGGAAAATATGTCACATTTTTATTGGTATTTTAAAGATTTCACTGTTTTCTATAATTCTGGATAGTATTTAGTGAAATGACAGAAACTAGTAATGTACATTTTGACTGTTTGAAAAGAAAATAAATAAATAAAAATTGCAAATTGTAAAAATATAGCGACTTATTGACGATGTGTGACGGTAGAATCACTGTTTATAAATCTGCTGTCATTTTCACTGCTGGCGTTCTCCAACATGTCGTGATTTAATTTTCCTTTTGTTGTCAGAATTTAATGTTTTCTTTTCAAAAGGATGTTTTTTTAAATGTCTGTGAAAAGCATCAACCTTTGTTTCCAGTTCTCTTTGTGTTCAGTCTGATTTAATTTGCGTCCCCCAGAGCAGCCTGTACTTTTCACAGAAGAACTAACAGTAATAGATTAAATAATTAGCGGCAGCAGCTAATTGACAAATGGCGTTCAGCTTTTTGAAGGTTGTGATGATAATTTGGGTGATTTTGTGATTTATTCCCAGAGCAGCAGCAGGTTTTTGTGGAGAAATAAGGAAATATTGGAGCAGTGTGTGCATTTACTCTGTTTTCAAGCTTCAGAAATGATAAAATTCTGAGTTTTAGTTGAAAAATTGACCGCATATTGTTTTATATGAAGCTCTTATAAAGGAAAAAACATGAATCTAGTATTTTAAAGCTTTTAACGGGAAAACAAGGATTGATTAGGAGCCAGATTTGCATATTTAAGGCTGCTCTTTTAGGTTTCTGCACATGCTAGTAATGAAACAACACTATAGGAGGAAACCAAACAGCTCGAGCTGATCTGCGTTGTTTGGTGTCGTTTTGCTGCTAAATCAACCCTGAATGAGGCGACTCCTCGGAGATCGTGTGAAGAGTTCGCAGCAGCTGGAAGAGACGTTAATTTATTCACTGGTTTCTTCAGAGAACAGTCGGGATTTAGAAAACTAAAGCGTTTTTTTTTTATTATTGAGTCAATGAGGCGTTTTGCTGCATTGTGGATTCCCTCTGAAGTGTGTGTTCTCGTCTCAACATGAATTAGATTTATTGATCAAACTCGTTCAGTCCTGAGCTCTGATTCCACTCGAATCCTGGACAGAGAACTAATAAGGCTTCATGAGTGTGCAGAATACAAGGTGTTCCTGTTGGCAGGAAATCAGTTACAAGAGCTGATGAGCTAAACCTTCACTAATACGCTAACACAGCTTTCTAACATCGTCTCAGAGGGTTTGGAGGCATCCATCTTCCCTATGCGTGCATGTTCTCTTATATAGTGACACTTTTTATACTGATGTTAGCCTGGATTCCATATCTATTTAAACTATTTAATCACAGTGTTTTAAAACTACTTAAGTTTAATTATTTTACTATAAAATCTAGATATATTCTAATAATTTGTGTAGATGATCTTGAATGAAGTTATCGTCCTGATCACGCCTCTTTCCACCACCTAAAACCAAAATACGTCACAATACTGAGAAAACTCCTTATAACTATGACTTTATGTGTCATGTTTCTGGTTTTGTATATCCTAATAATTTCTGAAATGTGACTCATGTCATTATTATGGAAAAACAATATAGTAACTGTGTCAAGGTCTACAAACTATGACTCATTAACTATAAAAAAATATAAAAATACACCCTTTATCAGTGCAACAAATTGAAAAAACAAAAAGAATCGCTGGATTTCAGCTTTCCTATGGTCTTTGAACTAATCATTTGTGACGAGGAGCTTGGTCGGAAAACCAGCTCTAAGCTTAAAATTGAGATATTTTAATAAAATCACTTTATTCCGCATGCTTCAAAAGTGACTGAAGTAACCAGATTGTATTAAGGACAAAAAGCTCTGCTCTCTACAGCACAAACGTGAAGCCTTTAGTTATTCGACAGTGACGCAACAAAAAGTAAAACAGACTTGGCTGAACTGCAGGCTGTATTTAGACAGAGCACAGAAGAGACAACCCCTACTGTGAAGCATGGTGGTGGCAACATCATGACGTGGAGCATGGTGGTGGCAGCATCATGATGTGAAACATGGTGGTGGCAGCATCATGATGTGAAGCATGGTGGTGGCAGCATCATGATGTGAAACATGGTGGTGGCAGTATCATGATGTGAAGCACGGTGGTGGCAGCATCATGATGTGGAGCACGGTGGTGGCAGCATCATGATGTGGAGCACGGTGGTGGCAGCATCATGATGTGAAGCACGGTGGAGGCAGCATCATGATGTGAAGCACGGTGGTGTCGGCATCATACATGTGAAGCATGGTGGTGGCAGCATCATGATGTAAAGTATAGGGGTGGAAGCATCATGACGTGAAGCATGGTGATGGCAGCATCATGATGTGAAGCATGGTGGTGGCAGCATCATGATGTGAAGCATGGTGGTGGCAGCATCATGATGTGAAGCATGGTGGTGGCAGCATCATGATGTGGAGCACGGTGGAGGCAGCATCATGATGTGAAGCACGGTGGTGTCGGCATCATACATGTGAAGCATGGTGGTGGCAGCATCATGATGTAAAGTATAGGGGTGGAAGCATCATGACGTGAAGCATGGTGGTGGCAGCATCATGATGTAGAAAATTGTGGTGGCAGCATCATGATGTGAAGCATGGTGGTGGCAGCACCATGACGTGAAGCATGATGGTGGTAGCATCATGATGTGAAGCATGGTGGTGGCAGCATCATGATGTGAAGCATGGTAGTGGCAGCATCATGACGTGGATGAGCAGATACTTTATTCATCAGCTTGGGGAAATTCCAGCTTTCCAGTAACTCACACACGTTATATTCGAAAAAGATAAGGAAACAAATGTACAAGAGAACATGCAATAAACATGCAAACCAAAGAAATAAGGTGTCAAAATTGCTGATATTATTTAAAAAAGAGTATTAAAAATAGTTTAATAGGACTAATAATTTGCATAAGTTAAATTCTCTCAAGTTTTCATGACAACTTACTTTAATTTTTTAAGCAAACTAGATTCCTCCATTTTTTTTCTGGGTTCTCATCTTGGCTTAGATGCTTTAAATATTTAATGCTGGCAATTTATTAGTTTGCTGCACAAAACCAGAAGCATGTCTCTGATGTCAGTGCCCCTCGTGGTTCATCGCTTCTTCATCTATTTGCTCTCCTGTTTTTTCAGCTGTTGTGCCTTTCAGATGCATGTGATCCCCCTTTGGAGGCACCAGATCCTCCTTTACGCAGCTCAGACTCGGGTCGGTAAACAGACAGCCACCTGCAGGCTTCGCTTCCTGCAAACTCCCAGGTGGAGAAAATCATTCGGAACCAGAGTCGGAGACAAAGACATCACAGCGACTTTTGTCCCTGCATCGCCCCTTTATTTTCCACCTCTATCCTGTGATCTGCTACCAAACCGGCCAACAGAACACAGCAGAAACAGGCATTAATCACCATCAGTCACATTACAAGACGTCTCAGGTGGCATGAATCCAGCTAAAGGTTGGTTTTTGATGCTGTTTGTCGCATCACGAGCTGAACAGAAACAGAGGGGAGATTATTTTATCTCGGGAAGAAAAGAATACAAGGATGCAGCCATGATTTATTGATGTTCACCTGCTAAATTTTACATGTGAATATCAGAGATCTCATTGCGTCCTAACTGACATGTCACAGGCCTGTTTCTAACCAACAGAAGCATCCAGTACATCCAGATATTAAGACGTCAGGCTGCACTTTAAAGTACCTACAAATCCGCGCAACACTAATGTCACTGTATTCTCCTTCGGTGCAGATGTGATCTTCATAAATCTGGTTTAAGAACAGCTCCCACCGAGGTTTGTTTGTGTAATTTATGTGCACAACTCCAAATTATTCTACTAAAGCATCTGCAGTGGGAGGATATTGTTGTTTTGAGCAGCACCGAGGTGCAAATGTGAGCATCTATCTATTCAACCCTGTCTCTACCTACTTATTAGTAACTTAGTTAAGTTTAGACACCAAAATTAGTTGGTTAAGTCGAGGGGAAAAGCACAGTTTGGGTTAAATATGAGTCTTTTGCAGGATGTTGGAAGCTTTTCCTTCAGTTTCTAATATGGCTGAGAATGAACGACATTAAAGCAATAAAATAAATGTTAAAAAGTTGATTTGTGATACGTCACAGACAAACGTAATCCAGCAGGAAATATGTTTTCCTCAAGCAAAATGTAGTTTAGTTGTTAAGACACATATTTATTGGGAAACTGTGCAGCTATATCCATTATAACCAGTGGGTTTGAACATCTGGTTACAATCCTGTCAAAATGTCCAGATTTGTTAAACCTGCATCGTGGGACTTGTCGCCCCCTTGTGACAGTGCGAGTAATTACAGAAGCTGGAGCATCTGAAACGTTTATTACATGCTTCCTTAGTTTTTCCACCATATTCAACTTGAGGCATTTTGACATTAACTGATCAACTCATTCAATTAAGAATGAGTTGAGTAAATTTGGAATATGGCAATATTAGAACCATGTTGGTGGGATCAACTAGGACTTAGAAACTCGGGAGTTTAAAGGAAAAGTTAAAACTCTGGTTTACTGGGAAATACAGAAAGATTTACTGTTGCTGACTGGCTTAATCAGCATTATGTCCAATATTGAGTTTTTTGTCCATCAGATTAGACGTTTGGTATGGCATCATGATGTGAGGCATGGTGGTGGCGGCATCATGATGTGAAGCATGGTGGTGGTGGCATCATGATGTGAAGCATGGTGGTGGCGGCATCATGATGTGAAGCATGGTGGTGGCAGCATCATGATGTGAAGCATGGTGGTGGCGGCATCATGATGTGAAGCATGGTGGTGGTGGCATCATGATGTGAGGCATGGTGGTGGAAGCATTATAATGTGAAGCATGGTGGTGGCAGCATCATGATGTGAAGCATGGTGGTGGCAGCATCATGATGTGAAGCATGGTGGTGGTAGCATCATGATGTGAAGCATGGTGGTGGCGGCATCATGATGTGAGGCATGGTGGTGGCGGCATCATGATGTGAAGCATGGTGGTGGTAGCATCATGATGTGAAGCATGGTGGTGGTAGCATCATGATGTGAAGCATGGTGGTGGTTGCATCATGATGTGAAGCATGGTGGTGGTGGCATCATGATGTGAAGTATGGTGGTGGCAGCATCATGATGTGAAGCATGGTGGTGGTAGCATCATGATATGAGGCATGGTGGTGGCGGCATCATGATGTGAAGCATGGTGGTGGTGGCATCATGATGTGAAGCATGGTGGTGGCCGCATCATGATGTGTAGCATGGTGGTGGCAGCATCATGATGTGAAGCATGGGGATGGCCGCATCATGATTTGAGGCATGGTGGTGGCGGCATCATGATGTGAAGCATGGTGGTGGTGGCATCATGATGTGAAGCATGGTGGTGGTAGCATCATGATGTGAAGCATGGTGGTGGTAGCATCATGATGTGAAGCATGGTGGTGGTAGCATCATGATGTGAGGCATGGTGGTGGCGGCATCATGATGTGAAGCATGGTGGTGGTGGCATCATGATGTGAAGCATGGTGGTGGCAGCATCATAATGTGAAGCATGGTGGTGGTGGCATCATGATGTGAGGCATTGTGGTGGCGGCATCATGATGTGAAGCATGGTGGTGGTGGCATCATGATGTGAAGCATGGTGGTGACAGCATCATGATGTGAAGCATGGTGGTGGCATCATGATGTGAGGCATTGTGGTGGTGGCATCATGATGTGAAGCATGGTGGTGGAAACATCATGACTTGAAGCATGGTGGTGGAAACATCATGACTTGAAGCATGGTGGTGGTATCATGATGTGAAGCATGGTGGTGGAAACATCATGACTTGAAGCATGGTGGTGGAAACATCATGATGTGAAGCATGGTGGTGGAGGTATCATGATGTGAAGCATTGTGGTGGCATCATGATGTGAAGCATGGTGGTGGTAGCATCATGATGTGAATCAGGATGGTGGTAGCATCATGATGTGAAGCATGGTGGGGGCAGCATCATGATGTGAAGCATGGTGGTGGCATCATCATGATGTGAAGCATGGTGGTGGCAGCATCATGATGTGAAGCATGGTGGTGGCATCATCATGATGTGAAGCATGGTGGTGGCAGCATCATGATGTGAAGCATGGTGGTGGTAGCATCATGATGTGAAGCATGGTGGTGGCAGCATCATGATGTAAAGTATAGTGGTGGAAGCATTATAATGTGAAGCATTGTGGTGGAAGCATCATGATGTAAAACATGGTGGTGGCGGCAGCATGATGTGAGGCATGGTGGTGGCGGCATCATGATGTGAAGCATGGTGGTGGTGGCATCATGATGTGAAGCATGGTGGTGGCGGCATCATGATGTGAAGCATGGTGGTGGCGGCATCATGATGTGAAGCATGCTGGTGGCGGCATCATGATGTGAAGCATGGTGGGGGCAGCATCATGATGTGAAGCATGGTGGTGGGAGCAACATGATGTGAAGCATGGTGGTGGAGGCATCATGATGTGAAGCATGGTGGTGGCGGCATCATGATGTGAAGCATGGTGGTGGCGGCATCATGATGTGAAGCATGGTGGTGGCGGCATCATGATGTGAGGCATGGTGGTGGCGGCATCATGATGTGAGGCATGGTGGTGGCGGCATCATGATGTGAAGCATGGTGGTGGTGGCATCATGATGTGAAGCATGGTGGTGGCAGCATCATGATGTGAGGCATGGTGGTGGCAGCATCATGATGTGAAGCATGGTGGTGGTAGCATCATAATTTGAAGCATGGTGGTGGCAGCATCATGATGTGAAGCATGGTGGTGGCAGCATCATGATGTGAAGCATGGTGGTGGCAGCATCATGATGTGAAGCATGGTGGCGGCAGCATCACGATGTGAGGCATGGTGGTGGCGGCATCATGATGTGGGGATGATTCTCAGCATCAAGCCCTGGGTGGCTTGTAAAGTTTGGGGGTAAAATGAATGCAGCAAAGTATTGGGGAATCCTGAAAGACAACCTAACACTGCAACCTGGGGTAACATTTGTCTTCCAGCAAGACAATGACACAAAGCAATCAGCCAAAGATACACAGAAATAGCTTAAAGACAACAAGGTGAAGGTTCTGGAGGGGCCGAGTCAGAGCCCAGACCTCAATCCAACTGAGAATTTAAGGCTGGACTTGAAAATGGCCTTTCACTCATGATCCCTACAACCTAACAAGACTTGAGCAGCTTTACAAAGAACAATGTGGTAAAACTGAAGCTTCCAGACGTGAAAGTGTGATTGAGATCAATCCATACAGGCTCAATGCTGTAATTGTGGCCAAAGGTACATCTGTGGTCTCTTATTTAAAATTTCATATATTTAATTAATTGACATTACTTTGTGAAAATTTGCCTCCACTTTGACACTAAAGAGTCTTTTTACGGTAAATTCTTGTCAACAAACACAAGTTATATCGACCACAATTCAAAACTGAAAAGGGGAAACATGCTTTCTATAGAGCTGCAGCAGAATTGTTGTGGAAAACTAATGAAACATGATTTATTGACTGAAAAAAAACAACATCTCAGCCAATTACTGTGACTCACCTTCCCTCCGGTTCAGCTTAGCGAAGCCCGGCCCATGACTGCTGGACAGCTGTGAGGAGCTTCTGAAGGACGACGGCAGCAAACCGGATACCAGCGGACTGTGACACACCTCTGAGGATAACACAACAGAAAGAACGCACAATTAAAACCAACATATAGACGCCTGGGACGCCGGAAATATGACAAACGGATGGAGCCTAATGATCTGTTATTAAAGCCTTATGTCAGGTACAAGGCTGCGTCCTCACTGCCTGACAGACATTAATTAGACATAATGGCTTGTAGTGGAGCGTCAGGTGGAGCTGTTCATGCAGTTTAAGGCTTATAGATGAAGCTGCATGTAACACAACACACAGTTATCCCCTTTTTAAACAGATTTGCAGACACAGAACTCGCAAGGCCGGCACACACTACAGGATTTTTCAAAGCTTCACAGATTTAGAGACCACACACTTGAAGATAACGAAAGACAGATCGCACAGGTTCTTCACGCTTAGTATTCCAAATCTCACGTAGTCAAACGTGACTTCAGTGTAAACAAACATGATGGGAATAACGGCGCTATAAATAACGGCGTTCCTTTTTTCAGTAATGAGTAATCTAATTGATTACTCTTCCCATCGTTATAACTTCGTTACCGTTACTGCCAAAAATGTGGCGCGTTACTAGAATTGAAGCTGTTTTTTCATCAGACCATCCAGATCTCTGAGCCGAGGGGCAGAGATTTTTCAAGAGTACCTGGCTGCAGACCTCCACTGTGAGGACAGGAAGTAACGGGTACAAAAAGGAAAGGACGTTTAAAGCGTAACGCATGTGAAGTTGGTTTGCTAACCGCTAATTAAACCAAACGAAAAAGCAGCCATTTAACAAGTGGTTGTGGCTGTTTCTCAGTATTCCTACTTGTCCACGGTATGATCGTGATGTGACACAACATTTAGTTTTAAGATTATTTGAGGCAATAAAGTGGGTTTATAAACGTCAAATCTGTGGTCAATTTATCAGGATAAATTCTGCTTAAAAATTTACTCCAGTGATTTCTGAGATGTGAGTGTCCCCGTTAGACAGCTACTACCGGGCGGTCAGCGCTCACAGCTCCCCGCTGACAGCAGCCTTAGCTCGGATAGACTTTCTGAAATCTGCCGCTGGCTCTGACGGTTCTGTAGCAGGATAGAAGTAGTTTTACGGGAATCTAACGGTCACACTTTTGTTATTTAATGTCCCCGGTCGCCAACTTTGTCATTATATTAGTAATTATTGTGTTGTCTTCATGACCTGTAGCACGTCTTTGTTCTATTCTTATGACTGTAACTGCGCATTAAAAATAACATTTAAAGATTATTATTCTGTTAGCAGACATAAAACTCACAATGGGGCTCATTCTCAAAATAATCACCAGTTAAATACATATAAATTAAAACGATATATACTGTAGACGTTGTATTGCTAATGCATTAGCAATACAACGCGCTTTTATTTTGTAATGCATCCCGTGCATTTCCTGTCCTCGCAGTGGAGGTCTGCAGCCAGGTGCCTCTCAGATTTTTTAGGGCTGTCAAAATTGACAAGTTAGTGCGGACTGATCCATCATCATGATTAATCTGATTACATTTTTTAGCGACGGTAACTCTACTTGTTTGTTTTCACTTCCTGTTCCGTCAGTCAGCTGAGTCAGCTCGCGTTTTGATTGGCTTAAACCCAGTCCAGGTGACATCACACTGAGCGTGCTCGGCTGCTCTCGGAGGAAACCCCCACACACTACAAGATTTCTAGTTGCAAATATTAAACATGTTCAATTTCTACGATCTCTCCTTCCGAGACCTTCCGAGTGGATCAGATCGGACAAAATCACATCAGACACCATGTCGTTTGCAAACATCCGACAAGCGGGCCTTTGCTGGCTTTGATCGTAAGGAGGAGATCGGGACAAAAATCGGCCCCATTATCCTGTAGTGTGTGCCGGCCTTTACACATTCAGTTTTGTGCTTTGTTTTACTATATTTCTTGTTTGTTTCATATGTATTCCTATTAAATGCCACTTGTTAGATTAGCTTCACAGTCCTCTGATGCACCAAGCTGCAAACTTCGGTGACCCGATGGAGGTTCATCTAAATCCAGCCTCCGTTGATGGATGCTTCCTTGCATGGCTGAGGGCCAAATATCTCAGAGAGCAGAGATAGTGATATCTCTTGGTGAGATTATATAAATGAAGAATCTTGAGCTGCCTTTACTTTGTTCCGTCAAGATTTAATCGCACTCGGCCTTCGTGCTTTGATATTGGATTTCTGCCCGTTAAGGGAACTTGGTTTGACTTTGGTCTCTCTTTCATGGGACTTTGATTCTATCTGTTCTTCTTCTGTACTGTACAACTATACACAGTCAGTTACATTAATAACCATAAACTGTTCTTATAAGTAAAAAACATTATTCTCAGCGTCTGTATGAATGTAAAACGGACTAAAAAGGAAATGTTTCAACATCAGGAGGTAAAACTAGCCAGAAGCCAAGTATAATTCCATTTATGTCGTGACTTAATAAGTATTTATGCAGCTTTAAAGTGTTTAAAGTTAGTGAAATGTGCCAAATTGGTGAATGAGTGAAACTGCGCTGCTGTAGCTCTGAGTGTGTGGGACTGTATTTAATATTAATATCCTGCTCTGAAAGGCCCAACATCTGCGCACTTCATCTGCAAATAAAAGCCCATATTGTTGGCAGCTGATGCAGTGGAACAACTCTGGATACTAAAGAGAATATTTGATTATAAAAAATCCACCAGCGCCAGCCTGATACTTAAAGGGTTTTCTGCAGCTGTCTGCAGGAAATTAGAGCGAAAGTATGCAGAAAATCTTCTCGTTAAGTTTGATTTTCAGGTGTGGGCTTGATTCAGATCAATAAATTACGACCTCTGTGCCAACAGCTATTGTTTTGTGCAACACATCTCCTTTTCTGACATGTTTTCAAGCTTGCCAGCTTCTAAACATCCTAGTTTTTATTCATCTTCCATCTGTGTTGCTCCTGTAATTGTATATTAGACTGTAATTTTACATCAAATGAGCTGTTATAGACACTAACTGCAAGCAAACAGTGAACTAGGAGATATTTTAACACGTATGCAGCAAAAAATATCTCCTCACACAAATATGGCAAATTAAGGTAAATTTTCATGATGTTTTACCAAGAGTAGGCTCATGTATCATCATTTACAGCCCTACACTAGATAATTTGAGGGTAATTTAGTGCACACTAATTAGCTTTAACAATAAAACCATCTGCCTAATCCCTCTGACAAAACACTCCCCACTAAATTAAGTTCCTATGCAATTTAACTGCTTTGTAATTATGTTTTGAGGTATTTTCTGCTGGATTACAGTTGCAACCTATCACATGTACGTTACCAATCAACGCATGTTTGCCATCTATTTTATTGTCGTTCTTTTTCAGCCAACCAATTTACATTAGATGGGGCGAGATCTGTCACCCTGGTAACCCAGAAAATGGAGGAGACGCTTCAAACATGCAGAGAAAAAGTCGTATTTTAACCCAAACTACGATATTTTTGGGCCTTAGCTTAACCAAGCTTCCAACATGTCTAACAAAGAACAATATTTTCCTACATCTAATCATTTAGTTTCGATTCCACGTAATGGACTGGACGCTTTAAACGTCTTTTCCTTGTTTTTTTTTACCCGTTACTTCCTGTCCTCACAGTGGAGGTCTGCAGCCAGGTACTCTTGCATTTGTTGAGCTACCTTACGGTACACTTCGCTCCCTCCTCTCAGTCATTACATACATGGCTGAGGAAAGTTTGTGTCCGTACATTCTTTACTCATTACTCCCCTTTTCAGGTATGAATCCCTCTTATTAAGAGTTATTGTTTACAAGAGTGCTGGTTGAATGTATAGAAGTTCCCAGGAGATAATTTGTGATGCTGTATGGCCGTGTATTATGAAGTTCTGAAGCTAAATAGCTGGCGACGATCGAGTTAGCCACATGAGCTAACGTGTTGTGATGCTAGCTAGCTGCATTGTCGTCTTTGAGATAGTCCGTAGTTATGTTTGTTGCCGCTGTGTTTAATGTTAGGTTACTGTATATTTAATATATTGAATTACCGTATGAGTTTAATGAGTTTGCTATCAGGTTAACATGGTTTAAACTGCTGTATTGATTATGTGTTGATTATATGTCAAGACATATAATATATGCTAACCTCAAAGCTAATGCTAACGCAGTCCTTGTTCAGTGGTTTAAATTAAAGTTTCCACAGAGCGCTAACCTCAAAGCTAATGCTAACGTTAGCCACATTAGCCCCACAACATACTAACAATAAGGATTCTCCTGTTGTTGTAGTGACATTGCCATCAAAAATAAAAGTCATCGACTGGGCGTTGAGTTCCTCAGATGCTGGGAGTGCATGAAGACTGTTGTGTTCACTCTTGCAACCAACAGCAGTACATTTGGTGAGTTTTGTCATTACATACATGGCCGAGGAAAGTTTGTGTCCATGCATTCTTTACTCATTACTCCCCTTTTCAGGGCTTTTAAACATTCAGTAGTGGACAAAAGTCAGCATGGACAAGCTTCATATGCAACAAGCTTGATGTACTGTGACACATTTCAATCACTGCAATACTCATTTTTAGGTACGAACCACTGCATATGAGGAAAACCACACAACAGGTACTGATTACAAGATGTTCTGACCCAACCGTTTCACAGTTTGCTTCTCGTCAAAGTCTCTCAGATCCTCACATTTTTCCGGCTTCCAACACTTTAACACCAAGAGCTGCCTCAAACATCCCACCTACTGACAGGAGTCGCTTTGACGAGACAGTCAGTGTTTTTCACTTCACCTGTCAGTGGCTTTAACGCTGCAGCTGATCGGTGAGTAACGTCACCACTTTGTTGCTTTAAGAGTCTGGAATTATGTAAATGGAGGAAAGGGTTTAATGCGTCAGGAATCAGTTTCTTTTGAATGCAGATTGTTTTATGGTTATATTCACAACGCTGGGAGAGACAGTTTGATCCCACGCAAGATTGTCTCGATACCAAACAAAACCAATGAACAGATCGCGGGGATTTTTAAATTTGCAATTTGTCGATCGACCAGCGTGTCGTGTCGGTTCGAGTTCAGTGAATCAAATCGCTTCTAAGCTTCTTCTTGTTGCCAGATTACTGAGTATTAAGGCCACTAATGCAGTGGCAGCTCTTGGCCTGAACAAAGATATTGTGAATCGCATTGAAAATTCTCAAAAAATGGAGAAAAATAAAACTCTCTCAGGACTCTCTGGAGCTGCACACCATGGCACATGTTTTAATTATTCATCCAGCAGAATGAGCTTCACTCCTGTTATCATGCATGCTTTAATTCAGGTATCGAGGCAGCATCCACTTCACGGAAATAGACGCAGCACTTATGAGTAAATCAGGCTGATGGGCATCTTTCTGCTCCTCAGTGGACAGTAACAACCTGGAGATTTACAGGTTTAGCGCTCAAGGATCCTGGAAACTCAGCCATGTATCGCAAAATAACCGCACAGAAGGCTGACGTGATCTTTTAGGAAACACTGCAACAGATAATCCTGCCAGGATGGAGAGAGGTCTGTGTACGTCGCTGCCATTCGTTTTCTTATTTTGAGATTTTAAAATAAAAACGAAAAATAAACCGTTTCCCTTTTTTTCAGTGATAATACAAAATGAAAAACGGAAAATGGGCCCTAATTCATTATCCATTATCCGTTATCCGATTAAATTAGATGTGTTTGTAAATGGAAATTAAAAGAAAAATACACCCATGGAAAACGTATTTCTCTATTTCCTGTTGGTTTTGGCTCCGTGACCCGTCTGACTTAGTTTATTTAGTTTATTTATTTAAAGGGACGAGTATGCTCCCTGAGCTCATGTCACACACTACAACATTTTAGCCAAGGCTAATTCTCAATGTATGTCCCAGGAAGGGTTTTTAAGAGGAAGAGGAGCTAGCGATTTAGTGCTAGCGATTTAGTGCTAGCTCCACCGCTAGCCCTAAATCGCTACTTTGCTTTCTGGCAAAGCTAAAGTAACAGAAAACCTCCAAACATCCCCAAAAACGTCCTGAATAGCAGCCGAACGCTAGCGATTTAGACCTAGCGGCAGACCTAGCGGCACCACAAGGTCCCTCCAAAGTAGGGTTGCCACCCGTCCCTTAAAATACGGAATCATCCTTTATTTGACAATTAAGTTTTGCGTCCCGTATTGATTCAATACGGGACGCAAATTGTTCCGTATTTTCATTAATGTGCCATACACGTCTGTCGCACACATATCCAAACTCTATAATGAACAAAGTTAAACACAGGAAATATTAAGGGCAGCCAGTTTCATCTTAGTACGACCTATACAGCGAGGACCCGACGCCAGGTCCAGCGGATAGATCAGACTTCCGTGTCTGCGTCTCTGTGTGCCGCCCGGTCGGTCCTGTCACGGGTTGCCTGGTTACAGACGCTGCTAGCACTGACTGCACCGGCGCGTTTAAAATGTCTACACCCGAAACACCACCATGTCCAAAGAAGCAAAAACATTTCCAAATGTACAGACATGAGTGGGAAGAGTCGAACCCCTGGCTTAACAGCGTTAATGGCGATGTGCACAAGGCAAACTGTAAAACATTATTTTTAATGGTTTTAAGTTTTTAATAAACATTCTTTTAATAGCCTATATGTAATCAATGAATGACCTTTGCCTATCTAATGAATAACTCACTCATAACTCTGATATGTTCACAGAACTTAATAAATACATGTATACACACATCAATAAGTTAATATATTCATTGTGCTGAGATAAGATTTAGATTTAGATTTTAAAAAATGTTTGTAGAGAATTTGTATGTACAGTATTCTGCATTGAATTATTTATGTTTTTGCAGAAGTATTGCACACTGGTTGGTCGACAGCTCCACAAATAAAAGAAAGAAAACTTTCTGATGGATAGATGATTGTGGGAGAGGATTGAGGGAAGGAGGAAGGAATGTTTTGTAGTTCTATTTTTATTTTGAATATTTTCACTTGGGGCACATGAATAAGGGCAGATGTACAAGTTTGCAAGTATTTTTCTTTTTTTTATTTACTCTTAAAGTAAAATGTCCTCAGAGATCACAAAGAGAGCCCCAACAAGTTCAGCACTTTAAAGATCATAATGATTGTTCATTGGTCTGTTTTCCTTAATATTTGTTTATTATTGCACACTGCAGTGACTGCACATTTTATCATTAACAGTTCCATGTAATAAAGCACTTAAAGCTTTAAGTATGACTAAATGCTTTTTTCAGAATTAAATATACCACTCCTTGGGTGGTAGCGACCCCGAGGAGCCGTGTTGGGCGTCCCTTATTTTCATTTCTGAAAGGTGGCAACCCTACTCCAAAGGGACAAATAAACCCCACGCTGGTGAAAAGTCCACTTGTGAAATAGTGAACAATGTGAGCCAAGCAACGTTTGGACCCCACAGTGGGTCTTCATCAGGCCACGGCACACAGCAAGGTCTGCTAACAGTGAGCTAACACTGGAGCTTTAGATACCAGATCCTTCCTCATCAGAAGTCAGACGGGTCACGGAGCCAAAACCACCAGGAAGTAGAGAAATAAGTTTTCCACGGGTGTATTTTAATTTTAATTTCCATTTACAAACACATTTAATTAAATCGGATAACGGATAATGGATAATGAATTAGGGCCCGTTTTCCATTTTTCATTTTGCATTGTCACTGAAAAAAAACAGGAAACGGTTTATTTTTCGTTTTTATTTTGAAATCTCAGAATAAGAAAACGACGTACACGGACCAAGAGAGTTAACCTAAATTTGTGTTTAATTCTGAGGCGAGGGTTCCTTAGTGGGACTAAAACCACATGTACACTTTGGCCTTTTCTGTGCTGCTGATGCAGTCATTAAAGTTTTAGCGTATTACAGGGGAAATCTTGTGAAAGAGAACGAAAGAGCAACATTAATAGTGCATCGGCTTTTACATGTACATTGACAGCTTTGACATTTGTCATTTTAATCCGGAGCGACGTACATTCTGGTCCCTAAAAGCCCTTCAGCCTTCAGCCTCCATTTACTGGAGGCAGAAGCTGCACAATTACCAAACATGAGTAGAAGCAGTGGTATTAATAAAACTATAGGGTCTCTGGATGTGTGTGAGCACCGCCATAGGTGGAAAAACAGTAATTAAACAGAGATTATTGCCAGGAAGTCCCAGGTGATCACATACTTCCTCCGCTCTGTTGTGTTGCATCAAGTTAAACTTCATATTTCACAGCTTTTCCGCTGGTGCAGCAGAGCTTGGCTGAGTTTCATCACCCTGCTCTGTGTTTTCTGACCTGTCTGCCTTCCTCCCAGCACGAGGGAGGAAGTCTGACTGTTTAACAGCTACCGAGCCATGAGGACCAACAGATCCGCCGTCTGAACGCTGAGAAACAGCCCTTCATGTGCCAAACACACCTGGCACCGGCTACTGTTTGAGACTGAAGCTGATCGTGTTAGAAAATGTCAGTCAGTCGCTCAGGAGGCTGTTTGTGTAAAGCAGTTGAGTGGAGGAAGTAAAGGCGTTCTTAGAAGCATATTAAGCTACGTTTTAAAAACTTATCTATGTATATAATGTTTTCTAGACAATTCCAATGCAGAACTATTAAGGTAACTACAAGTTTTATGAAGCTTATTATGATGATGTTGGTGTTAAAGGTCTCATAATTTACCTCTTTTCATCAAATTAATCCAAGTGTCACATGGTCCCACAGCGTGTCTTTGAAAATTTCAGCTCAAAATACTACGAAGATGCTTCATTTCTCCAGGACTGCATGACTCCTGGTTTTAGTTCCGTTTTAAACTGACTTATTTCGGTGTCTGTAGCTTCAAATGCAGCCGAGACGCTGCCGTCCCCGCCCCCTTCAGGAAGAAGACTCTCTCTGCGTCTGTGGTTGGCAAGAGCAAAACAGCTGATGGACTGTGCAAAACCGGTTTTCTTTCTGAGGGATCGTTTCACATTTGAAATATCTCTGAATTCACAGCACAACCCTTGTTTTTAACTTATATGTTTGATGAGTTTGTCAGTAGTTTAGTGGTGCAGAGCTGCAACTTGGAAATGGCTCTTCAGTGACGCTGTAGTCTTAGTTAGGTGTGTTTCAGTCACTATTTTATTCTAATTTTGTTGTCCGACAACAGAAGCAAAAAGATATGTCAAAGAGAAGAGCTTTATTGCGATTTCAGCTGTATTAAAATGCGCTTTATGTGAGCACAGAGAGCAGGAGAGAAGCTAACAGACGTAAACAGCAGCTGAGTTTAGGTTGAACTGAAGCACAAGAGGCGACATGAAAGCACAGTAACCCACCCAGTCCTTGTTCGCTAGTTTAAATTAAAGCTTCCACAGAGCGCTAACCTCAAAGCTAATGCTAATGTTAGCCACATTAGCCCCACAACATGCTAACAATAAAGATTCTCCTGTTGTTGTGGTGACGTTGCCATCAAAAATAAAAGCAATCGACTGGGCGTTGAGTTCCTCAGATGCTGGGAGCGCATGAAGACTGTTGTGTTCACTCTTGCAGCTAACAGCAGAACATTAGCTGAGACGTTTTAGAGTTAGCTTAAGCAGCTGTAGAAAGTAAATAAACCTGGTGGATGCTTATTCTGAATGGATCACCTGGGAGACTGGAAGAGGTGAGGGGGTGGGGTTAAGCAGAGTTTGAGGTAAACAACCGCTGTTTACTCAGTTGGAACTTAGCAACTCAGTAAAATTCCTACTGGTTTGTAAAGCTAAAAGGTTATTTAATTGTTATTTTATACCTACAAGTTTATAGAAACCAGAAAACAAGTAAAAAAATATATATTTTCACCAAGTGGGATCTTAAAGCTATCATTCTATAAGATTCATTTTGTGTTGGACTGCATTATATTATCATGCAGTTGACACTATACCTACACCTAGATGTTGTGGAAACACTTAATTCTGCAAAAACTAAAAAAGAGTTTGCAAAAAATAAAACGCTGACTTAAAACTGCATCATTTAACAGGAGAGATTTGTCTGATTTTTCTCTTTGCACTTCTCTGAAATGCAAATATGGAACATGCTTTTGGAAAATGTCGGCTACGAACAACCAGAGACCGAACCAAAGAGCAGGACTAAAAGAAACATGCAGGTCCAGGTCCCCTCTGGAGTTGTGGTTCACATTAAAAATCCACTGGGCAGCAGCTCTGAGCGGAGAGTGTAGCCTCGTCCCCCGGTGGGAGGGCCTGACCCGCCGTGTGGTGGAGAATTTTAACGCTCAGCGCAGGAAACTTTTCAGGCAGCAGAGCAGGTAGAAGTCCTTCCTGCTGGAGTTAATCTTGTGTTCACTGATGCATGTCTGAAGTGTACTCACCGCCTCAGCCACACAGAATGTAGGACAAGGACACTGAAAAGCATAAGTAGCACCTTGGGAAGAGCAACGCAGTGAGGAATTTCTGACAACTTTATAGATTCAATAAGCTTCTGGAAGCCTGTCAAGAGGGCTCTATGCATGAATAAACCGTCTGCAGGCAGGAAGCAGCTTTTAACTTGAGGTTACATTTGCATCCTCTTCAGAAACACTGCGCTGATTATTGTCCTCCTTTGATTGCCAGAAGAGCTCGACTCTGCTGCAAATCCTTTTTCACGGGTTTAATTTTCATCCCATCTGCACGAGCAGAAAAGTGAAACCCCCGAAGCTGCGGAGCTGGAGAGGTGACAGAACGAGGCCCGTGAGGAGAGAGTCGCAAACTTTAATCGACCTGCTGGGGAGAACGCGGTGCCCTTGAGCAAGGTGTTCGACCCTCCAGCCGCCACAGCGAAGAGAGGAGGAGGAATAAAAGTAGAATCATCAGCGCGTTGATGGAGGAGCTCATGTTTAGCATTTTTAAATATTAAACTCGTCAACACATTAAGCCTCTTTGCTAGAACTTGTTCAAAATAGCTGGTAGCTACTGGTTAATGACATGAACGTGTTTTTTTTAGCACAGCAGGACTTTTTATTATCTTCAGGGCAAACATATTTCACATCTGAGAGATTAACTTCAGGGCATGGAGGCTAACAAATCTAAAAACACTGCAGCGCTGGGTTTGACCAGCAGAAAAATGAGCACAACGCGATATTGATGTGAAAACACACAAACCGAGGCCTGCACTTCTTCACTAATGCTGCTGCTCAGGCCAGTCAGGGTCTGTCTGTCACACGTCACTGCAGTCATGCATTAACACAACTTCATGTTTCGGCCTTCTGCACCCAGCAGCTGCTAAAACATAATCACCTGCTGAAAGGTTCCACGCCGATAATCAGCATTCCTTTCTTCTGTCTCACTCTATTGATCCCCGAGGCAGTAATTCTCAGGTAGATCCGTGGCTGGTCCAAGCTACTGATCAGCACTTCTGCAGCTGGCAGGGGTTCAGTTTGACACACAAACACATTTCTAAAGACGCCTGCTGCCACAAGGGACCGAACACGGACTTCCTGTTTGAAGGACAGATTCTTAAAACCCCTAATTTGCACTGAGACTTTGTACTTAACCCTCTGAACCCCATCAGTTTCTTGGCATTTCCTTTGCTCCTGCTACATTTTTACTCTCTGTGGGTTCATTTTTCACTGCTATATAAAGTCCTGCACCTCTATGGAAACAGAACAACCTGACTAGAAGGGGAGAGAATTTAGAAATGCCTCATGTGCAGCATGACACATTTATAATACCATGAATCAAAGAATTGTAAACTGCAAGTTGAGACATTGATTATTTATTTTTGTAAAAACTGGAAATCAACACGTACAACATTTTCCCAAGTGCCCACAGGTGATACCAATACTGACTCTGCACAGTATGGATATTTTCCATACTGACATTTTAATTTGTTTCCATGCGTCTCCTCTTTATAAACACTGCCTGCAGTTCAGCCGAAAATGTCCCTGAGCTTTTGTCACATGACTGTTGGTCACAGCTGAGTCAGTAACGCCTTCATAGTTGTACCGACTAGTGCAGATTTCTTTGTCTTTTGCAAAACCCCTTAACGCCTGAATTTATTTACAATTTTATATAAACAATAATTATTTGTGTTTTTGCTTACAAGCTGATGTTAAATTAAGTGGAGATTTGGAATTTGTGTATTGCACATATGATAGATATAAAGGTGTAATGCAACAGTCATTAATGGTAAAACATTTTTTATTGATGCCACAAATGCAAATCCAACCGGTCATAAGAGAAACCAGTGCTTGCAAAAGGTTCCTAGGTATGTATGGAATATGCATGAACTGGCATTGGGGGCATGCATACACTGTCTCGGCTGCAGCGGTATGTTGCAAATTCGCAACAATATGCGTTAAGGGGATAATCTTGATCATGCAAATAGTATATTTTTAAAAATTAAACATATAGAATTAAGTGATTGTGATGAAAAATCAGAATAGATTTGGTAAATTTCCCTCATAGACCTGCAAATCAAACATAATTAGCTTAAGGACCATAAGACAGTTGAAAACCGGTTTAATCTTTCTGTTTTTTCAGTTTCTGTCTCTAATAAATGGTGTCATTTTGGCATTTTTGTATTTTTGGATCAGCTTGTAACTATAGCTGTAGATTTCAGGAGGGGTGCAGGAGACATGTCTCTCTCAATAATTTGAATACAGTAGTCTCTCGCCATGTCGATGTTCACACTTCTCACTGTATTTCGTTTTTTAAAAATGTATATTCAAGTACAGCAGATGAGTAGATGCACATATGGAAAGCGCAGCTGCGGCCTCCTGTGCTTGAGCTAGTCGGTCTCTGATTGATCGGCGGTGATGGAAACCAGCCAGAACCTTTGGTCCCACACGGTGAGTGTTGACTGGAAACAACCGTCAGAGAACCGGTGACAGTCTGTAGGATTACCGTAACACCATCATCAGTTTCCAGGTAGGCAGCCGGACACAAAGTTTTTCCAGAGTGGGCGTTTCAAGTGGATCGCTGCGTCGCTAGTTCCATTATCAGACACGGCTGTAGAAGCTCCTCTAGATGGAAGGTTTAAGAGTGGAGGAAGGGTTTATAAGAGTGTGGGGAGGTTTTATAAAGCATATATATATATATATATATATAAAAATAATAAAATAAATATAAGGTCGCTACTTCGTGGATTTTGTCTGTTGCGGGCGGGTTCTGGAACCTAACCCCCACGATAGACAAGGAATCACTGTACATGCATCTTGGGCTTTTATTTTGAAAAGGCACTATACCATACTCATTGTGCTTAAATTTAGTGTTTTCCTGTCCATAAATGAAGACATTTTAACTATACCTAATACAGAAAAAGCACCAATTAGTGCATTATAGTTCACCAAAATGCGAGAAAATGAAGTGTTTTATGCTCCAACAAAAATAAACCCTTTGCATGGTTCATGATGACATTTATTAGAAATCACAACACTCCTCCTAGAAACAGTCGAATCACTGTACACGACATTATGAAAGAATATTTTTGTAGTTACAGCTTGTTAAACACTTTGATAAATATGCAAACATTTGTTTTTGCATATTTGTCAATATTTGCATCCGCGAAGCAACGAGAATTTACATGAATGCATAGTTATGAAGTTTATTTTTTGCAGACGCATCATAACATAATATCATTGGGAGCATTTCCAGCACATTTAACCTAAACAGAATTAGGTCTCCACATTAAAGAGTGTGATAGTTTCCTTTTTTTTTTCTTGTTTTTTCTGCATAAATCCAAGCAACGTGACTTTAACTGCGGTTTTTATAGCAACAAACCAAATTAAGCCACTGTTTTCCAGTGCATCAGCTGAATCAAAGTGAAAAATGCCACAACAGCAGCAAAACACAACGAGAACAGACAAAAAAACAAGATGTGATCAAAAAGTCCAGAAACAACACCGTCAAATCTGTGATGCATTAATCTTCTCAACTGAAATGTGACTATTCTCACTCAAAAACATGCATGCTTAATCTCAAACAAATGGGTTTTCAAACCAAACAAAATGGGAAATGATGCAGCTCTCATCCTACATCCACCAAAATCATCAACGCAACAAAACTCTTGGCCAAAAAAAAGGTTTATGTCACATTAAGACATCATTTAAGATCATAAACCCGGTCTGAATATCCCGGACAAGCCCCCATTTGTTACAGACACTGTGACAAATGAGGAGAAAGGATTAAACTAAATGTATTAAAACAAAATAAAAATGGTACATCTGTTGTTTTTTACTGCTTGAGTGAATAAATACTCGTTTGCTGGCATTTTGTGAGTCCTTTTCCATTTTTGTCACAGCCTGTTGGCCAAGTTATGTCACATGCATGATGTGAAGAGATTAATTAATATTTTTTCTCAACATTTCCATAATAATAGAGAAACCTTTGATGCTCATTATACATTTGCTGGCGCATTTACAACCACAGCTGTCTGTGTTTTGACAGATTTCATGAGTAATACAAACAACCGTCTGATGTTCGCCCCTAAGTTTGATTATTATGCAATCAAAATTGGAATAAAAGCTACTTTAACTGAGATGAGTCAACATTTGAGTGGCACCAGCTAATTATTTTTATGTAAACATGCACCAGTTGTATGAGTTTATTCATAATTTGCAGCCACAGGGACAGTAATGATGGTTGATGAGCAGATTTGTCTTTCAGATGCAGAGCTGCTGTTCCGAAACTGACCCTGAAGTGAAGAACGGTAAAGTGTGTTTAAGGGAGAAAGTTTCAGAAACAGTTTCTGGTTGAACTGTAGATTCTCTCTTCCTCTTCCACCTCATTAACTGAGCCATTACGCCGCCTGTCAGACACTTTATCTCTGCTGCATCTTAAACCTTTGGCTCCTTCTCAGCTTTGTCCCACGGTGTTCAGTGTCAGGTTCAGTCTTGAAAACCGATGACATTTCAACCGCACTCGCATTTACCAAGACGCCGAATCTGATTTAATTACATTATGCCTCGTGGCAGCCTGCACTCTAAGAGGGAACAGATGGCGATTTATCATCTGGAGGAATGTGGGGACGACAAAACATCCATGTACTGCAGCTGAATTATTTCTAGAACTCTGAATGCACCATATTGGCTCCGTTCTTCTTATAATATGTCTTTTAGGGACAAGATTCAGCTGTTAGGAGCCTCAGTAAGGTCAGCAATGTACAGTATCACAATGGGAACATCTGAACAGCACTGAGCACAGAAGAACAGTAGCAGTATAACTGATTTCACATGGGATGGTGCAGATGTGCTGTAAAAGCGTCTAACTAAGGAGTAGCTGGTTCTACTTTTATGAAGATTAAGAAAATGTGTCAACGCTTCTTCTTCCGTCTTCCTTCATCACCATTATCATCTCTGTCTCTTTCATTCTCTGCACAATATCCTCTTTATTGTCATTATTCTCTTCTTCTTCCTACATTTTTTTATTTGTTGTCAATCTACATTAACATCATCATTTTTTCAACAGCTTGTGGAGCTTAATCAGTGAAACAAATCAAACCCAAAGAGGGCTTACAGTCAGTGTTTCATCTCGCTAAATAAACTCCCGCTCCTAAACTCTTAATGTGGGTGAAGCTAAGCCTGACTCAGTGTTCAGGCCGTCAAACAAGAGCCTCATTACACAAATCACAAAGCTCTGGAGTGTCCGCTGGTACGGTTGTGAGTAGTCTTTAGACTCAGCCCAAAACACTACAATGTGAATGTTTGAGGAGCTCAGCAGAGATCTGAAAACTGCAACTCCTTGACTTCAACAAGACAATAAAGTCACTTAGCTTTGAGACATTTTAAAGCAGCTTCAGATCCCAACATCAACTGTTCAAACCATTGTTTATAAGTTTAAAGTTTATGGTTCAGTTGTGCCACTGATCGGGAAGAAAACCCAAACTATCACCTGCTGCTGAGAGACAACTGGTCAGGATGGTCAAGAGTCAACCAAGAATCACCAAATAGCTGCTGGAACACAGCTGTCAGTGTCCACAGTGTTTGACATCAACATGAGCTGAGATGCTCCATGAAGAAGGAAGTTCTTCCTCTAGAAGCAGAACCTTAAAGCTCCACTGAAATTTGATCACATGGACAAAGAAAAGGCCTTCTGGAGGAAAGTTCTGTGGTCAGATGGATAAAATACTGAGCTGTTTGGCCACAAAGACAAGAAATATGCCTGAAGGAATGAAGTCTTTCACCCCAAGAACACCAAACCTACAGTCAAGCATGGTGGTGGCAGTATCATGCTCTGGGACTGTTTTGCTGTGAGTGCAAATGGAGCTTTACACAAAGTAAAAGGAATAATGAAGAAGGAAGATTACCTCCACATTCTTTGGGAAAACCTAAAATCACCAGCCAGAAGGTTGAGTTTGGATGCAGCTGGATGTTCTAACAAGACAATGATCCCAAACACACATCAAAAGTGGTAATAAAATGGTTAAATCAAGCTAGAAATAAGGTTAAAGACTGGTCTCCCCAAAGTCCTGACTTAAATCCTATCAAGAACCTGTGGACTGTGACGAAGAAACAAGTCTGTGTCAGAAAAACAACAACATTTAGTTGAACTGAATCGATTCTGTCAAGATGAGTGGTCAAAGATTCAACCAGAAGCTTGTAGACGGTGATCAAAAGCACCTAGTTCAGCTGAAAATGGCCAAAGAACATTTGACCACAAACTAGCATTACTGTATGTAAACTTTTAACCCAGAAGATTTTGTCATATTTCCAGAATACCTATAATTAATCTATGAACCTACCAAAAAAAATGTTATTTTTTGTGTTTCAATGATTCCATCACAGAAAATTCAGAGTTATAGGAGTCATTGGAAACTCAAGACTGCCTTTATGGTCTTTACAAGTGTATGTCAACATTTGTTCACAGCTATAAGTAGCTTTACAACACAAAAATGATTAAGTACAAGTCACAGATAAACACCAGGTTGCGTTTAACATCAGATAATTCCTGTAGCTTGTTGGGATTTTCTTACTTTGCTTGAGAGATACTTTCCACCTCGAGGGTTTGAATCCCTGCAGACGAAGTGAAGTATCTCTACATGATCTGCTCCGGTGCAGTGACGGATCATTGTGACCTTAGCACAGCTCCACTGATTCCTGGACCAACCACAAGTCATCTGAGGTGATGACAGCAGCCGTGATGGATGGCTGTGTGTTTAGGGAGTCGGCCGTTCAGAGGCCTTCAGCAAATATCGGCGCGTCACAAACTCAGATGGATGGACTGCAGGCCTCCGTCAGTTTTATCACTTAACTACTCGTCTGTGGGTTAATAAATCTCGATTCCTGACTGACGGCTCAGAGTTTACCCCGTAATGTAGCCTCGACTTCATCAACTCATCGTCTCCCAACACACATTTTCATAAATGACACTAAGGAAGAAATACGACGGGGGGTTTCCTCCTCGGCTTCCTCTCACTTCTCCTTTCAAACTCCGGTGAATCATGAATCATCATCACATCAAGGACGGAGGAGTTCTTCACAATAATTAGATTATATTTAATAATGTTTCTTTCAAGACACTGAAAACGCGACAGTCTGTTATTTCCGGTTGAATTATTGCAGCACAAAGTTATTAATGTTCAGGAACAAGATGCATTTACTGACCTCATGTCAATAAATATACTCACAGTCTGATGAACCAGTTATTATCACCTGATCAAACTGTTCCAACAGGAAGCAACCCTACTGTCATTAATTAGGCACGTTAGTCGAGTTTATACCATTTATTCACAGCACAATCCAAGAAAAATCTAAGCTTTTTTACATTCAATTTGTTGCCGTCATTTCAAATATACACCGATAAGCCACAACATCCTGACCACTGACAGGTGAAGTGAATACCATTGATCATATTGGTACTATGTGCTGTTCTGATGGAAAACCTTGGATTTTAACATCCGTGTTGATCAAACTTAGACACCCAAATAAACATTGTCCCACAACAAACACACTCCTTCATGCTAATGGAAATCCCAAATGTCACTGGAGGAAAATGCACCCCACCACATGGCAACAACATCAACCAATCAGGAACATTTTGAGGAACATGACAATGGTCCAACATGTTGATCTGACCTCCAAATTTCCTACAGCCCATTGTGATCAAGCATCAACAGGATGCAGTGGAACAAGTTGGATTGTCAGAGTCAGAGTACCCAAAGGATCCAGTGCCAACGTCCTGGTTCCAGACCCCACAGGACACCCTGAGAGGTCCTCTTGTCCATGCCCAATGGTTCAGAGTATTATTGACCACATAAGGGGGACCAACACAGTAATAGGCAGGTGGTCTGAATGTTATACCTGATCAGTACAAGTTACCGTTAATTTAATCATGATGTAAATGTTGCACTGACATGTACCACCCACTTAAATAGTGTTGCAGGACTTTTAATTTCCCTGCATGAGATAAATGTGTGTCTTGAACATGTTACTGTGAATCCTCTCACACTGTCTAGAAGGTGGGTTTAGTCCACCTGAGAGAGCAACTGGCTGACATGTCACCTGCTAATGCTGCTCACCTGGACCTTCCAGGCTATAAAAACCTCCCTCCATAAATGTTCATCTTCTCTTTAATCCATCTGTAATCTACCTGCTTCTGTGTCTCCACCTGTAACGCCTCCACACCTGAACCACATCCATTCTCTGCTCGCACTGCTGATGTTTTTGACTTCCGCACTTTAGTTGTAGTAAATTTCTTTTCAGTAAATCTGTAATAAAGTCCATCTGTGCTATAATTTGTAATAAATCTCACTTATTTTTCTGCCTTTGAGAATGCAGTTTACTTTTGCGGAATCTATCAGCAAGAATTTACAGGTTCTCGAATTTTACGTATAGTGAGAAAACTATGATTACTTCTCCTTTAGCGTTGCGTACACAAAATTATGTTTTATATTTCAAGTACAGGTAAATCAAATACTTAAGTTGGAAAAATTGGACACTTCAACTTGACTTCCTTTAAAATTAAGTTGCAGCAACTCTCATTTGTAAGGAATCAAATGATTTTAGTATGTCTAACTTAATGCAATGACAATAATATTACTTGTAATTTGGCTGAAATTAAGTCAGTTAAAGCAATTTGTTTAAGTTCATCCAATAATTCTCTAAAATCTCAGCCACAGTATCCAATATGGAACCTAGATTAAGCTGCATGTTAAACTAAGACAAGCATTAACAAACAGCTTTGAATATCCCGGACGAGCCCCCAAATATTACAAAGTGACAAGTAGGCTTTGGTTTTCCAATTCTCTGACTGAACTTTACTGAAGGGATAGGAGGCCATTTTTAAAATATATATTCCCTCATTTAGTGTTATGATGATGGCTGAAGAGAGAAATATTGAATAAATTGGTTTAAGATCTGGAAACTATAAAAGTCCAAGCATAGAATTCATATAATTTTCCTTAAGCCATTTAGTAAACCCAATGTGTCCTGTGGCAATGTCATCCTCTGTCATCAGGATGTAAGTTTTTAAACATCAGAACAACCCAGTATTTGATTCTTTCCTTTAAATGGACACAAACCAAGCCAATAAAACGCCCCCTAGCATCCAACATCAGCTAACAGATCCCATCTCTAGAGAATCCACAGGTGGAAACTGAGTTCAGACAACACTTCCTCTGCCTGTTGTTTCTCTCTACATGCACCTACAGACACAGCAGCTTTAACTTAGAGCCTCTTTTGTTGCAGATTAGTAGCTGTGAGCGGAGAGTCATTTATTATCCAAACACACACAAACACACACACACGCACACACACACACACACACACACACACAACCTCAGCTGCTCGGCATTCCCTTAATATTCCGGTCATTGTGTTTATGCAGGGTTATTTTCTTCTTATCTGAGGATGCACAAACTCCACACAGGTCAGAGATCAGCTGTACTGGCTGTCATTAGAACCACCGACTCCATATTAGCTGAGAGATAACAATCCCACAGAGGACTGGACGGACAGAATAACAGAAAGTAAGACGTCTGCTGTTACTCTTTAATGTCTAAAGTCGAACAGACACCAGCAGCCTGGAAGCATTTTCTGTTTTCTATCTCATAAACAGATGATGTTTGAAGGAGAACTGTGCAGATGATCAAATGAGATGAGTCATTTTGTGTATTTAGCTCGACTTGGCCGCTCCACAATCAGTTTTGTGTTTTCTTCTGCAACAACTGCGCAGCAAAATGAGGAAGAGTTTGGAAAACCTTTGGTAAAAACTAAAATTGTTGTCGGGGAAAAAAAGTGTTAAAGCCCTGATGGAGTTTTTCAGTTCTAAAAAGGTTCTTACACAAACGAAAAGCTGGCACACACTACAGCATTCACTGATTTAGAGACCACACACTTGATGATAACAAAAGACAGATCACACAACATCTCTCTCTTCTGATCTTATAGTGTGGTGTTAGCTAACCACTCACTTAATCATTCTTCAGCAGACTATCAGGTTCTTCACGCTCAGTATTCCAAATCTCACGTAGTCAAACGTGACTTCAGTGTAAACAAACACGATGGGAATAACGGCACTATAAATAACGGTAACGAGTAATCTAATTGATTACTCTTCCCATCATTATAACTTTGATACCTTTACTGCCAAAAATGTGGTGCGTTACTAGAATTGAAGCTGTTTTTCCATCAGACCATCCAGATCTCTGAGCCGAGGGGCAGAGATTCTTTAGGGCTGTCAAAATTGACGTGTTAGTGCGGATTAATCCATCATCATGATCAATCTGATTAATTTTTTAGCGACGGTAACTCTACTTGTTTGTTTTTACTTCCTCTTCCGTCAGTCAGCTGAGTCAGCTCACGTTTTGATTGGCTTAAACCCAGTACACATGACATCACACTGAGCGTGCTCGGCTGCTCTCAGAGGAAACCCCCACACACTACAGGGTTTATAGTCGCAAATATTAAAAATGTTCATTATCTACGATCTCTCCTACCAAGACCTTCCGAGCGAATCGGACCGGACAGAATCACTCTTAGCACACTACAGGAAAATCAGACACCATGTTGTTTGCAAACATCCGACAATCAAGGGGGAGATCGGGACAAAAAGCGGCCCGATTATCCTGTAGTGTGTACCGGCCTTTAAGCTCAAGTAATATTTTTAGCAGGAGGTTGTATTTTAGTTCCCAGGATGTTTTTCTAAAAGGCAGTGCTCTTAAAACATTTTCCGAACATCCCTTCTTTTTATCATGAGAGAACATTTTATAGACAAACGTTCTCGACAGCGACATCCCAGAAACATCCTGAATTAATTTGCCTCAGTAAAGAACCCAGAGCTAAAGACACTGAAGGACAGACTGAGCACAACTTAGAACCTTTTTGTGTTAAAAACGTTCTCAGGAAGTTCTGCAAAGTTCTAGTAATGTTTTCACTGGAAAGTCTCTTAGTTGCCAGAATGTTCAGGATAAAGTCCTCGAATGTCGCTTTGAGAACGTCCTTCCTTTGTTATCCTGTTGAAAACTTTGAAATGCACATAAAAGATGGTATGAAAACACATTTACTGTCTAAATAGTGGTCAAGTTTAGGGGAAAAAATCATGGTTTGGAATAAAATAAGTGCTTTGTTAAGGTTAGAGGACCTCTGTCATTATAGTTAAAGCAATAAACTCACAGTTAAGGTTGTGTCACTGTTCAAAGAAACAGTGCTGACTGTCGGTTTTGTGGTTGTTATAAACTTAGAGGTGCAAAATAAAAGCTGTGAAGGTATGAAAATGCATGTAACATCTAACTAACCAGCAGTCATTCAGCTCAAACTGTAATCGACCGCTCTGCAGAGACAGTTTTCTTCCTGAAGGGGGCGGGACCAAAAGCAGCTTGTTGCTTTTCAGAGCAAAACAACAAAACAGGATGATGCACTCACTGTTAAATTAAACATTTTTGTAGTATTTTGAGCTAAAAAAGACGCACTGTGGGGACATGTGGGACTTTAATTAATTTGCTAAATGCAGGGGCAGAATGCAGGACCTTTAAAATGGAGAACAAAAGGTGAAAATGCTCTGGATCTGGATGTGAAGTGACTGTAATCCTCAAAACTGCAGCGTTCCTCAGCCACGTAACCTCCATCTCCTCCCTCCACCTGGTCAGAGCTTCTGATGCCGCTCGGCTCTCTTTGTTGTCCCACGCTTTGATTTAGCGGCGTTCTTTATTCGGCGTATCGTTTCCTTCCTGGGCTTTGTGGTCCCAGACATTATCCAGGAGCTAAAAGGCAGCGACAGAAGCCAAACCGAGCAGCTGCTTTGAGCCACGCGAGCAAATTACATGCAGATTGTGAGCATGAGCTGAATGAAAACAACATATCTGATCTTTCTTGTGCAGCTTTTGTCCAGAGAGATTAACACCTACAGATGGAGAACTTTCTCACATCATGCACGTGTTTAACTTAGACACCTGCCTAAAACAACTAATATATGACTTTATGTGCGTTATTTTTTTATACTGATGAATTTAAATGTAAAAAAAGGCTGAAACTCTGTTGGAAATCACAGCAACATCCAAGAAATACAACTTATTTCTACTATTCTTGACAATACTCCATAATTTAGTCGACTAACAACTTTAAGTGATTTATATCTGCAGGAAAACGTTTCAATTAATGACTTTTGACCTCAGAGCTGCAGCTAAAGATGCTATTAGCCTTTCAAAGCTTCAGACATCAACACTTCCTGCTGTACAAGTCGCCTATACAGTTTTGTCTTATTCAGTCTTATAACAGTGCTGTTTAATGTCTTTATGATTGCGTAACCAAGGTGTTGAAACTTCTAAGACTAATTAAACTTTGAATATTTCCAATCTGCGGTCCCTATTGAACCCTGCAGTGTTAACATTAGATGAATCTGCTTTACTAACTTATTAGAAAAGCATCCACAAACTTTGCAAATGGGTTTGTTTAAGTCTTGTATGTGTATATTGTTAGTCAGAATTTGACCCAGGTGCTACGTAACACCGAACTAACCAATAGTAGCACACCTGAAACTGTGATTGACAGCTCTGCAGAGAGAGTTTTCTTCCTGAAGGGGGCCGGACCAGCAGCAGTTGGTTGGATTTCAGTGCAAACAGCCTGTTTAGATCAGTCGTGGTGAAATTAACCATCTTTTTGGGTTTAAATTGCTCACAATATTAAGTTGACGCAACGTTATTTTGTCAATCCAGAACATAAACTCAATGTTTGTTACTTTAAATAATTATATAAATCAGACATTAGATATTTTATCTTGCAACCATGCATTTAAATTAAACGGTGGGAACAGGTTCTTTGTAATACTTGGTAGAATGTAGAGTTATTTATAACCTCAGGGAATCTATGTGTTCTCAGAGAATCATTGCTGCCACCCACGTATCACCAAGATGCAGATGCAGAGTTAAAATACTTGTTCAGTGGTTTTCTAGTTGATGCTGGACCTCTTCTTTCATTTATGAAGACTATTAATGAGTGAAAACAGGACTTGAGGTGAGTAAAAATGGAATTTTGATGCAGTTTAGACATCAGTTTTTAGGGGTTTAACCAATAACATTAGGTTGCAACATCTCTTGATCAACATTTTCCAAACTCTTACCTATAAAAAAACTTTGTAAAATGGTTTAATTAAGTTATGTATGTGAATTTTGTACATTTTCGACATCATCAACCTCTTTCCCCTAAGTATGTGGAACACGGCAATCAGATTGGCTGATGTAAAAGCAACTTACAAGTCTTTAAAGAGCTAAGACTTCTAGTCTCCTGCATGAAAGTTTGAGGCACTACTCGCCCACCAACCACCCCGACCTCCACACCATCTCTACCGGAGATAAGAATGCATATGTCGCTCAGGAAGGAAAGAAAACTCCGTCATTGTCGCTGTTTGTCACGTGGAGGCCCAAAATGTCATGTGATCACAGGGGGTTACCCCAAAAACAAGAGTGCCCTCTGGTGGCTTTTAGAGTAAACCACACTTTATTGTCCACCCGGTTACACTGACATTAAAGAAAATTCCTGGATAGAGACGGTGATCCAGATCAGTCCCAGAATGTCATCATTTGTTCTTTGTCCCATTTCACACATTTCTTGAAAATTTCATCCAAATCCGTCCATGAGTTTTCAAGTTATTTTGAACACAAACAAACAAACAAAAAAACCAACACCGGCAAAAACATAACCTCCTTGGCGGAGGTAAAAATAAAAAGCTGCAATTCATTATGGTACCAAAGGCAGAGGATTGGTTTTATTCCTTATAAGCAGCAAATTTAACAAATTTGTTGCTTCTTATCTCCACTAGTACTATGCATCACTTTATGCAGCTTATTTTTGGTCTCTTAAAAAGCACAACAAAAAAAAGCCAAAGCAGTTCCAAACGCCTGATTTTAACTTTTTAGACGCGTCAAAAATCTCATCCAGCTGCTCGCTGCTGCTCTCACGGACCTCCATGTTGTTTGTTGGGGTAGAAATGTGCTTCCCGGCTTCCGTCCGTGTTCGAAACAAAATGCAAAGGAGTGATGGTGCGTTCAATGTCCCTCGGAAACACAGGATAGAATGAAATACAACATGGAAAAACTCAATGCAACCATGGATTTCACCGATGCAGGCACACAGCCAACGATACCGATTTGTATCGAAACTTTGATTTTGAACATGTCTGATAGTTTTAAAAGAAGCAACTCAAGATACAGCGCAGATTATAAACTAAAAATCATCACTGAAAAACAACATGAGTCAGTTTTAGTCGCTTTGCCTCAGTAAATGGAAGGACGATGTAAAACATGGATGTAATTCCTAAACGGTTAATGCAAAACTTTTATAAAAATCCTTGAATTAAAGCTAAAACTCCACATTTAGGTGGTGTAAAGAGGCAGAAGTAGTACAACTGTGTCACTACTGTGTTTCAATATTAATGTCAAGCAAATCTGAAGCAAAGAAAATGCAGATTACAACCTGCTTTTTTCTACCAATTGCCTTGAAACAAATACATTTAGCTATATACTGTCATTAGATTCATGGCTGCGGTAAACATCAAACGTCATGTCAGTGGATGGCTGCTCTGTTCCTCCACCTACTGCTTCTCCAAATGAGATGAAAACGGCTTCGACCAGCTGCAGAAACAGCAGCATCTGGCCTCTCGTGATAGTTTTAGCTCCTTTGTTCGCTCTGACAAATAGCTCCAGTCAGACCTTGCCTGTGGCTCGAACACAAAGTCAAATAAAAAGTGCGGAGAGGGCCGAGCATTGGAGGTTATTAAGTGGATGATGTACTGTATGTTTGCTCTCTAAGAGGACCAAAATGGGTTTCCGAGCTCGACTTATCGATCGGAGAGAGACAGCTGCCTCTTTTTCTCCTCTTCTTTTGGTTATAGTTTCTGATAGACTCTGCTGTGTTCTCGTTTCCCTTCAGGGCTCTGAAATGTCTTTATCTGCTTTATTTGGACTCCTTCAGAGCCCATAATGTGGGAGCGTCTGTCTGTCAGAATATAAGCCTGACGGGTTAATACCTAACATTTATCTGTCGCTCCCACTGAAGCCCTCGGCTCCTGAAATGTTTAATAAATCTTATTTGTTTAGGCGAGTTGACTCAGAGTACGGTTTAATGCAGCAACACCCCCCAGATACCGACGCTGTTCTGCTGCAGGACTGTCGCTGGTCTGACAGCGTTCGAACAAACAAACCGCTGCTTTATATAGAAAATGATGCTTCTGTTGACGTTTTCATCAGCGCAGCGTGAGGTCAGAATCCCAGCAGAGAAATGGACTAATGTGACGATTTTAGGGATTTTATTTTATTTTCTCTAAGTGCAATTTAAGTCAGTGGATATTTCACAGAAAAAAAAACAAAAAAATAAATAAAACTAATAATAATTTAGCAGCTGGGGCACCAAAAAATACTGTAAAATAACCATCTTATTAAAATAAAGCCATTATCCATAAATAAAATGCATTTTCTAGCCTCAGCTTTACCAGAAATCATGTGCATTTCATTGTTTTTTAATGTTGAACAGAGGATATTTACATGTATAAAAGCAAATTTAATTACCTGTAATATATTAAAAAAATAAATATATGTAAATAAATGATGACACAGACACAGAGTAGTAAATGAAGTATATCTGTAATGGTGAAAGCTGTAATTTGACAGGCTACTGATGCTTATCGATATTATACACTGATAAAAATCTGCTGCAATTATACAGGACATCTCTTATTTAATGTAAAGTTACAGAACAAACACTTGTTTTTCCGGTAATTGTCACTGATTGCATCTAATTTTAGAAATATATTTACAATATTAAACTTGAATTTAACTGTTTCATCAATTAAAAATGAAAATATTTTTGAATTTATGCTGCGGATATGTTTTTTTAATGTCTTTATATGTCAGAAAATGGGCAAAATATATACATTTTATAGTTATTAAAGGTAACAGGTTTTAATATTATTTTTACACTAGATTGTAATGTACATTTACAGATTTTTTTTTTTATAAATTTATTGATATTTTTGCCTACAGAAAAATAGTATAAAGGGAATTTATGTAAAATGACAGATTTTTTTTTACAGTGCACATTAAGATAAATCACCATCAGTCCTTTGCAAAGCTTAAAATGTAAAGAAATTGGGCGCAATGTGAAAAGATTTAAAGCCAGGAGAAGAGATGAATAGAATTTTTTTTAAATGACAAGAGACAGAGTCAAGCAGACAAAGAAAGAGATGAAGACAACATGAAAGCATCACTGCTGCTGTCAAACAAACCATCTGTGTTTCTTCTTTCTGAGGGCATTTTGGTTTCTAACATCAGCACTTAAACCTCAGAGAAGGAATAAAATCTGATTATTAAAGCACCAAACTCCCTGTTTAATGAGAATTATACCCTGATTCACGCTCATGCAGCCAAACTTCCAAAGCTCCGCTGGACGACCGAGTGCCTTGCTGAGGGGGAAATATGATCGTTCACCTTCTTTACTCACATGTTAAGATGAAACTTTAACAATCCTGAGGGAACTTCTTGTGCCAGATAATGCTCAGAAAAGGACTTTACTTTGTTAAGATGGCATGCATAGTAGAAAAGAGATGAGATATGTGTCTGAAACATTGCTGGGGATTAGTGAAGTAAGACTAGAATAGAAAAGTCAAAACAAATATCAAGTATTGCACAAGAAATTGGACTATTGCACCTTCAAAAATGAAATACTGCATGTTTTCTACACAGGCTTCCATTCAGCAAAATCTAACTCCAATGAAGCAAAATCAGCTTAAAGACAGAACTGTGCAGGTTCTTTTCACTGCATCAGTTAATTCGCGACATGCACAGCAGCAAAGTTGACAGACGGGACGGTGAAAACCTGCCTGAGCTGCACTTTTCCTAGAAAGCAGACGAGCTGCAGACGTTTAACTCACCTGCCTGTGTCGCCCCGTTCAGGCTGAGCAGCATCAGGGCCACTTGTGCAATAATCCTCCAGACTTTGTTACTCCAGAGATCCATGGTGAAGTGAGGGATGCTGCAGAGAAGCCGGTCAGAACCTCCTCGTCCTCCTCCTCCTCCTCCTCCTCCTCCTCCTCCTCGTTCTCACGCTCCCCAGATCCCTGAGGGGTTTTCCACCGCCGACATCCGCCCGAATCCACAGAGATGGAAAGACGCTGCTGCTCTGCTCGGCTGCACTCTGCAGACTGAGGGGGGAGAAGAGGAGAGTCAGAGGGAGGGGAGAGAGAGAGAGAGGGAGAGAGAGGGGGAGGTTTCCCTGCTGTCACCGGTTCTTTAAAGAACCCTCTGCTCTGCTGGAACCCATTCAGTAACTAAAGGGGTCTGACCTTCCAGTTCCTCCTGCTGCTGCTTGTCTTCATGTGATGCAGAAGTTCATGAAGGAGGAACCTCAGAACGGAGACTCAGGTTCTGCAAATCATCTGAAGCATCCCAGCGAGAGAGAACCAGGAATTAAAATGATCGATCAGAAAGAAACTGCAGCTTTTATTCTCTGCTCTGTTCCTGTCCTCCGTCTCTGAAGTACAGACTAGAAGGAGAGAAACCGTGACATCCATCATGTTTCTTTCCCTTTATGCTAAACAGCTGGAATCTACTTGTTATAAAATGTTCTGAGAAAGTTCTGCAAAGTTCTAGTGATGTTAGTGACGTCTGCAAATTGCAAAACCGCTGCAACAGCAAAGAGAGACGCCACACAGATGTTCAATAACGTCACCAAAATCACTGCAGCCTTCAGTTGGCTCCTGTCGATCAGTCCCTCCAGGATTTCTTGGGCGTTTTTCCAGATTGTTGCTCCTAAAATGCCTGAATTCACAGCAGCTTTTCTAAAAAGTTGCGATGTTTTAAGCGTATTTGTTGCGATGAAATTGCGGGAGACGGTAAAAAATTGTCAAAAAGTTGCATTTTTTTCTTTGTTTTGTATAAGTCATTAAAAAGTTTAAAAAGTTAATTTCACATCCTGGCACACGCGTGTTCACACACACACGCTCACAGCTCGTCACGTCAGTTAATGAATCTAACTGACCTTCATTGTTTCAGTGCTGCCACAGATCTGGATGCAACAGCTTCATCACGGTGGTTTGTCTGGTCTGTGGTCCGCTGGTTTCACCCATTCTCCTGATATGTTTACGGTAGAAAAGTGTTTGTCAGTGGATGGTTTTGGTTTGTGTTCCACCTCAATATTCCACGGGGTGAAAACAGTTTAGCTCCGCTTTGGTGAAGAACATCAGGGAATTGTTTTGCAGGTCTTTAGCAGGAATTTTTGTTGGTAAGTGAGAGACGTTACTATGGCACATGTCTGCATCTTCAAACCATAAACAAGGAAGTGAATTCGGTGATGTACGTGCATTACTGGGGACTGCTGTGATTGGTGGAACTCACGGGAGGCGGGATAAAATTGAGGAAAAGTCGCGGTGATTGGACAAAATTGCAAGGTCGCGCAGAATTCATGGAGATTGGGTGAATTAGCGTTAATTGCTGCAACATCGCAAATTCCTGGAGGGACTGGTTGATCATACTACAACACATGGTTTGATATATATGCACGCACACACACACATCTACACCGTTGCCCATAAAGTTGGAATAATCTAGTTTTCAGACACATTCCTCTTTTATTCCTATTTATACACATCAGTAATCGCTTTTGACCAGGTTCAGTGATTACATACTGAGTCCATGGCTGCGTTGTCCTTTTCCTGCTTTAAATCTGTAGCAGTAAGTCCACGTTTTCAGAATTGGCTGCATAATTTTCAACCAAATTTAACTCAGGATTTCCCTGGGCTATATGCCTCGTCTGACGCAACTGGAAATACACCAGACACTGCTTGCACTCCGACAGGACGGACACAAACAAGCCAACATTGCTGATCTGTAAAATCCTCAGACATCATTAAAGGAGGGTCATTTGAGGCCACAAAGATCTCCAGGACGACCAGACGAGATGATCGACACCTGTTTGATCTGTGCCGTAGAAATTGGAAAATCTGCCGTCGTCGTTTGTGGAGAAGACACAGAAGTAAAAAACATTTTATTCCAACTTCATGAGCAACAACGACATACATGCATATATAAAAGTTCAATCTGCAGACTGTATGATTCCTGTGCACTCGTCGCCCAGCCGGCTGCTCATAGACACCAGTGTTATTTCTGCAGCCTGAAAGACAGCTACTGTTGATAAAGCTGGGCTTGTAGCACATTGTCTACCTGACAACGATGGAAAGAGGCATCGTTTATGTTTTGACGTGTCACTAATGAGTTATTGATGCTGGAAGGTCGCATGCACACAAAAAACTTACATTTAATTTTTTTCTGCCAGTGTCCCTTTAGGGGCTCCGTAGGAAGCTTATTAAAGATCTTTTTATCGTGTTTAAGAAGCAGGTTGTTGTGGATTTTTTCTTCTTCTCTCCAGTCGTGTTTGTCAGTGACTTCAGTGGCTTTATTTACTTGACCTTATTGGATATTTTTATAAAAACGCTGTAAGAATATTGACGATCGACACCATTTAAGAGCATTTATGCACCTTCTTGTCTAAAACCAAACCATAGATAGAAATAATCAACGTCTCTTTAATGCATGAAGTAAGGAATATGTCAAGACGTTTAACATGGAAATAAAAAGCCACAAACAGATGAAGAAAGGAGCTCGAATGCAGGAATTCACAGAGAAACCGACGGGAACATGTCATACCGTGTCAGAAGTTTCTGAGACTTTCTTTTTCACCTTTTCCAGCCTTTGAAGAACACGACTGATGATCGTCTTCCTGCCTGAAGAACAGATTTCTTTCCTCTTTTTAACGTGAAAAAAAGCCTCACATTTCTCCACAGTCATCCGTCTTTCGTCACCCTGAGAAGGTGAGAGAACGAAGCTTTCCGTCTAATTAGTTTTTTTATTTTCACTTCTGCTGGGTGAAGAGAGGTTTTTTATCAGCGTCAATAATCGAACGTTTCCTGGATCACGTCGCTGCTTGTGATGGTTTAACGTGAAGCCACAGACAAACAGACTGAAGGCTGCTGCAGACGTCTGGATCTTTAAAGTGGAGTCAAACCGGAGAAGTGGCACCGAGAACAGAGTTTAATAATAATCAGGGCTTCATCTCTGGATTTTGTGCCTAACTCTGTCTGGAATATTAACATTTCAAATACGTTTCTAATCAGAAAACTTCATCTGGACGCCTCGAAGCCCCAATCTGAGTGTAAATGTTTTCCTGGATAACATTTACTCAGCGTTTATAAATAATTCTGTGTCATCGGCTGATTCTCTGTTTAAACCCTGATGTGGAGCCGTCCAGTGGATTCAGATCAGTTCATCGCTTTGTCCTGCAGACTGGATGAAATGTTGGACTCCCCCCCTGACCTGAGGGGTATATTAACACGTCCAGGCTTCCTCTGTCAGAGATATCAGGTATCATGAAGGTGGATTTCAACTGAAGGAAGCACAAGTCTCATATCCATATTCCACAGCTGCTCCTTTTACTTTAATGTGTCCGGTTAAGACGACTGAGAGCTCGATCAGTCTGTTGTTCTTCCCGCCTCGCAGGTGAATCTCACTTCCTGTCAGGAGGTTTAAAAATAAAGGGCTGTTCTGTTTGTTTTTCTTTTCTGCTACAACGAGGAGCTTTTCTGCAGCGGACGTGCAAATTGCGGCAGCAAAAGAGCACAAAGTCATTACAAACGAGCCGATGCACTGCATAAGAGCGAGGCTGTACTGTGTAAAGTGTAATATAATAAAAGAGCATGAGGTAGTTTGTACAAATAGTACAAGGTTTGGGAAATAGTTCGTGTACGTCGCGGCCATTCGTTTTCTTATTTTGAGATTTCAAAATAAAAACGAAAAATAAACTGTTTCCTGTTTTTTTTCAGTGATAATACAAAATGAAAAACGGAAAACGGGCCATAATTCATTATCCAGTATCCATTATCTGTTTAATTAGATGTGTTTGTAAATGGAAATGAAAATTAAAATACACCCGTGGAAAACTTATTTCTCTATTTCCTGTTGGTTTTGGCTCCGTGACCCGTCTGACTTCTGATGAGGAAGGATCTGGTATCTAAAGCTCCAGTGTTAGCTCACTGTTAGCAGACCTTGCTGTGTGCCGTGGCCTGATGAAGACCCACTGTGGGGTCCAAACGTTGCTTGGCTCACATTGTTCACTATTTCACAGTGGACTTTTCACCAGTGTGGGGTTTATTTGTCCCTTTGGAGGGACCTTGTGGGGCCGCTAGCTCTGCCGCTAGGCTAAATCGCTAGCATTCGGCTGCTTTTCGGGACGTTTTTTGGGAGGTTTGGAGGTTTTCTGTTACTTTAGCTTTGCCAGTAAGCAAAGTAGCGATTTGACGCTAGCGGCGGAGCTAGCGCTAAATCGCTAGCACTAAATCGCTAGTTCCGCCATTTAGCCGAGCTAGCTAAATCGCTAGCTCCTCTTCAGAAGTCAGACGGGTCATGGAGCCAAAACCAACAGGAAAAAGAAAAATAAGTTTTCCACGGGTGTATTTTAATTTTAATTTCCATTTACAAACACATCTAATTAAATCGGATAACGGATAATGAATTAGGGCCCATTTTCCATTTTTCATTTTGTATTATAACTGAAAAAAACGTGAAACTGTTTATTTTTCGTTTTTATTTTGAAATCTCAAAATAACAAAACAAATGGCCGCGACGTACACGGACCGGAAATATTATCATTATTTCTGCTTTTATTCGACTGAATTTAACATAATTTTGATTATTCTGTTCTCTAAAAACACTGAACTCTGAGTGATTAACTGTCATTTTGATGGTACTTAGAATGCAGAATTAAAAGTTTTTAGTAATTTCATGTATTTTTGTGGGACCAGATGGTTGTCACGTGACTTTATGTATTATCAGAATGGATAAATTTGCATTTTTGTTATTTCTCTCCATGTTTTTTCTTGAATGTGTCATTTCAACAGGATAAAAAGACACAAAAAGCATAAAAATATGTGGACGTGATGCATGAGTCTGGTTTAAAAATACATGTGATGGGTCTACTCCTGATTCTGATGAAGTTGCAGACCTGCTAACAACCAAATATATATATAACAGTTCTGCTAAATGCTGCCTTTTCTTTATCGACTCAGCAACGTAACGGCTCGTGCTTGGTGTCCTACTGAGATAAAAAAGAGATTCCTGCACAGATTTTACTCTTAGAACACACAATTTAATTCAAACTTCTTTAACAGCTGCAAAGTTTTAACTAGTTTCAGCCTGAATATAAATCAATTATAGGTTCAAGCTGAGTTCTGTAAATGTCAATATGCGTCTCACTCTGATTTTACTTTGTTAATTTAGCCGTCGACATCCTAAACCTTTGATTTTAGTGACTTTGCGGTGACGCTGTGCGCTTTATTTTGGTAAATTGCAGCTTGTTTTGCCTCCACTGTGTCCTTTCACAGCTGTACGTGAGCCGCTCTGCAGCCTCCTGCCAGGCCTCGTTTTGTACAACTCATTTTCATTTTGCATACCGAATGAAGCCGGCCAAGGACTGGTGCACTCCCACTCTGCTTTATATTCACAACACCTGCTGCAGGCTGTGTAGGGCTCCTGGTTTTTGGTCTGAGCAGAAGCGACTCAGACGGATGTTTGAAAGTTGGTGGAAAAGAAGGAGGGAAAAACTAAAATATGCAGCTTAAATGTAGAAACACTAAAACACCAGCATCGTGTTACTGGATAAACCTGCAGCTACACTCAATGAAGCATCGACTGAACCGGACATTTAGGGTTGTTATTTGTGCTGGTTGACATTAATGATTTAATTTGACTCAATATTCTAAATAAAGAACCCAGAACATGAGAAAAACTGAGCACAACCTATAGCAGTGGTTCTCAACTCGTCCAGCCTCATGACCCACTATGTCGTGACCCAAACTTTTGAAGTTTGCTGTTCCTGTTAACAGATTAAGGTTTATTTGGGTGAAGTCTCAACGCATTTTGATACAGCTTGGGAAAATTTTGGCTTATCTTTTGCTCATCTTTGTATATTTGGACACTTTTGCCAAGTTTTGGGCATATTTTGGCCCATTTTGACAGATTCTGAGCACATTTTGGTTCATTTTTGGCACATTTTTGCATAAATTTCTCCAATAAGCTGCCCCTGTTGTGCTGAGGAAATGTCTATACACCGACTTATGTCTGTGCTGCTCGCCGATCTCGCCATTTCCTGTGAGCAGCGCAGATCTAACTCTGCACAACACATCTCCACGTGTTGTGCCGAGTTATGTCTGCACGCCGAGATCGACAACACTGGCCTGTTAATAAGTTAATAAGGTGTTCATTCCTGAAGATCGCACAGCTTCACTCATCTTGGCACTTCTCGCAGCTGTAGGAGTGAAAGTAAAGTAAAAAAACATAACGGTGACTTTCATTATATATATTCGGAGTTTCATTCCATATATAATTTCCTAAACGGCTTGCCATAATATATATATATGTATATGTGACAGGGGCCTTTGTGTTTGATACTACACTCTACATTGAAGCAATAAGCCCTTTAATCCATAATTTATTGACTCACTTTATGATGTAATAAAATTATTACACTATTACGGGAAAACTATTTTGCCGGCCCCATAATGTAATAACAGACCCAAAATAACGTTTTGGGCTCAGCACCTTGTTGCATTATGACCAGTTACTACATTCGGGTTTTATTGCTTTTTTTTACAACAGTTCGGGTCGTTGTTGCATGTCGGGCTCTGACAAGGCTGCTTGTTTTAATCAGACCAGTAAACTCAACTTGGCTTATAAAAACTAAATGGTGTTTAGTTCACGTCCAGCTCCTGCTTCCCAGCCTTGATCTTATATTAATATTTGTCTGAATTCTAAAATGAATAGGATTTCATTGGAGAACAGCTCAACTTTTACTCAACGTACTCAACTTTGAAAGCTTCCTGCTCTGACACAGGAGCATCTACAGACTCCATTCAGGACTTGAAATACTCCTGAGGCTTTGATCTTTTAACGTCTGACTTTACATTTGCTAAAAACGTTTAGTTTTGGAGATGCGGCCCTCAGCGTGAAGGGTTTCGCAGCGTTTCGGAGATTCTTATCAGTGTGTTGTGTGACCAGTGAGATGAAAGTGCAGTGGTTTTAGGAGACTAGAAAGAAAATGTCTTACCTGTCTTCATAAGTATTTTTTTATTCTTCTGTTGTTTTTTAAAGGTTTGCTAACATTTCTTTGTTTGTGTTAGAAAATACCAACAGCTTGGATGTTAAATCTCAGGCTTTGGCCACCGTGAATATAAATAAAGCAGCGTACAGCCTGACTTGTTTCCCTGCATGCTTAGTTTATGAGACTGCCTGAAGCATTTCCCTTCACAAAGTGCCTCCTCTTGCAGTTCGGAAGCAGCGTTTATTTTTTATTTATTCCTTAAATTAATTGTCCAGTCGTGTCCTAAACACAGCGACAAACAGCAGAGCTCCTCCACATGCAGACCTCTGGTTTGTGTGCAGCTCGTTTCCCAGAAGTCCTCGTTTCCATTGTCTTCTTTCTTTTCATTACTGACCACAAGAAATGTTTGCTTCCTTTTTATTTCCCTGACCTCCAAACTGCTGCCTTCATGAATAATTTTAGGAAACATCAAGGTAAAGTGACTGATTCATGCTCCGGCTCTCTAACTTTGAAAATCAATGCGTCCATGAAAGCTCTGTCCATGATTTATGTAGGTTTGAGCAGCTTCGCTTCCCCTCAGCCGGTCTTAAAAAGTGGAAAAAACCAGGATAGAATGAAAATATTAAAGTAGTTTATAATGAAAGAAGAGATGTGAAGTGTTCAGGCTGCTGCCAGCTCTGTGTTTCATGTGTATTAAATGGACTAACCTGACAAACGTCACTTATTTATTCACTCTTTTGATCAGTGGATGCATTTTGCTGGTTACCTCTCAATAAGCAACATCTTTAGCTGCTTTTAAATGTCTTAAAGCATCTTTTTTTTGTCATTTTTGTGAATATATTTCTGCTTCTTGTAGGGATTTTTTCTATATTCCCATCTAATATTAACATAATTTGTCGTCCTACACATTTTATTGCTTTTCTTTTTATATAGTTTGTGCAGATTGACCCTCTGAACCCAGTGGCCAGTTTGAAAGGCTTGTTAATATTATTAAAATGTAAAAACAACACAGTTTAATAATAATAATCTGATAATCTAACCTTTACTGATCCCCTTGGGGAAATTCCTTCTCTGCATTTGGCCCATCCTATTCATAGTTAACCTTAACTATACATACTAGGAGCAGTCAGGTGTTTAGGGCCTTGCTCAAGGGCCCACAGTGGTGGTGACTGGGACAAGCGGTCGCTGTAACTCTCCCACCTCAACCTCTTGCCCGTCCAGGGACTCGAACCGGCGACCCACCGGTTACAAGTTCACTTCACAAACTACTAGGCAGAGCCAAAGCTATAAAAACAGAAAAAAGTTTTTGTTAATGTTCCAATTGTTCCTTGAACCTGTCATCTGTAATGCGCTGTTTGATCAGAAAGTTTAAAATCCTGATATTTCATAAAAATTATTTACCTTACATGTCTTATTTTTAAAAAATGTCAAAATATTAACCATTGGCACTGACTAGATTCAGTTAAACAAAAAAAATCTGTAAAATTTAAAAAATTCTGCATTTTTCAGTGCAACAAAGAAGTTATTAATGAACCTGCTGGAACCAACAGCCACAATGCAAAAATTCAGGAAGTTCTCGGTTGAACTGCAGGCAGTGTTTCCCAAAGCAGAGAAGGTACAAATACGGAAACACATGGAAATATAAGTAGGAAAATACCTATATAATTTCTACAATATCTCTCTGTATATAACTACAGTGCCATGAAGAAGTATTTGCTTGTTATCTTTGTCTGGTATTTACATTTGTTTGATGATTTTAAACATTAAAGTGGGAAAATATGCAAAAAAAATAAGATTTTGAGAAGGGGCAAATACTTTCACGGCACTGTATCTACAGTATGTAAAACTACTGTTAATTTTCCGGCACTAATAACCCCTGTGGGCCCTTAAAAAATGGTGTACATGTAGATTCCAGACTTTTTAAAATAAAATACATAGCCAAAAAAAAAATTGTCTCACAGCATTTTAACTTTAATATTACTGCCCTGAAGACATTTTTTAGTTCCCTCTTCTTCTAGCTACGGTTGTCCTGCCTGTTTTCATTTATATTGCAGTGAAAAATGGGTCCACTGTGAGTAAAAATGTGACAGGAGCAAACAAAACACCCACAATGGTTTAATTTCCATTTGTTTTGTTTCTCTCTAGGTGACTTTTATGACAGATGAATGGAAGTTTACAATGGAAACGCTGAAAAAACGTTTATTTTTCAGCGTTTCAGGCCGCTGTTGCACAAAGCTTTTTTTCCGTTAAAGCTTAATGCAGATAGCTCTTGCAAGATGCATCACCTTGATAACACACTGAACAATATTGTGTGCGACACAGTTCATCAATGTCTAGTTTGAAATGTCTGAATTTATGAGTTATTTTACTACTTATTATCTGGAATTTAACAAAGCAGCATGGAGGTGGCAGCATCATGTAAAACTGTGATAAATAACATTAATTTTAAAGATGAAAAACTGTTCATTTTTTACAGTGCATACTCTAAAAGCACTATTTTTACTCTAGTTTGAGGCTAAATTCAGAATATATTTCGGCTGATGCTGTAAATGACGTGGGATTGTGACGTCTTTTCCACCTCTACAAGCGACTACCTGGCCCTCAGACTTCCTGCTCCACCGGCTGACAGCTCATTTGTTCTCGGCGGTTTGACCTCGGCGAGCGTCGAGGCGAATGAAAGCCCGTCCTCTGGTGTTGTGGGAGCATTTAGGCTGAGCCGGGCTTTCCTCACGCTGCCGCCGGCCATCGACCGGGTTGTGAAGCGTGACATTGGGTTCAGGTCTCGGCGATCTCCGAGGTTTGTTTGACCATCAGCGGCGACTGACAGGAGCCGCTCGGCTGGAAGAAAACGAGCTTCAGGGTGGAACTTTCACTGGTTGGACAGCAGAGGAGGGAAACCTACTGCTGGAACAGAGATTTCCAAACAATACAGGGCTTCCAGTGCATCCAAAACCATGTAGAACTTACTAAAACTTGATTAATTAAGACTAGTTTAACATCTGATGTGTCTAGTTTGTGGATTTTCTTCACCAGAAACCACTTTACCTGAGACATTTCTTGCCAGTCAAACACATTCACCTACTATTTAACCTGTTATGCAGCCAGATGAAGGTTTTACAGCCGAGTCTGGTGCCGGGATAATAAGACGTTGAGTCAGAAGATTGCAAAGGGTGTATTTTAGCTGCAGTTGAAGGCACTTTACCTTTGTGGATTCTATAACCTTGAAAATTACACTCTCATGTAGGTTCACTCCTACTTTAGTATTTGAAGCCCATGTTCTCCAGACTTTTGTGCTGCAGCTCAACTGTTGCTTTCTTTGTGTCGGATTATAGAATAAAGAACAGTATGTCCAATGGCAACCTCCAGTTTTACATTTTACTTAAGGTACGGTGAGTACCTAGTATGGAAACGTCAAGCTGACTTTCCTTTAATGCTCTTTTGGGGGGGATTTAAACTATTTATGTGCATTAAAGTTAAACAAATGACAAGCATAATTCAATGGGATGTTACCAATTGGAGCGATTCATTAAAGTTGGTCCAACAAAGCTTCTTGTAGACTTCTATCAGCATTTTTCGGACCAATATTGGTGCTGAAATGTGGAAAGTGCGTGTTTATCTGTTAATGAAACTTCACGAAGTTCAGACTTTGTGTCGTGTTGAAAATGAAGCCGACAAGTTATGAGGAAGCATAACAAATGCATGTCTGGAAGAGGCTTTAGTTTGTCTTATATTTCCCGTTTACTTTCCTCAGGTGTCTTCAGTGGTTTCACTTCCTCCTTTTGTGTGTTTTCCCTCCTCTTTTATTGTCTCACTGGATTCACCCCTGTGTAGCTGCATTCCAACTCACATACTTTGTCTTTTTACTTTCAGTGCATCCCACAGTCCTCCTTACAAAATACATACTGTTAGAGGCAGCACAAATACAATCAGGACAGACCACTTTTTCATAATACTGCACCTTCCTCACACATCGATCACACGTAACATCATGACCACCTGCCTAATATTAAGTTGGTCCCCCTTATGTGGTCCAAAATACTCTGAATCATTAGACATGGACAAGAGGACCTCTCAGGGTGTCCTATGGGGTCTGGAACCAGGACCTTTGCAGTGGATCCTTTGGGTGCTCTGGTTTGTGCAGTGGAGCCTCTGTCAATCAAACTTGTTCCACTACATCCTGTTGATGCTGGATCAGAATGGGGTGTAGGAAGTTTGGAGGTCAAATCAACATGTTGGACCATTGTCATGTTCCTCAACATGTTCCTGATTGATTGATGTTGTTTCCATGTGGTGGGGTGCATTTTCATCCAGTGACATTTGGGATTTCCATTTGCATGAGGGAGTGTGTTTGATGGGACAATGTTTATTTGGGTGTCTAAGGTTACATTCAGACTGCAGGCTAAAGTGACCCAAATCCGATTTTTTTGCCCCTATGCGACCTGTATCTGATCTTCTCATGACAGTCTGAACAACACAGATCAGATTTTTTCGAATGTGACCCAGACCACTTGGATATGTGGTCCTAAATCCGATACGTATCTGATCTTGTGCCATGCGACTTCTGTCTGAACGACCAGGTCGCATTTATCCGACCTACACGTCACTGTTACACGACAAACGTCTCTATTTTGTGTTGAAGTAGGAACAAAAACAACAACCATGGTGGACGATAATGTGGAGTCCAGTCAGTGGAGGTTTCAGCGTTAATTAATATTTGGAGGGACAGATCTATTCAGGACAAACTGGAGGAACTTGGTGGTTTTTGAAAACATTTCCAAAGAAATGGCCAAGCGTGGGAATAAACAGTCCTGGCTCCAATGCCAAAGACAAGTAAAGAGCCTCCGAGCCGAATATAAGGAGGCTAAAGACTCAAACAAACGAAGCGGCCGTGGACGTGTCGCCGGTCCACTTTACGAAGAGCTGGACCGCATTTTGGGAGATGAGCCCAGTGTTCAGCCCATAGATCTACTAGACAGCAGCTTTGCCGTGTGACGTCGTCGAGTCCTCTTCTGGACATGTGGGACACTTCTGGGTTGTATGAAGTTCACACAGGAGGTCACATACAAGCTACATTTAAGTGGAAATGTGAACGAACTCGCAAAAGAATCTGATTTCACAAAAAAAACCGAATTGAGATTTAAGCCCTGCAGTCTGAACGTAGCCTAAGTCTCATCAACATGGATGGTACAGTCCAAGGTTTTCCATCAGAACACCTCATAATACCAATATGATCAATGTTATTCACTTCACCTGTCAGTGGTTATAATGTAGGGGCTGACTGGTGCATCTGTTGCAGTTTGTAGAGTGAAATAAGCTTTCATCTCATGCAAAACTCTATGATGCATGTGAGGATTGTGGGTTAGACTAGCCAGAAAAGCATGTTGGGTTTTGCAGTTTGTAAGCCAATGTGCTTTCGAGATATATTTGGTATATTTCATTCGACACACTGTGTGTTGGAACATCTTTTTCTTGCATACTATCCAGTGTAGTAGTACAATATTGGAAAGCACTTATAGTGTCGTCTCGTTTATTCACCAGTTCATCTGTTTATTCCGTTCGTCCTCGTGTTCATCTGATTTGTGTGTTTCGTTTCTCGAACCCTTTAGTTTCCATTTGTTTCTTGTTTCAGTTTCTTCTCAATGCTTTTGCTGCTGCTCCTGGTTTTTGATTAATCTTCTCCTGCTTCCTGTTTTTAAATCAACTCTTGAACCTAAGTTGTTTTGGGACCGGCTTTCTTTATAAAGCTCGATTTCTATTTTCGAATCATCTTCTTATAACACCCCACAGAAGACTCAGTAAACCAAATCAAGTTAATTTCAGTAGCACGATTAAAACAACCTGAGTTGATCGAAGTGTTATAAACGTTATCGGTCAGGTCAAAATATGTGCAAAAACCAGTAAAATCAGTGTTTAAAGCAAAACAAAATCATGTAAAATGCAACAACAAGGCGCAACAGAACAGCAGATCAAATTCTATGGTAAAATAAATATAAAATAAAGGAAACGAAGACCATTAAAGCAGCCAAAAGCCACTGAAAGCATGAACGCCTTGAGATTTATATCAGTTTATATCAGTTAAGTCCAACCGGCACATGGTCCAGTGAAATTGGTTCGAAGACTGATATCTCTGTCTGACCTGTAATTCTGTTAACAGCATCGCGTTCACTGAGTTAAATCAGTCAGTGCTGACCTCCGACCTCTGTTTGGGTGTAATCACTTGATTAACTCGGCCTCACAGATTTCTTTTCTCTCCTCCACACTGTCTAACGGAGCAGCTCCATAAATATCCCACATTCCTGCCTGTTATTTCATTTCTCTGCGAGTGCGGCTGTGAATTTATGAAACCTCTGCAGACACAGTGATCAGCAGCAGGAGGATTTATACCAGAGACACAGATAACCTCTCTGCTCCACCACCGAGCCAGCATCCATATCCAGCTTCAGCCCTTTATTGTCTCTTTGCTTTTTGTCTTTGCTTTCTGTCAACGTCTGTTTCCTCTCAGATGAACTGCAGCTCATAACTAATCCGAGCAAACTGATTTTCTGCTTTTATTAAAGATGAATCACAGCTGAGCTTTGTTGCTGTAACCTTTTGTTCTCAGGTTCTGATGTTCAGCTGTAATTTCCTGCAGAACTGAACAGTGAAGTGAAAATTTGAGTCCATTAATGCCTTTTTAAGAGAAACCAACACAGCATAATTCACACGTCAACTTGTGAGACACTGAACAACAATGAATGATGAGATATTTCCACATTTTTTTTATGATAATAATAATAACGAGAAAAGCACTCAGAGAGCTCATACCTCCTCCAAGGAGCTTCAGTCCACCCCCAACACAATCTCCTAATTCACATATTTTGTATGGAACGTTACAGATACAAATGTAATTACAGACAGTTCAAATGTCCTACCGACAATGCGGCCTTCACCCCATCCGACCTAATGAACAGGCGCGGCCTCTAGCGCGGCAGCTCCTAACAGCCTCCCAGCTTCTTAGACAACCGGAGATAAGAATGCCGGCCCAACCGTGGGTATGTCGCTCAGGAAGGAAAGAGAACTCCGTCATTGTCGCTGTCTGTCGCGTGGAGACCCAAAATGTCAAGTGGTCAGAGGGGGTTACCCCAAAAACAAGAGTGCCCTCTGGTGACTTTTAGAGTAAACTACATTTAATTGTCCACCTGGTTACACTTACACAAAAAAAAAAATCCTGGATCCAGATGGTGATCCAGATCAGTACCAAAATTTCATCATTTGTTCCTTGTCCCATTTCACACATTTCCTGAAAATTTCATCCCAATCCGTCCATGAGTTTTCAAGTTATTTTGAACACAAACAAATAAACAAACCAACGCCGGCCATCACATAACCTCCTTGGCGGAGGTAATAATGCACTGGTTTTGTATAGCACTCTTCTAGACCCTCAAAGATGCTTTACATTGCATTATTCATTCACTCCATACTCCATGGTGCTAAGCTACATATTTAGCTATAGCTGCCTGGGGTAGACTGACGGAGGCCAGGCTGCCAGTCTGCTCCATTGGCCCCTCCGACCACCACCAACCACTCACTCTCACACTGCATCCACCCAGGCTTCCTGGTGTTCCCTCACGGTCTCCCATCCAGGTACTGACCAGGCCCAACCCTGCTTAGCTTCAGAGGTCTGACAGGATCGGGCATCCACAAGGCTGTAAGGCCACAACCCCGCCTCACTTACTTATCAGTAATTCTAGGTTTTAGCTGATGATTTTCATTTAAATGTGGCAAAAGCACAAATTACAATTAATAAAAATGCAGATCTTTGATGCAGTCGTTGCTTTTAGCTTGGTCAGTTTTTTAGTGTTAACAGTTAAATTAATACTTTTTTCCTCAGATTGTGCTCATCTCCAGCTGTAATTTAAGAAAATGGCAAAAATCTGTGAAACTGCAGTTAATTGTCAAGTTAAAAATGTTAAACAAGATTTTTTTTACAACAAACACTCTGCAGGGTGAGTACCTTTAGTTGCACTCTTTATTTATTTATTTATTACTATTTTCCAAGCCTTAATGTACATAATTTGTCAACTTTTTTATGAATGGCAAATGTCTGGCAAATGATTGTTTTGCTTACTATTAATTAATTAATTGTAAATGACTGTTTCTGAAAACACAGATTTCATGTGGACATTGTTTACAGTTTTGGCCTGTTTTTTGGGGGTTGACATGTAAATTAATACTTTTTTCTCTGATTTAACAACTTATTATTTATAATTCAACAAACAGCAAAAATCTGTAAAGCTGCGATAAATTGTTCAAAAAGACTGATTTTACTGGTTATCATCTGTAATTTAACCAAACAGCATGGAGGTGGCAGCATCATGTAGAATTGTAGTAAATTGTTCAAAAACTAAATTAAAAAATGCACATTTTTTACAGTCCAAACTCTATAAAGTCAACAATGAGCTGCACTCTTGATTTATTATTTTTTTAACCCCCTAATATGTATAATTTTTCTTTCAAGTAATGGCGAATATCAGTTAAACAGTGTAATTTTACAGTCAAACATTTATAAGAAGAAATTACTCTTTATAAAAATGCTGATTTTTTTAATGTGGACATGATTTACAGTTTTGGCCTGTTTTTTTATCTTTATCTATTATATATATTAATGCTTTTTTGTGTGATTTTACTAGTTATCTGTAATTTAAGGCAGCAGCATGGAGGTGGCAGCATCATGTAAAACTGCCTTAAATTGTTTTTAAAAAGTGCAGTTAAAGCCGTTCACTTTTCACAGCTGCATTATTTAAATAAATCACAAAACAAGCATAAACATGTCAGTCAGATATTACGAGCTCCCACTAGTTCAACATTTTGATCCTCTGAAAGCTTCACTCCTTGAAGTTTAACTCTGAATTCGTCCTCGATGCAACAGGATCCACGTGAGTCACTGGAGACGTGAACATTTAATCAGCTGCCTGTTGCTGGCTGGTTACTGTGGTGAATCTGCCGAGGACGAATAAATGGAGGGAACGGCGACTGTACGGGATGTAATGGAGCTCTTTGTGCTTCAGCGGCTGCAGGTTCAGGGCTAATGGGCTGTTACTGGTCCACTGATGACAAGTAATCAGCTACACAGGGCTGCAGGAGGGAAACTCGAAGGAGAGGAGATGTGGAGTATAAGACTGAATATGAAAGAAGGACAGAGGAAACAAAAGGATATATCCTTGTCTTGGCAAAGTGTCCTGAGTTGTTTATTTGTGGCTAAAAGTGGACTGACAGACCGTAACATAGCATGATGTTAATTCAGAAATTAGTAGTGCCATAAAAAATGCATTTTCAGTGCTTTAGCAATGTAACAAGGTGAAATCATTATAGTTAATACTGAACAAAAACACCAAGAAAACGTAGTTCATGGGTTTTCATAAGAATATGCTTACACTATAAAAAGTTTAATTTACTGTAACTTTACAGATGTTCCCTATTCAGTGATCGTCCGACGCTCTTCAGCATTTAGTTCTGTATCTTGAACCTCACACCTTTTATGTCAGGTTTGTTCTTCACGTTGTCTTTTTGTTGTTTCTGTTGCACCGAAGGTCGCCATGTGGGCAATTTCTCATCGGCGCTGAAATTAATTTTACCTCCGTGTCTCTCCGTCTGTCTGTGTGGAGGAAGAAGATGATAAATCAGATAAGTTTTCCTTTTGTCTGTGGGGGCAAAGAGGTTAAAGCTGCAAAGGAGAGAGAATAAAGACATTTCTTCCCTGCGCCTTCAACACTTTATGGTCTCTCAGAGTATAAGTGGTTGGATTGGTAGCAGCATGTATGTTGTACCTATTAGTGCTGTGCTTCTTCACCTGATGCTGTGCAGCTGGTGTCAATCATTGAGTGGGGCTAGTATTTAAGCTGCGTCTCTTCCTCTGCACTTCTGTCTCACTGCTGATGTCGCAGTCAGCTTCTGGGACTGCTGCTGTTTTGTCTCCACTGCAATTCCACGGTTGTTTTATCTCCACTGCAATTTTTCGGTTGTTTTGTCTGTACTGCAATTCTACGGTTGTTTTATCTCCACTGCAATTTTTCGGTTGTTTTGTCTGTACTGCAATTTTTGGTTGTTTTGTCTGTAATGCAATTTTTGGTTGTTTTGTCTCCACTGCAATTCTTTGGTTGTTTTGTCTTCACTGCAGTCTTTTGGTTGTTTTGTCTCCACTGCAATTCCACGGTTATTTTGTCTCCACTGCGATTTTTCAGTTGTTTATGTTAAGCAACTCCAAGCCATGATGCTTCCCTGTGGGGATGGTGCATGATGCTGCTCCTGCCTAGCACATTAGTCCACATTGTTTTGGGAGACTGGATGTATGATTTGCAGACTTTAGGTGGGGAAAACTGACTGGTATTTGGAGCTGTTCATTATTTCCTCCGCCCTGACCTCCAGACCTGCACCCATTTATAGCTGAAGAAAAACAGCTCTGAAGCATGATGCTACCACCTCCATGCTTCACTGTAGGGATGCTGCCACCGCCATATTCCACCATGCTGATGGTGAATGATGCTGCCACCACCATGCTTCACCATATGAATGTTGTTTTCTTTTGCATCGAACATTCATCCATCCATTATCTATACACCGCTTCATCCTCTGTAGGTGAGAACCCATGCTGTACAGAGAGAACATCCAAACTCCACACTGAAAGATCCCAGGAGTCCTAAGTGGGACACAAACCGGGCATCTTCTAGCTGTGAGGTGACGTTGCTAACCACCGAGCCACCGTGCAGCCGATATGCATCGAACATATCTTCTGGTTTTATGGCCAAAACCTTAAATTCGGTCTCATCAGACTATAAGACATTATTCCACATGGTTTTGGGAGACAGATTGATGATTTGCAAACTTTAGGTGGGTAAAACTGACTGGAACTATTCATTGTTCCCCCTACCCTCATTAAAGTTATAATTACAGCTGAAGACAAGCCGTTCCAAAGCACGATGCTGCCACCTCCACGTTTCAGTGTGGTGATGGTGCATGATGCTGCCGCCGCCATGCTTCATCATTGTAATAGTGTTTTTCTGGTATTACGGCCAAAAAGTTCAATTTGATCTCATCAGACCATAACACATTATACTTTGGAAGACCAGATATCTATTTTTGCAAACTTTAGCCAGGGTTGGGACTTGGATGAACAACAAAAAGTTGTACCCCATAATCTAGACAAATAAAGAGTTCCGGAGTTTGTTTACCTACGTAGGGAGCAACCAGTATTTGCCAGAAATTGCTGCAATTCTTTTAATGTTGCTGTAGGCGTTTTGGCAGTTCCCTTACCAGTTTTATTCTTGTCTTTCCCTCAGTTTTTGGGGGATGTCCTGTTCGTAGCAATTACACTACCGTGCCATATTTTCTCCAGCTGCTGATTAATGTCTTTACAGTGATGAGATCCCATATTGACTTTGTAAGGTCTTTATGTCCTTTGGATTGTCCAGCTGGACATTACCAATAAGAAGTCAGAAAAAATCCTACAGGACTTTACTGGGGGTTAATCAGTCATTTTAATTAATGGCAGTTTTAACAAGGGTGTGTAGACTTTTCATATCCACTGTATGTTCAGTCCATAAACTTCTCATGGAAACAATTATTCCTAGTTGAGTGAAATACTTAGATAAATTACGTCATTTCTGTATTTTCAGTTTTATTTCTATATTCTTCTGTAAGTTCTGTTGAAGTTGTTTTGACATTGTTAAAGTAGGATAGATGCTCAGGGAAGCTTTGTTGACCCGTATTGCTTTTGCACCTGTACTTAATGGGCTGTAGGCTGAGTGTAAGTGGGTTTGTAGGTTAATGGGGTTCAGGTGTGAAGGTGGGGGAAGTGCACGTGTTGAATTTAAGTACAAGAGAGAAATGTTTGTTTACATTTACATGCATGAGTTTGCAATCCCTGGATTCATCTATGTTTGAGTTCTGTCTCTGCCACAACACCATCATTAACGTTAAACACTTTGGTAGGGACAAAGAGAAATAACTGGAAACTGCCTCCAAACAGCGTCAACACCAAGGTATTAAATCATCAACAAACAGCTAAAATTGGCCCCTCCGTGTCCATTAAATGATAATCATGAAGTGGTGACAGACCCGGCCAGATTAAAGGACCGCATTCAGTCTGGGACATGGAGTGAGCAGCCGGTCTAATGTGTTCCCGTCTCTTTGTAAATTTGTCATTTGTTGCATTTCGGTTTGTCGCATGCAAGTGCTGATAAGGGAAACGGGAGAGGGAGGATGGATGTCCACATTTTTAAAAATTCATTTTGGAAGGTCTCAGACACTTTTACATGTTGGAAGTGTGAAAAACGGTGAGTAAAAATGAAAGTCCAAATTAACTTAAGTCAAAAAATAGAATAATAGTCCAAGTTGGGACTCAGAGTAAAATCTTGCTCTGCCGCCAGCCTGTCAGACCTTCTAATGTAGACTTTTGTTGATCTTTGTAGGTGCGAAATCACCAAAACATGGGTTGATAACAGTCTTAAATATATCATTCATTCATTACCTCCACCAAGGAGGTGATGTGATGGCCGGCATTGGTTTGTTTGTTTGTTTGTTTGTTTGCAAAATAATTGGAAAGCTCATGGACGGATTTGGATGAAATTTTTAGGAAATGTGTGAAATGGGACAAGGAACAAATGATGAAATTTTGGTACTGATCCTGATCACCGTCTACATCCAGGAATTTTTTTTTTGTGTAAGTGTAACCAGGTAGACAATTAAATGCGGTTTACTCTAAAAGCCACCAGAGGGCACTCTTGTTTTTGGGGTAACCCCCTCTGACCACATGACATATTGGGTCTCCACGTGACAGACAGCGACAGTGATGGACTTCTCTTTCTTTCCTGGGCGACATTAGTAAGGTTGGGCCGGCATTCTTATCTCTGGTTGTCTAAGAAGCTGGGAGGCTGTTAGGAGCTGCCGCACTAGAGGCCGCGCCTGTTCATTAGGTCGGATGGGGTGAAGGCCGCATTGTCGGTAGGACATTTGAACTGTATGTAATTACATTTGTATCTGTAACGTTCCATAGAAAATATGTGAATTGGGAGATTGTGTTGGAGTGAACTGAAGCTCCTTGGCGGAGGTATGAGCTCTCTGAGTGCTTTTCTAGTATTATTCATGTTATTGTCTGATGACATCGAAAACAGGTGCATATTTCCATTGCCAGACTGAAAGCGTCTGGTAAATGTGACACCAAAAAACTGTCCGTAATATAAATTAGAATGAGTAGCTGTGCAGGTTGATTCTGAATAAGCAGCAGTGATGTGCAGCTGACTAATCATTTTTCAGATATTCTGGAAGAGCTCTTGTATTATCGCTGCATCACAGATTGAAGCTCCTGAAGGTTTCTCTGGTTTGCAGTCTGATAAAATCCTCTAAATGTTCTTGGAGGCCTTCCTTTGCTTGCAGAGTGCAGCTTCTCCGCGCCGCCGATTGGTATTCAGTTTACGGCTCTGGAAACAGAAACTGTGTCATTTCGGCTGCTCTGCACAATCAGAGCCAATCCAGCAGCTTTGATAACATCTGGGAGACAAAAATTACAGTTTTCTTGCAGAGGAGTCCGCCTGCCTCATCCTGATTTGGTGCCTTTTGTTTGCTCGAGGGAATCTGTGATTGTGAGGTTTACCTGCCGTCAAGTCCCCCACAAACACGATTCAGACCAATCAGTAGTCGGAACAGCCGCCGGCGTCGCTCCGTTAGCCGACTATGAAATGGAAGTTAACAGATTCGAACCATGAAATCCTGACAGCGAAGACCAACTAGGGTGGAGCCGTGCTGAATCACAATGCGGCCAAAAGCACTCAGTCAAACTAAACACCTGGGTTCAACGTGTGAAGATACGGCACATGTATATTTCATGTACGTTTCAAATATGTTTGGTGCAGGAAAACAAATAACCCTCTGGAATAACGAAGAGTATCGTCAGCTCTGTATCTGATTTTTCAGCCAGTGGTAGAAAGAAAAGAGAATAATTGAAGGTATTTAAATTAAAAATGTTCATAATCTTGCCCCTTCTCCTCTTTGATTAATCTGCTCTCTCAGTTAAAGCAGTGGGGAAGCAGAATTCTACAAACCATAGAGACTCAGGAAGCTTTCAGAGTTTAAAATCAGAATGAAGATTTAGTAAAGTGTCAACACCAATCATTCCCTCGTACTGTCGTGATGTCATTCATCTATTTGCTGTTACTTGTGTTTCTTCTGTCTCCTACTGTTCTTTTTGCCTTCTGTTTGTGCATATTTGTTGTCTCGGTGTCTTTGTTTCTGGGCATGGCCACCTTTTCCCTTAAATCACCCGACACACCTGAGATTCATCCACTGATCTCCAGCTGCGGTATTTAAACTTCGGCTCATCACTCAGAGTTCCCGCTCCGTCTGCTCCAGTAGCAGCGTTGTCGGCCAAACTCTGCTCGTATTTTTTTGTGTCCCGGAGTTGCTGCGCTCCGTTTTAAAGTCGGATGGAAGCAAAATGAGGGCTGCGTGGTGGCTCCGTTGTTAGCAGCGTCACACAGTTGGTCCATCTGGTGCACAAAAACTCCTCTTTTAATGGAGCCTGAAGTAGAAAATCTGGTTAGCAAAGAAAGCCGATAGCGTCATCTCTGACTTGGGTCTTAAGTTTTTGTTAAGCCAGTTGACACAAAGAAAGTCTGGATATGTTGAACTTCACTGTACAGATGAGTTGGTATGATGTGTTTGGAATCATAAATCTCAAAGCTGGTAACATATAATTATCAAATCAACCTTTATTCATAAAGCGCTTTTCATACAAAATGTAACTCAAAGTGCTTTACATATTAAAATCATTCCCACCCATCCCCACCCCTCGCACATACAAACACAAGGTTACACTCATACCCCACCCCGCTCCCTACACACACACACACACCCCAACACTAACCATAAAATAAAATAACGGACATGAGGCTGAGTACGGATGAACCAGGTAGGGAAACATCATCAGAGGAGCCGTCTGCACCGAGAGCAGCAGATCGGCGGAAACACTGGTAGAACCTAAGAATGGTAAAAAGAAACGGTAAAAATATATAGAACATTAAAATGAAGCCGAATAGCAGGGTGAGTAAAAATGCTATAGACAATAAAATCATGGTTAAACACAAGTAGAATACAGATAAAATAAATAAATATCATTTAAAAACTAGGCTAAAAAGGTGGGTCTTGAGCCTGCTCTTAAAAACATGAACGTTCTCTGCGGTCCTGAGGTCCTCCGGCCAGCAGGCTGTTCCAGAGGCGAGGGCCATAATAATAGAAGGAGGCCTCACCATGTGTGTGTGTCCTGACTTTGGGAACAACTAGGAGACCACTGCTGGAGGAGCGCAGGGACCAATACTGATTCTGTTCGTTCTGACTTTTACCCGTTGTGCTGTTTTATGTTGTGCAGTCGTTGAAATGACAGATTTAAACGATCTGCTTGTTAACTTTGGTGCAGTTACTCCTAATTGTGAGCCGGACCTCCAAAAACAAACGCTAAAAATAAACGGTGCATGTTGTTCCATGTTGAACTGAAGCTACAGGGTACCATAAAGTTCACGTCACAGCGTCACAGTCGCTAATGAATTACAGAGTCTGCAGCTCCTCCGGTGCTTCTACAGACTCGTGTCACTTCAGCTTTACGCTCCACGTCGCTTCAAGGCTCATCAGGATGACTGACAGGAAGGATGTGAGGCTCTGAGGTCAAGTTTAACGGGAGTCACGCATTAAACAGTGCAGAGGAAAAGAGTTGCATGAAGTCGCTTTGGGCGTAATGAGGTACTTAACGTCCCCCCGTGGAGAGTTTATCAGGGAGAGTAAAGGTCAAGGTCTGATGCTGCAGGAGATTCACACAAACTAAAACAGCATTTGTTTCCTAAAAGGCTTCCTGCTGCTCCGACTGTCCTCCGCCGGCCTCCAGCAGCTTTAACGTTTGATTCCTTTCTGCTGAATAAATAACTGGATTTCCCCTCAGTGTGTGTACATATCTATGGCACAACTCCCATCATCCTTCACATCTACAATCAAAAGCTCTGAATAAGGATAAAAGCATCAGTTTAAGGGCACAACTCCTGCCTCATAAGAAATGAAAATGCATTTTGCTTTGTTATGTGAGAGCAAAACTAGATAAGAGCATGAAGAGAGAGGGGAGAATTTAAATAAATAATCACAAATATTTCACAAATTTAATGAGAAAGGCTTGATCAGATGAACTTCTTACAGTTCTGTTTGCCATTTATTATCACGCCACTTTTCAAATTTACTGCCCAACGTGTTTCTAAGATTTTTATGATTCTCTCTGTTGCTGTATATCTGCAAACCTCTTCAGTAATCCCACTGTATGCATCGCGTTGCCACGGGAACCTACATATGTTTGGTTCGTGATTCAGAAAGCGCTTTAATATGTTTTTATTTTTGCTACTGATTTGCTGCCAGGATTGTTTTGCACTGCTGGTGCCGCAGCTAATGGAACATAAATGAGAACTGATTTATTATGGGAAGTGGAATTAATTAAATGGGAATTTTATAGTTTACCAGCTCTAATGTGCAGCTGTCAGTTAGAAACAAGCAGCTGCTTTGATCTGTAAATTCATATATTAACACACGATTAGCAGCTTTCTACCAGTTTTCCTCTCTGGCATCATTTGAAGCAGCAGTGCTTTTTTTTATTGTCATGAAGTTTTATATTCTTATTATATTCCATTATAAGAACCTGTTGGCTGGAACAGGCAGCACACGATTGGCCCATTTTGAGTCACATGACGTGTCTTTTATGTGAGCTTAAAGCAGAAAGCCTGAGCTAATAAAGAAAGTTGATAACCACTTCATTATTTCTGACTGAGGTTTTAGGATTTGTTGAGCCGGCTAAAGAAAGTCTGGATTTGCTGAACTTGCTTCATGGTCTATTGGCACCAGAGTGGCATATTTTACAAACTATAATATAATATGAGAGAAGATTTCAAACACATAATACAGACTAAAAGCAACACAGCAGCAAAAAAAAATGTGAGAATGCACAAGTTAATCAGTATCGCTGCTCCATCATTAAAGCACAAGTAAATCCGACTATAGTTACATTCATGTACAGGTGGTCCTTGGTTTACAAACATTTTTTAGATTTATAGATTTTTAGATTTTATAGAGCAGGTTAACATGGAGCAGTCAACAATGGCGAACTCAGTGGCACTTTCTTCTTCGTTGCCCAAGGACACTTCAGCATGTGGAGGGGCCGGGGATCGAACCGCCAACCTTGCTATCAGTGGACAACTCACTCTACCACCTGTGCCACAGCCGCCTTGCTTATGTTGAAACTAAGTTTTTAAAGTAATTTATGGGAGTTGTTCGTACCTATGAAACGTCGTAACACGAGGACCTCCTGTATGCTATTAAACGGGGATTATCGGTTAATATTGGCAATTATGACTTCATTCCGATAATTAAAAAATAAGCCGATAAAATGACCTGATAATAATAAAGACTTGGAATCTTGGTTTTTGCCGTTGGTCTGTAGCTGTGTCCCGATTCAGGGGCTGCATCCTTCAAAGGACCCAGCCTACCTGTCCTTCGAAGGCTGGGTCCTTCGAAGGACGGGTAGTAATTTAAATAAGGAATCAATATGTGAATATTTATGAATGAATAAGTCATTTTCGTGGTGGCCACAGTCAGAAAAAATCGCCACAGTCTCGGTAAAATAAAACTTAAACACTGAAGCTGAAGAACTGGAAAGTAAACGCTTTAAACTGCAGCGGCTCATCAATAACGTAACTTAATCGTTTTTTAAAACAAATTTTAATGTGTTCAACACTTGTACTACTGGAGTGACCTGTAACATAATACTAATATTTAAAACTAGAATCCTCCATCCATCTTCTCTGTCAGCCGTCAGCAGTTAAAACTCCAGCTGTTGATCGAACTGTCACCGGCCCGCAATGGATCTTGGGATATTTGGGGCTACGAAGGATCCATCGATGCATCCTTCAAATCCGTGGAAAAGAAGGACGCATTCGTCGGCCGCATTTGAAGGAGTCTTCGAGTTTTTACAAAATGGGACAGCCTTAGTCGCACCGCTGTGACATATGCGGCCGAATAATGCAGCCTAGAAGGATGCAGCCCCTGAATTGAGACACAGCTAAAGACATATATACGTAGACGCCGCGTTGACTGCTGCTGCCGATTGGAGCCGACGTGCCTACGTGGCGGCCATCTTGGTACAGTGCCACTCGCCCCTACAGTGCATTACGTCTATAGAGGAATGACATGTCTGCGCTATAAAAGTGATCATAAATCGATCAGTTGTCAACATATATTGTTTGTTACAAACGTCAGACATGGAGGACGGAAAACCTAGACTTAAACCTCAAATTACCTCGATAACCTCAAATCCTGCTTCATAGTCGAGGCCTCTAAATAATGTACGTTCAGGAAGACACAACTTAAAGTTTTCATCAACCACCTGCTGGTTTTAGTTTCAGGATTCATCATTTCTGGTGTATTTGCAAACATATAAAACCATCCTCCCAGTCCCAGTACACTGCAAAAGACAAATAATACCAATAAATATATATAAATAACTATAAAAACACAACTAAGAACTAGAAGTCAACAAAGCAGCAGAGTGTTATTCAAGTACAGTTTACTACAATACCTCAGTTTCAACTCAGTGGAGTCTAATTGCCAACAGTTTCCATATTGTTCTGCACATCCAATTAAATTCCCCTCATTGAAACGAGCTTCCTGAGTAGTTTCATCAGTTTGTTATACGGCCGAGAACTTCCACTTTATTTCTGTCATCAGTTAATTTTAGTGGCAGCTGTGAAAGTGTCGCCTCCAGCGAGCAGCAAATATCTGGGAGATATCTCACAGGAGAATCACGTTAGTTCTACTTTAATGATCATTTTCCACTTATTCCTTGTTAATTAACACTTATTTTAACACAGATGTAATAATGTTCTTCATCTTCTTGTCTTGCTATTATTATCCCGACTCTTCAGTAGGTGTTTATACGGGTTACAAAGATGGCATATAAATATAAATGTGCTAAAAGCTGTGAGGAATGCAAATGTTTCCACCACACACCTTTATCACCCGTCAGCTGTTTCCCACTTATCTAAATTAGCTGAGAGATAAGCTGTGAATATAAGATAAACTGTATTTAATCTGAGAGAATCCCAGCGACTGCTTTGGTTCGCTTACACTGCTGTAATATAAAATGATGAATATCGGACAGATGTAGCTGTGAAACACGATTTATAGATAAAAGACACTTAGAAGTAACAGCATTTACCAACATGCAGGATAATAATATAAATGTCTTTAAACCGTTTCTGTGTAGCTCTAGCTGTATGCTTGAGGTCATTGTCTTGCAGACCTATCATGATGCTGCCACCACCATGCTTCACATCATGATGCTGCCGCCACCATGCTTCACGTCATGATGCTGCCGCCACCATGCTTCACGTCATGATGCTGTCACCACCATGCTTCACGTCATGAAGCTGCCACCACCATGCTTCAGGTCATGATGCTGCCGCAACCATGCTTCACATTATGATGCTGCCACCACCATGCTTCACATCATGATGCTGCCACCACCATGCTTCACGTCATGATGCTGCCGCCACCATGCTTCACATCATGATGCTGCTGCCACCATGCTTCACATCATGATGCTGCCACCACCATGCTTCACGTCATGATGCTGCCACCGCCATGCTTCACATCACGATGCTGCTGCCACCGTGCGTGACGTCATGATGCTGCCACCACCATGTTTCACGTCATGATGCTGCCACCACCATGCATCACATCATGATGCTGCCACCACCATGCTTCACGTCATGATGCTGCCACCACCATGCTTCACGTCATGATGCTGCCACCACCATGCTTCACATCATGATGCTGCCACCGCCATGCTTCAAGTCATGATGCCGCCACCACCATGCTTCACATCATGATGCTGCCACCACCATGCTTCACATCATGATGCTGCCACCACCATGCTTCACGTCATGATGCTGCCTCCACCATGTTTCACATCATGATGCTGCCACCACCATGCGTTACATCATGATGATGCTGCCACCACCATGCTTCACATCATGATGCTGCCACCACCATGCTTCACGTCATGATGCTGCCACCACCATGTTTCACATCATGATGCTGCCACCACCATGCTTCACATCATGATGCTGCCTCCACCATGTTTCACATCATGATGATGCTGCCACCACCATGCTTCACATCATGATGCTGCCACCACCATGTTTCACATCATGGTGCTGCCACCACCATGCTTCACGTCATGATGCTGCCTCCACCATGTTTCACATCATGATGCTGCCACCACCATGCGTTACATCATGATGATGCTGCCACCACCATGTTTCACATCATGATGCTGCCACCACCATGCTTCACATCATGATGCTGCCACCACCATGCTTCACGTCATGATGCTGCCACCACCATGTTTCACATCATGATGATCCCACCACCATGCTTCACATCATGATGCTGCCACCACCATGCTTCACGTCATGATGCTGCCTCCACCATGTTTCACATCATGATGCTGCCACCACCATGCGTTATATCATGATGATGCTGCCACCACCATGCTTCACATCATGATGCTGCCACCACCATGTTACACGTCATGATGCTGCCACCACCATGCTTCACGTCATGATGCTGCCACCACCATGCTTCACGTCATGATGCTGCCTCCACCATGTTTCACATCATGATGCTGCCACCACCATGCTCGACACCATGGTGCTGCCACCACCATGCTCGACACCATGATGCTGCCACCGCCATGCTTCACATCATGATGCTGCCGCCACCATGCTTCACGTCATGATGCTGCCGCCACCATGCTTCACATCATGATGCTGCCACCACCATGCTTCACGTCATGATGCTGCCACCACCATGCGTTACATCATGATGATGCTGCCACCACCATGTTACACGTCATGATGCTGCCGCCACCATGCTTCACATCATGATGCTACCACCACCATGCTTCACATCATGATGCTGCCACCACCATGCGTTACATCATGATGATGCTGCCACCACCATGTTACACGTCATGGTGCTGCCACCACCATGTTACACGTCATGATGCTGCCTCCACCATGTTTCACATCATGATGCTGCCACCACCATGCGTTACATCATGATGATGCTGCCACCACCATGCTTCACATCATCATGCTGCCACCACCATGCTTCACGTCATGATGCTGCCACCACCATGTTTCACATCATGATGCTGCCACCACCATGCTTCACGTCATGATGCTGCCACCACCATGTTTCACATCATGATGCTGCCACCACCATGCTTCACATCATGATGCTGCCTCCACCATGTTTCACATCATGATGATGCTGTCACCACCATGCTTCACGTCATGATGCTGCCGCCACCATGCTTCACATCATGATGCTGCCACCACCATGCTTCACATCATGATGCTGCCACCACCATGCTTGACATCATGATGCTGCCACCGCCATGCTTCACATCATGATGTTTCCACCGCCATGCTTCACGTCATGATGCTGCCGCCACCATGCTTCACATCATGATGCTGTCACCACCGTGCTTCACGTCATGATGCTGCCACCACCATGCTCAACACCATGATGCTGCCACCACCATGCTTCACATCATGATGCCGCCACCACCATGCTTCACGTCACGATGCTGCCACAACCATGCATCACATTATAATGCTGCCGCCACCATATTTCACATCATGATGCTGCCACCACCATATTTCACGTCATGATGCTGCCGCCACCATATTTCACTTCATGATTCTGGGCAATTCAATCGAAGGCAACTGGATTCAGCAGAATGTCAATTGAATGTCAATGGAACGATCATGTCTTGCTAAAGAAACCCTTGGATGCCCAGATCTTGATTTGTCTTCCAAGCTGTTGGTTCATCTGTATTTCTGCAGTCTAACTGCTGAAGGACTGCATCTGCACTTCCTGGCTGTCTGGCGGCAGCTGAACCCTTCCTGGCTGAGAATCTGTATCTTCAGGTGTCTTTCTTGCGTTAGGTTCCTTGTTTTAGCCATTTTTGTCTCTGAAAGACTTTCTAATGTGCTGGCTTTATATAAACACGAAGCACAGCAACAAAAATTATGTCTTTAATAAAAAGCAGGACCTTCATTATGGTACCAAAATGACCCAATATTCAAAATTTCTTATTAATTTTTATGGAACCAATCAATTTTAAGTTTTTAGTGACTTTTTAATGATTTGTTTAGTATTTTTGCTGTGACTGTACTAAAACAAACTGCACTTGTAAAGACCTGAGAGTGACTCTTAATGCAATATTTCACAAACGCATGAGGTGTCTGAAAACTTTTTTGCACCACTGTATTAAAACCACCTCCTACTGACTCGATGCTTTGAAAAACAGCTTCAGTGTTCTTCAGAAAACCCACACAGCTCAATGTGCAGACAGTAAGAGAGTCTCCGAGGAGGGTAAGAGGTTTTAGAGCTGCGATTTCAAAGCCACTTCATTATTTTACAGGCCTTTATGTATCGATATATTTCTTAAACTGAGGCTGATGAAGCACTAAAGCCTGTACTACTCGACTTTGTGAGATTAGCAGTAAGCCTCCCTATCGCTTTGAATTATGTTGGTGTGTTTGGTCTTAACTTGCTCTCCAAACCATTTCACACCACCAAGCAGCTGAAACAATGAGGCAAGAAGTGTCTTAAACTCTGTAAGAATCCAACCATCTATTTTCTATACACTTTTTATCTCGTAGAGGGTTGCAGGGGGGCTGAAGCCTCTCCCAGCTGATGCATTTATTACTGGATTATTTATTCTTTACATCATATATCCATAATAATTATAAAAGGTCATCAAGGTTTTATCTGTATTCAGTTGTAGGGAATTAACATACTTATGTTTCAGGGTTACAGGCTGATGTCGCTGCTTTCAGTGATGCCTCTTTAATATGAGTAGGGTCAAAAACTGAGACCAGAGACTGTCTGAAGAGTCTCCTTTCTAACAACATCTCAGAAAAAGTAGTTCAGACAGAGCACATTGTCAGATTTACTTCAGACTGACATGCATTTGTGTTTGACAGTGACTCTGCTTGACTAGACTGGAAAAACTTCCCCTCCCAAAACAAGAAAAAAAACTTATTTCAAGGCACTTTTACCTTGAAATAAGTGAAAAAATCTGCCAATAGAACAAGTGAAGATTTGCTTGGTAGGATTTCTTGAAATAAGACTTGATATTTAGATTATTGAGGTCTTAAAATTAGCAGGGAAAACTTATTTTAAGCTATATTTTAGCAGCATTGTCAAGCTGAGGTGTCTTAGAATAAACCAGACATGATAAAGAATTAAATAGATTTTAGCTTTAATAAGTTTAATGTCAGCTTCTTAATTTGAGATATATTCAACTTATTTTAGTTGTATTATCGTGGCTCTTCTCTAGATTTAAGACCATCTTGTACTTGAAATAAGATCACACAGATTAATTGAAGCATTCTGAGATATAATGTCTTCTCACAGTTGGCTAGAAATCCTAATATTTAGTGGTGTTTGACAGCATTTGAAGGTGTTGTGTTTTAGGTGAAGCCAGCTACGCCCAAAAGGAGGTGTTTTAACTCAAAAGCAGACATTTGCTTTTTGTTTTTTAACACATTTTCCACATGCAGCTGTTTTCTGATATGAATTGGTGATTTTCCAATAAAATGCATTTACTTTATTTCTTAAATCCAGATTATTTATCTGATACAAACAACAGCTCAGCTTGAAACATGTATGAAATGAAATGAACCTTGTTTCTTGTAAAATACAACTCAGAACAAGATAATTTCAAGATTGTTTGACTTAACAAGATATTTAAGATGCGTTGTCTTAAAACACGTCCCTCCATGTTGCTGAAATGTTACCTGGAAACTGAATTTATCTTAAATCAAGTGGGTTGAGACAATTTGACTAAAAATAAGACGAATAAACTTGATAAGATGCTGAGTTTTTGCAGTGTAATGCTCTGGAACAAACAGTCCGTGAGATCATAAAACCCCCCAGCAGAGCCTGAGATTCACAACATTTTAATAAACGCAGTGTGAACAAGACAACCTACTTAAATGAGCCACATAATACAAAAATCCAGTTTACATGGTTTTAGGGGGACAGTAATGAACCATCTGTCTTCTACAGCCCCGCTAAATATAAGAAACAACTATTACCCTCGTTCCTTCCATCCCCCACAGATTAGAAGGTGAGTCTCTGAATGAGCAATTTAGGTTTGTTCAGATGTTATAACAGGATGTTCCCAGCTGCTCCTCGTCCTCTTCCTTGTCTGCCACTGACTGAACGGAGTAGATGCAGAGGTGTGCTTCAGCCCTCATTGTAAAATTGTGAGAGTTATGATGTTGAACTTTTAAAAAGGAGGAAGGGGAGATTTGCAGATCTGTCGAGGCCGATGAAGCAGCGATGAGGTGAGCGTGGAGCGGGCAGAATGAATGAAGGCTGCCTCAGTTACAAGGCTCGCTAAAGGCCGGCACACACTACAGGATAATCGGGCTGATTTTTGTCCCGATCTCCTCCTTACGATCAAAGCCAGCAAAGGTCCGATTGTCGGATGTTTGCAAACAACATGGTGTCTGATCTTCCTGTGGTGTGTTAAGAGTGATTTTTGTCCGTTACGATCCGCTCAGAAGGTCTCAGAAGAAGAGATCGTAGATAATGAACATGTTTAATATTTGCCACTATAAACCCTGTAGTGTGTGGAGGTTTCCTCTGAGAGGAGCCGAGCACACTCAGTGTATGATGTCACGTGTACCGGATTTATGCCAATCAAAACGCGAGCTGACTCAGCTGACTGACGGAACAGGAAGTAAAAACAAACAAGTAGAGTTGCCGTCGCTAAAAAAATAATCAGATTAATCATGACGATGGATTAATCCGCACTAACACGTCAATTTTGACAGCCCTAAAAAATCTCTGCCCCTCGGCTCAGAGATCTGGATGGTCTGATGGAAAAACAGCTTCAGTTGTAGCAACGCGCCGCATTTTTGGCAGCAACGGTAACGGAGTTATAATGATGGGAAGAGTAATCAGTTAGATTACTGAGAAAAGGAACACCGTTATTTATAGTGCCGTTATTCCATCATGTTTGTTTACACTGAAGTCACATTTGACTACGCGAGATTTGGAATACTGAGCGTGAAGAACCTGATAGTCTGATGAAGAATCGGTTTAGAATCTTATAGTGAGTGGTTCGCTAACACCACACTATAAGATCAGAAGAGAGAGATCTTGTGTGATCTGTCTTTTGTTATCTTCAAGTGTGTGGTCTCTAAATCTGAGAAGCTTTAAAAAATCTTGTAGTGTGTGCCAGCCTTAAGTGGGTTGGCTGGACTTAAGTAGTAAACGAATGGACAGAATAGGATATAGGATATTATGACGCCCTGACTGCGTGCCTGCCTGATCTAACGCAAGTCTTCCTTTTCAGACAGGACACTTTGCCAGATTTAAACATAAACCCCCAAACCTGTAGTCCTGAAGAAAGCAGATGAGCACCTGCAATGAAATGAAATTAGCCTATGTGTAGTGACAAGCGTTTCCTTTGAATTCATGCAAGCATACATGACCTTCTCATCTGAATGTGCAGAATAAGGAGCACACTGAATGCACACAGATGAGCATCTGGCAGGACACTATTACAGTGACTTGATACCAAGGAAAGATGCTATGTGAGATATTAGACTATGTGAAGCATCAAGCATGACACATTTCCTTTGAGTACATGAAAGCATGCATGACCGTCACATCTGGATGCTTGGGATCAGCAACAGGCTGTATAGACACAGATGAACATGTGGCAAAACACAGACTATGTGTGGTGTAGAAATTCACATGCTTTAAAAAGCAGGGCAAAGTTATGAACACAACGACCTGTGTTTACCTTGGAGGATGCAATGCTGGAGAATCTGTTGAGTGAGCTGTGTGGCTGAAAACTACATTGCCTGCAACAACTTTTGGTGAAGACAGACACAGAACTTCTTCGTGACACCTCGTAAAGTTTTCTGTAACTTTAACTGAAAACGTGATCCCGTCACAGTCATGTTTCTCTCAAACAGCAGTTCAGAAACACATTCGGCATTTGACGGTATCATGATGAATATCAGTTTCTCCATTATTGCCTTCATTCTGGCAGCGTGTTTGGAACAGCTGGCTGATTGTGTTTGATGTCTGCTGTCTCCCTCTCCCTCGCTGAGCTCTGGAGATCTGATGCAGTTTAATTAATGATTTGATAACTGCTGAGGCGTTAAGAAGAACGTCAGCGTGATGTACAGCGGAGGAGTGGGATTTCTTCCCACCTGGTTCTCCATATGCTCGGCTTCTTGTTGTGTTTACCCTCTCTGTCGTTGTCCTGCTTTCTCTGTTTTCCATCTGTCTCAGTCTTTCACCCGGTTTACCTCCTTTCTTGCAAAAAACCTGCACATTTCAAGCAGCAGGAGGCGTGAAGCTGCAAAGGAAACCTCTTCAGAGCTTTGCAGATACTTTACCGTCGGAGCTGAAGGGATGTGTGTTATTTTGTCTCATTAAAAAGCAGCAGCGGTTTCTCTTGTATCAGGACAGTGTCAACAGTGTGTCAGCGATACTATCTGTGAGTCAACTCGGATAAATAAACAGCGCTGCACAGGGAGAGTAACAGATGATTACTAACTGTGGGGCTGAATCTGTTGTATCGGACCTCACCAGTCCGCCGGTGTGCAGCGTTAAAGAGGAGGAATGTGTGGTTTTCACAGTTCACAGGAGGTGATAACTGACTGAGGCCTGACGGAGCAGGTGTCGCAGCAGTAATACATATTTTTAGTGCAGTTTAAATGTCGCTTTTTTAAGTCCGCATATCTGCAAAACACCAAATTAACAGCAATGATGTCTGCTTACACTTCTGATTAGCATTAAATCCATTGAACACCTGTCGAGGATTTCTGTGATAATATACACTGAAAATAAATTCACGTGTTATTAAAAAGGTTTTTAGTTTTTTTTTTAGAAGTTTTGAAGTTATGAAAACAAATTTCCACAAAGTTATATCATTTAATTAAAAATATCAAATGGAAAATAAGTGATTGCATAAGTGTTCAACCCCTTCAAGTCAGTATTGAGTAGATGTACCTTTGACCACAATTACTGCAGCTTGTGTGGATGGAAGCAATCAGCCTGAATGTCTGGACGCTGTAATTTTACCACATTGTTCTCTGTGAAACTGCTCAAGCTCTGTCAGGTTGCACTGGGACTAAACATTCACCTTCTTTAAACCATTTCTGTGTAGCTTCAACTGCATGCTTCAGGTCGTTGTCTTGCTGACCTGACATGATGCTGCCACCACCATGCTTCACATCATGATGCTGCCGCCACCATGTTTCACGTCATGATGCTGCCACCACCATGCTTCACGTCACGATGCTGCCACCACCATGTTTCACATCATAATGCTGCCACCACCATGTTTCACGTCACGATGCTGCCACCACCATGCTTCACGTCACGATGCTGCCACCACCATGTTTCACGTCACGATGCTGCCACCACCATGCTTCACGTCACGATGCTGCCACCACCATGTTTCACGTCACGATGCTGCCACCACCGCGCTTCACATCATGATGCTGCCACCACCATGCTTCACGTCATGATGCTGCCACCACCATGCTTCACATCATGATGCTGCCACCACCATGCTTCACATCATGATGCTGCCACCACCATGTTTCACATCATGATGCTGCCACCACCATGCTTCACATCATGATGCTGCCACCACCATGCTTCACGTCATGATGCTGCCACCACCATGTTTCACGTCACGATGCTGCCACCACCATGCTTCACGTCACGATGCTGCCACCACCATGTTTCACGTCACGATGCTGCCACCACCGCGCTTCACATCATGATGCTGCCACCACCATGCTTCACGTCATGATGCTGCCACCACCATGTTTCACGTCACGATGCTGCCACCACCATGTTTCACGTCACGATGCTGCCACCACCATGTTTCACGTCACGATGCTGCCACCACCATGCTTCACATCATGATGTTTCGACCACCATGCTTCACGTCATGATGCTGCCACCACCATGCTTTACATCATGATGCTGCCGCCACCATGCATCACAGTGGGGATGGTGTGTTTATGATAATGTGCAGTGTTTGGTGTCTGCCAGACATAGCTAACTGGACTCCAAGGGATATTTGGTGAATTAAACATTTTCTTGTATCTGTCCCGTGACTTTTGCTTTTCAGTAGCCTTTTGCAGAGTTACTTGGGCTTTTCTTTTCTCTTCTTGGTGTAGTTATATCAAGGACTACTGATTCACCTGTGACTGGACCTTCCAGATACAGGTGTCTTTTTACTGCACTCGAATTAATTTCACTAACTTTGTGCCTCCTAGCACTAACTGGCAGCACCTGTGTTGAATTAGGTACGTCACTTTAAAAGGGGAAAATACTTATGCCCTCACTTTTATTATTATAATTTTGACATGAAAGAGTGTTTTTTTGTAAATTTTTGTCCAAAAAAAAACGAACATTAAATTGACCAAGATTCAGTGCTGAAGAGCAATGAAAGGAAAAAACTTCCGAGAGGGGAGGATACTTTTTGTAGGTGCTGTATGTATGCATGATGACAGAACGGAGCACATTTAAATGCACTGAAGTTTCACAATAACAGCGCTGCAATAATGAGTACAGCTGTAAACAGCCAAGTGTGCAACTGGGAAATGGAGAGATGGCAGCTGCAAAATAACAACAGCAGGAGAACTCTCCGGGTCAGGATGATAAGTTATTAAAATTCCTGCATTTGCATGGTGTATATCTGCACTCTGCATCCTTGAACTGACTGGACTGCTCACTGAGAGCCACTCGTTTCAGCGCTGGCTTGGTTTCCTCATTATGCTTAATATTTCATATTCTATTCAATTATACAGGATATGCACAGGATTCACCGCTGCATGTTTCCAGCTTTGCATTTTTAGTGGCTGGGAGACAGATTGTGTGTTTTAAATTCAGACATTGTGGATTAAGATGACACATTCGCACACGCTTGCAAACCTAAAACCACAAACCTCCTAATCCCTAGTGCCTGTCTGGTTGCCGGACACTTTGGCTTGGGTTTCTCTCCACTTCGCCCTCGTCTGCCTCAGTGTGTTTGGTTGGCAGTGTATGAAGAGCTGCCATCTGCTCGGGAGGAGAGCTCATCCTTTGGCTGTCTGTTTGTTGTTGAAATAATGAAATGAAATACAACATCCCCTGCTTTTGTGCTTTTTACGCCCTTCTGTTTCAGAAATCTGCTCTTTAAAATCCCTTTTAAAAATAGGAACATTTTCCACACTGTGTATGTTTTGGTTGATCGAGGTTTGAGTTCATGTGACATAATGTGTTTGTGGTGTTTTTACCTGTAAGATCTCCTCAGTGGGGGCTGTAATCTCAAATATGGGCCAAGTAATGACATCCACCTACAGACTGCATCATAGCTTTTATTCTTTATCCAGTATGTCTTCATTTTGAGACTTCCTCCAGTCAAAATCAAGTGTATTTTTTACCTTGTTAACATGTCCATGTGGTGTTTCATATGCTGGAAGACACATAATGAGCAGAGTTTTATAGAACAAACCTACAGAACTGACACTTTAACTGAAGTCGGTTTCCAAATATGAGTTCTTAGGGGTTATATCAGTGAGCAGAGAGGGATTTAAGGTGATGCAACTAAAAACATCAAGACTTTCATTGTGGTAATTCAGGGTTTTGCAGAGAAAAGTTTGAATCAACACTCTTATTTGTGCTTATATTTTCAAAATTCTCGGACAGATCATGCTTATGACAAATAATCTATGGTTATAATATGCAAATTACAGACTACAGACTATGCTGGCAGTAGCCTGACCCATAACTCCACATCAATTGACAAATGATTATAATCACACTTTAGCTTTGCTGCTGATTAAACAGACAAGATAAAGTGTAAATTTGTACTGGTAAGTAGATTTTGTTGCTGTCATACCAGATGTTTTGGCTGAGTTTAGACGCCAAAACTGTTTCAGTAGATTTGGGGAAATTACATGGTTTGAATTCAAATACACCGATCAGCCACAACATCATGACCACTGACATGTGAAGTGAATAGCATCGATCATATTGGTACTATGTGCTGTTCCTTGGATTTTAACATCCATTTTGATCAGACACCCAAATAAACACTGTCCCACAACAAACACACTCCCTCATGCTGATGGAAATCCCAAATGTCACTGCAGGAAAATGCACCCGACCACATGGAAACAACATCAACCAATCAGGAACATGTTGAGGAACATGACAATGGTCCAACATGTTGATTTGACCTCCAAACTTCCTACACCCCAATCATGCTATTGGGTCCAGATATCAGTTATGGATCAACCCTGGGAAATCTGTCGATCCTTAGTTTAAAGCTTCTTCTCTACCTTCTAGGTTGCCAGGGTAACCTCATCTAATAAATGACCTGCTGGTTGAAAAGATGTGACAGTTGGGAAAACAAAACAGTTAATGGCAAATGAATGTGGATTTGTGATACACCGCAGATATAGTCCAGGAGAAACAACTACTTCCTTGAAAATGACATTAAAAATGCAATTTTTCAGAGATAAGGCTTTGTCATATGAAGCTAAGTCTGCTTTTTTAGTCTTTATGTTACACTGGCTGCAGGTTCAACCTTCAACTACCATATAAACATGACAGAGATGTCAGTCTTCTCAGCTAATCAGTGCTGAACGGAGATTTTAGACATCATAATCACCAAAAACAAACGTGCCAGGAGAGCCAGAGACTTTCCTTTGACCTCCACGCTGCAAGCTTCAGGGAACATTTATGCAAATGTGCCCAGACGTGGTTATCTGTTAACAGTAATTACACCAGTGGATCTCAACTTACTTGAAAGTGAGTCAGTAAACTGCATAACTGCAACTTCAGCAACAACCTGATGTCCAGGATCGCATCATTTCAGCTGCAGGTCACCGTCTCGGAGGCTCAGGAGGGAATTAGGAAGTTATATGTAAAGTAAACAACTGTTCTCCCTCATTATAATGATGCTTTGGCAACAGCACTTCAAGGTTGTGAGCACACGAGTGAGTTCCTCTACTTCTTCTCATTATCTAATGAAGATAACTGTGCCTAAAGTTACAGAGGAAGTTGACCTGGATGGAGCAGAGCTGAGTTTGTTTACCGAACGCCGACATGACAGCGAACCGCCTGCTGTGTGCTGCATGAGCACGTTCTGGCGTCGTCTGCTGTCAAACAGTCACGACAAATAAAAACTTGCATTAAGTCGCCGTGAAAGCACATCAGCGTAAACATAAATTACCAACATAATGTGATGTTTTATCTCATGTAGGGACGGTGACAGACTGTCGCAGCGTTCTGAGCAAAGTTTTTGACTGTTTTGCAAAAACTTGCTGACAGAGAACCGCTCCTGATAAAATGTCCAACTCGAGTTAAAGCAAGAGTAAAGTAGGGAACTTTTAAAGCTGGAGGCTCTTCACACAATGACGGTGATCAGTCAATGAACGGATTTGAAAATAAAAAAGAAAACATCTGTTATCTGTTGCAGTCAGAGGCCTGTAAAAAGCCAATCACTGCGTTGGTCTACCTGCCTGTCTCTGACTGTTTTAACATTTACCGGCTTTAGAAAGTCGCCACCCTCCCAGTTTTATTGCTTTACAACGTTGAATCATGGTCAGTTTGATTTGCTTTTAGGACAACAAATTACAAAAAAGACTCTTTATTTTATTTATTTATTGTATGCACAGTCTCCCCCATTTCAGCAGCTGAAGCTTGTAACTCCTTCAGTGGAGTCATAGGTGTCTTGGTGGCCTCCCTCACTGGTATTTCTAGATCAGTCGCTTAGTTTATAAGGACGACCTGCTTTAGGCAAATTTACATGCGCACCATATTCCTTCCATTTCTTAATAACGGATTTAACTGTTCCATTACTTGGAGTTTTTCTTGCATCATCATTCTTTGTTCTAATGAGACTAAAATTGAGCTTTTTGGCCATCAGACTTTGGCAGACACCAAACATTGCATTTCATTACAAACAGACCATCACTACCCTGAAGCATGGTGGTGGCAGCATCATGACGTGAAGCATGGTGGTGGCAGCATCATGATGTGAAACATGGTGGTGGCAGCATCATGACGTGAAGCATGGTGGTGTCAGCATCATGATGAAAAACATGGTGGTGGCAGCATCATGATGTGAAACATGGTGGTGGAAGCATCGTAATGTGAAGCATGGTGGTGGCAGCATCATGACGTGAAGCATGGTGGTGGAAACATGATATGGAGCATGGTGGTGGCAGCATCATGATGTGAAGCATGGTGGTGGCAGCATCATGACGTGGGCATGTTTCTCTGCATCAGGCCCAGGAAGGCTTGTATAGGGAAACCCTGGAGGACAACCTGATGCAGTCTGCAAGAGAACTGTACCTTTAGAGAAGATTTGTTTTCTAGGAAGTCAGTGATGTGAACCACACAGCCAAAGTCCCTCACTCTTGGTGTTTCTACAGTTCCACATATTTCAGCTTTAACTTCCATTCTAATTCAGGGAACACTTCATGTACCTTAACTTCTAACCCAGTTTATCATGTTACAAATTACTCTCTTCTACAGAAAGTGTTGTTTTTTCCTACTTTTCTTTTCATACTTAATAATTTAACAGAAAAATGAAACCAGGAGTTATTAGCAAGTGGAGCTTATTAGCACACCAAGTCTGACTGTCATGGGAAAACATTAGCATACACAATCCATGCTATTTAGTCGATACTGGAGCAACACAACCTTCAAGTACCCGATGACTACCTGACTTTTAGAGGCATTTCACTGAATATTGCATAAAAACCTTGTTGGCATTTTTCTCCCTGAGGAAAACTGTTGCTGTCTAATGTTCTGAAGTTTAATAGGAAAACGCACAAGTTCCTGTTTGCCGAACCTTTATAATGCTGTGTATATTATTCCACATTAAAATGCCACAGTGGCTTCATTAGCTGCCATTAACTTCCCTAATTATAGTTTTAACAAGCCCTCCATTACTGCAGCCTGTGTTTTGTAGAAGTGCCAGGTTTTATCTATCATCTTGCCCTGGGCCTAAACACTTACTCTGTAAAGGTTATTGTGCTTCGGGTCATTGAAAGCCTTTCACAGGGCCCCTCCAAGTAATTATGAAATCTTTATTCCAACCCGCTTAAAATCACAAAGGCTTGAAGCAGCAGAACTCTCCTCTGCACCGAGCCTGAATATTCTGAATAGAAGCCGTTCAGGGGATGTCTCTGTTTAAATCCTCCCAATGAAGGCATTAAAATGTTTTCTAAAGCCAACAAGGACAGAAGAGACGACTGCGAAGACTCTTAGGTGAGTCTGCAGCAAAGTTTCTAGCGTTAAAGAATGATTGTCGGCGATTGTTGATGAAACACGGACGCAAATTTTCCAAAATTAGAGAGACATTTTGATTAAAACATAACATCTAGGAGCATCCTGGTGGGCAAGTGGTTAAGATGCACACAATGCAGCTACAATATTCCAGACTGGAGGTGCTTGTTGCATGCTAAACTCTTCTGTCAATGCTTTCAGAAGGTAATCTGTGATACTGGCTGGGTGCAGGACTTTAGCATACAAATGAACACCTGTAACAGTCGAGCCAAACAAGTTGACGCAATGGTGATGAGGCCTAACAGTAACAGGTAAATCTGTATTTTGTAGTAAACCATGGTTTTAAATCTGGTGTCTGTGGCGACATCCCTGCACTGTGGTACCTGATGTGATGTGTTTTACATTAACAACACTGGCAGAATCTGGTAGCAATGCACTGAAAAAGCAGCCAGGGATTCTTAAATTTGGTCATACATTCTTGTTCCACTGGCTTCTTCTCAAAGCAAAATTGCTTGGACTAGCACACGAATCCGACCGCACTAGGCTGTAATATGTCTTAAAACTAGAAAGAAACACCCCAAACTTTAGGAGAGTTTGCTCGTTACAAGCCAAGAACTTAAAATGAGCGCTCCGTTTTCCTGCTTGAGCAGACTTTAAGAATGTTTTGCGTAATTAAAGAATTTAGATGTCAATTAAGATGAACCATCCATCCATCCATCCATCCATTATCTATTCACTGCCTAATCCTCTGCAGGGTCGCGGGAGGGCCGGAGTCTATCCCAGCTGACTCTGGCGAAGGCAGGAGACACCCTGGACAGGTCACCAGTCTATCACAGGGCTACACACATAGACATATATAGGTAGACGCTGCGTTGACTGCTGCTGCCGATTGGAGCCGACATGCCTACACGGCGGCCATCTTGGTACAGTGCCACTCGCCCCTACAGTGCATTACGTCTATAGAGGAATGACATGTCTGCGCTATAAAAGTGATCATAAATCGATCAGTTTATGGAGGACGGACAGGCAGACATAAATAGAACAAAAGCATCCAAGCATCCTGTGTCATAGCTAAATGTGTGACGTTTTTAACAAACCAAACCGTTTGGAAATCGGTCGAAAATTCAGTGAATAATTCTACTTTAAGATTGTGGAGTACCTCTTACCTCCATAGACTTACATTCACTCCCCCCTCTGCTAGCCCTGTACCAAGATGGCGGAGCTTTAGGCACGTCCCTCCACAGTCAATGTGGCTTCTACGTATATATGTCTATGGCTACACATAGAGACAGACAACCAAGCACACTCTCATTCACACCTAAGGACAATTTAGAATCATCAGTTAACCTCAGCATGTTTTTGGACTGTGGGAGGAAGCTGGAAAAAACCCACGCTGCACAGGGAGAACATGCAAACTCCACACAGAAAGATCCCAGGCGTCCTAACCGGGACGCGAACCAGGGATCTTCTAGCTGTGAGGCGACGCTGCTAACCACCGAGCCACCATGCAGCCCTAATTAAGATGATCAACTAGTTTAAAAAAAAACTTTCCGAACATTCTCTTACTTTATTGAGCTTACTTTACTTACTTTAAAAATGTATACCTCAACTCTAAGAATAATTATCAGCAAATATAGCTTAGAATTAGACGCTATTGATTTCTGGTGGTACTGGATAAAAGAGCTGAGGAATTTGTTTGTATTCTAACTGAAGTTTGCGTTTCAAGCAGACTTGGTGAAGGTCGGGAGGATGTCGAAGAAGATGAATGTTTCTCCAGCAGCTCTGGAAGACGCCTTCATCACCAAGGATGAAGTGCAAAGACCATGCTTGCTGTTTGAAAGGCAGAATTTCAGAGACTTGGCTCGCAGACGAAGCAACGGTGAACCAACATGATCGCTAACAGGTTCCAGATATTGAGCAGAAGGGGTCAGAAGAAAGCGGTCACAGCTGCGTGGAACCGGCTTCATCCTTCATCAGGACAACAAACCAGCAGACTCGGCGATCCGAGAGGGAATGTTTGGCCGAGAAACACATCGCAGGGCTGAACCACCATCAATAATCACCTGATCGAGCACCGGGGGAATGTTTTTTTCCCAATAAAATCACTGACCTGTTTCTAATCTGTTCTAGAAGTGAAGAAGAAAATGACTAAGGCTCTGAAAAAGAACCGCTTTGATCAGTGGGAAACCAGAATACAGCCCGAGTCTCATTATTTAATAGACACATCTCGTATCGGGTGGAACCTGAATGAAGGAGAAACCAAGAAGACATTCAAGAAGAGCTTCTGATCCTTCACATCAAAAACAAACTCAGTTTTAATGAGAAGGTTTACAGTCTGAAAATAGGCCAGATATGGAAGCATAACTACAGGTTTGATGAAACTGGCCGACTGATTAATGACCAAAGGTTTAACCAGAAATGTTTCAGTCCTTCAGGTTGCTGTTGAGGTCTTCTTAACCTGGATATTTAACTGGACAACCTACAGAGTGGCGTCCACAGAGGCGAGCGGGGCTAAAAGCAGCTGAGATTTTAGTCTCTCAAAGAAACAACACAGCAGCGGGAGGCTTTTATTGTGAAGTACAGTATCTACTTTGCAGATAAACCACTGCTACGGTTCAGTTTTCCAGCAAAGAAAACGACTAAGCAGTACGACAACTGCAGATGTGGTTACAAGAGGAGATAAATACAACTTAGACTACAATCTACAACCAGTGTAATGAAGGAATAAAGTGTAATCTATATATACATACAACCTCTGCAATGTTATTTTTTTAAAATCCCAATTTCAAGCATTTTATTACTAAAATAACTTGTGTGAGAAATAAATGAGCTTCACTTAAGACACCCAAACAGCCTTTAAACCCTGACAGGCTGCAGCAGTGTCATAAAGCAGGAACCAGATAATCGGTTCTAAACTAATCTGCTCTGGAACAGCCCCACCTCAGCTGCTGGTTCACAAACATTAACAGGCTTCACGAGGAGAAAATAGATTTTCTGGCCTGATTAAAGTCTCCGTGTTCGTGGCTGGTGCTGCTGATTGACTCTCAGCTGTTTCCTGGACTGACTCTGGTTTCTGCGACCGTCTCGTCTCGTTGTGTTGCAGAAAGTTAATTTAAAAACAGATTAGAAAAAGGAGCATGAAGATTTTGCTAACAAAGAAAAGAAAAGAGGAAGAGATTTTCAATTTACAGAGAATCTGCTCAAGCAATGCTCGTACGCCTGTCTGTGGACAGATTTGATCCATGAAAACACGTCATGGAACATTTACTGTAGCTGTGTGGTCGTTATTATGTTCCCAGCTAGCAGGGAACGTTCCCACAACATTGGCGAACATTACCTTCAAGTTCTAATAATGTTTTAAAGAAAACATTTAAATCAAATGTTCAAAGAACGTTTTAAGGATATTTCTAATTTTACAGAATGTTCCTTTAAGGTTTTAAAGTTAATTAAGATGTAACGATTCACTGGAAGTTTCTAAGGATGTTTGGGGATGTTGATGAGGGAACACATCATGAACTTCATCCTGTTATGAGGAGAACATTCTAGGAAGTAAAAAAGAGGAAGTTCCAGCTGAAAACATAACTAGACCTTTGCAGAACTTACTTAGAAGTTCTAGCTGGGTTCCTACATGTGCACTGAAGACCCAAGGGTTAGAACATCAACAGATGGCCAAGTTAACTAAGACATAAATACGTCCGCCAAGGAGGTTATGTGATGGCTGATGTTCAAAATAACTCGAAAAGTTATGGACGGATTTTGATGAAATTTTAAGGAAATGTGTGAAATGGGACGAGGAAGAAATGACGAAATTTTGGGACTGATCCGGGTCACCGTCTGGATCCAGGATGTTTTTAAATGTCAGTGTAACCAGGTGGACAATTAAATGCGGTTTACCCTAAAAGCCACCAGGGGGCACTCTTGTTTTTGGGGTAACCCCCTCTGACCACATGAGATTTTGGGTCTCCACGCGATAGACAGCGACAGTGACGGAGTTCTCTTTCCTTCCTGAGCGACATACGCAAGGTTGGGCCGGCATTCTTATCTCCGGTTGTCTAAGAAGCTGGGAGGCTGTTAGTAGCTGCCGCGCTAGAGGCCGCGCCTGTTCATTAGGTCGGATGGGGTGAAGGCCGCATTGTCGGTAGGACATTTGAACTTTATGTATATACATTTGTATCTGTAATGTTCCATACAACATATGTGAATTGGGAGATTGTGTTGGGGGTGGACTGAAGCTCCTTGGTGGAGGTATGTGCTCTCTGAGGGCTTTTCCAGTCTTGAGAATGTAATTTCGGTTTCACAAATGAGCCAAACCAATGGAGAAGAACTGTAATAAATTTAGACAGTGTGTGAGGGTTTGTTTTGTACATGTGAGGATGAAGCAGGGCGACTGAGCTGATTACAGAGAAAACACGTCTGTTCTCTCCTGTGGAACTTGTTGATTAAAGAGTGAAAACTTGTTAAAATAATCATCCGATGAAGCAGAAAGTTAAAGTGTAAAAAACCCACAACCACACCAACAGCACCAGACTGGAGATTTGTGATAATAATTCAGTAACACTTTCCAATAAATCAAAACCCAACAGTTTGTTTGGAGGCTAAATAACACTTCATCATGAAGATTTAGTGGAGGGAGATTTTGCTTTTTCTGCAGAGTGCTATGTAATAAATGTGCTTATAATGGATCGTGTTTAGCAGCTTGTTTTCACCTTTGTCTTGTTCTTGAAAGCAATTTTTTACGCCTAAACTTTGGTTTATAATTGCTGACGGCACATTTAGAAAAACACAGTAACTTCAGTCTAGTTCTGCTGAACACATTCACAGATTATATCCTAAATTCTTTAAGTTTCATCAAGTTTTAACCACGTAAACAACATATTTAGGATTTTTTTAAGCCTCAAGGTCATAAAAATACATGAAAAATACAAAGTTAGTGCACAAAGAAGTCTTGAAATGCAAATAATGTTACAGTTTATGTCGTGCATTAATTCAGACAAAACAGCAATGACTAGTTTCTCTGATGTCAATTTAAATTCAGATATTGGCTAATTGGTGCCATCTACCTCCAACTGGCTGAACATGAGTCAGTGTGTTTGGCTGCTTTCATTACAGCTCAGAATAATTTCTACTATCTGGCAGAAAATAATCCAGACTGACTCTAAATGAACATTTCATTCATGCTTTCACAGTTTATTTTAATGACGAGCACTGAAAAATAAAACACAGGAGGGTAAAACTGACGGCAGATGGTCGAAAATAGCAGCCAAGTCATTGAAACTTCACATGCTGATTTTTTTGTGTTTCAATATGAAGTCTGTTGTATTTGGGTAAATATGAAATGTACTGAAACAGTTTCCAGCTTTAATATCACATTAACATTTGTCCTTGGCAGAGATCAGAAAACCCTTCAGGCCTGTTGAAAGAATTAAACACTGATTCCTATTACATAAAACACATAAGTAAAGCATTCACAAGCACAAATAGTACATATAAACACCACTCATACAAACCCAGCTCTACATTATTATTATTATTATTGTATTGTGAATAATAATAACAATAATAACTGTGAATTTTTACCGGATATTATCTGTATTCTGTCAAAATTTTGAAAATCTTTAAAATAACAATTTATAAAATGATTGACCATTTTTAAATCCTTAATATAAATACATTTTTTGAATATAACCTCAAATATCTTCAAAATAGCGATAATTTTTGCTAGTTTGAACACTGTAAAAACTGAGATTTTATGGTGAAATATTATAAAAGAACAAAATACTATTTATAAAAATACAGATTTTGGATGTGGACGTTTACCTGTGTTTAAAAGGCTTTTGAAAGGCAAAAAAAGGGGTTTTTCAAAGGTTATCATGTAATTTTTTTATATGTTTTTATGAGTTATTAGCAGTAATTTAACAAAGCAGGTAAAATCTGTAAAAATATATAAAAAATAAATAAATAAAAAGACAGTAAATAGTTTTTTTAATTAAATAAAAACATTAAAAATCATTTAAAACATTCTTTTGTTTTTACATTTGAAGATCAGGGGGTTTCATCTAATAATAGAGTCGCTAAAGTATTCAAATTAAATTTTTCTAAGAGTTCCTGTATCTCAGTGATCACTGTCCTACAAATCAATAAATCTGTGTTTACTGGACTGTTTGAAAATTAAAGTTTACAGCTGAACTTCCTTTTTTTTGCTCCTTCAAGTGCAAATAAAACATTTCAATGACAATAAAGTAAAATAAGGAACATGCTGTGTCCCTCAACACAGCATGTTCCTATCTGTTTGCTCTTATCTAATTGGTTCTGAAGTTTTTACATGTTTTTGTTACTGTCGGATCATGTTGCAGCCCTCAGATGAAACCAGCTCTTCACTGTATTTATAACTGAATAAGCCTCAGTCCTGAAGGGTCCCAGTAAATTATTTAATGGTGTGAATTCGGAGTCTTGTCCTCTTGTTTAGCCTGCAGGGGAAAGTCGACTTGATCAGTCTAAATGGGAAAGAAATGCCATTCGATCAGCAGATTGGCCTTTTCTGGATAAATCTCATTAACCGAGGAACATGCCATTCCCCCGTCACTCATCGAGAACAAAATGTCACAGAAAATTGGCGCCTTTGCTCCGAGTGCAGGACGAATTCATAAGCGACGATGATACGTTCTGATGCTCCACTTTGGACTGATTTTCACTGAACGCTAAACTCAGCTTCAACTGGTCTGGATGAGTTTCAAACCACCGGAGAGATATCAGGTAATTTATCACATCACACATGGAACTGAGCTTTAAGAATACATCAGATCACAACTCATAATTTGACTTTAGGAATAACTTCTGACCTGCAGCTGTTAGGACTAGTTTTGCGTTCCCTCACACTACTTTTAAAACAAATGATGAGCCACAAATGCATCTTGTGAAGTGTCACATCATCTCTCGTAGTGTTTCCCTAAACTGACAGAGTGTTATAACTGGACCGACACGCCAACAGTTCATACGAATCACAAGGAATGTAAAGAATATTGCAAGGAAATGCAACAACATTGCGATGAATTAATGTTTTGCACAAAAACCTGTTGCTATGCAGGCTTTTAGGTAATCAGATTAGATGCTATGTTTGGCAGAAACCAAACACTATACATCATGACAACTACACCATCCATACCAAGCATGGTGACGGCAGCGTCATGACGTGAAGCATGGTGGTGGCAGCATCATGATGTGGAGCATGGTGGTGGCAGCATCATGATGTGAAGCATGGTGGCGGCAGCATCATGATGTGAAGCATGGTGGTGGCAGCATCATGATGTGAAGCATGTTGATGGCAGCATTATAACGTGAAGCATGGTGGTGGCAGCATCACGATGTGAAGCATGGTGGTGGCAGCATCATGATGAAAAACATGGTGGTGGCAGCTTAATAATGTGAAGCATGGTGGTGGCAGCTTAATAATGTGAAGCATGGTGGTGGCAGCATCATGATGAAAAACATGGTGGTGGTAGCATCATGACGTGAAGCATGGTGGTGGCAGCATCATGATGTAAAGCACGGTGGTGGCAGCATCATGATGTGAAGCATGGTGGTGGCAGCATCATGATGTGAAGCATGTTGATGGCAGCATTATAACGTGAAGCATGGTGGTGGCAGCATCACGATGTGAAGCATGGTGGTGGCAGCATCATGATGAAAAACATGGTGGTGGCAGCATCATGATGAAAAACATGGTGGTGGCAGCATCATGATGTGAAGCACGGTGGTGGCAGCATCATGATGTGAAGCATGGTGGTGGCAGCATCATGATGTGAAGCATGGTGGTGGCAGCATCATAATGTGAAGCATGGTGGTGACAGCATCATGATGTGAAGCATGGTGGTGGCAGCATCATAATGTGAAGCATGGTGGTGACAGCATCATAATGTGAAGCATGGTGGTGGCAGCATCATGATGAAAAACATGGTGGTGGCAGCATCATGATGAAAAACATGGTGGTGGCAGCATCATGATGTGCCACCACCATAGCTCTAACATGTGTGCTTCATGTTAGAGCCATATTGTTCAGTTTAAACATGTCTACATGTCTACAGCTGCTTTTATCTGGATCAAGCACTCATAAAATGCAAATTCACATAACTTTTAAAATGTAAACATTTCTTGTAACTAAATAATTGCGACAGTTTAAAAGTAATCAGGCCTGACATTCAGGATGAGGATAAGCAACACTACACTATACAGAGACTCTTCCCTTTATAGTTTGACATAACAAGAGCGCTGAAGCTTTGTTCAGATGAATTTATAATGTCACAAGACGCAGCATCACTTTGTTGTTTCAAGGCTGCGAGTGAAGACAGAGTTCAATAAGAGAGAACAACACTCCCATTAAATAAAACATTGATGCTACACGGCGCACACGCATGGCTTTTGATGCGAGTTCTGTTCGAACACATGTGCAGGCGAGTCTCGTGGTGTTTGGTCAAGTTATTCCACCACCTTCACAGAATGAAGCTGCAGGATCTCAGCCACATTATGAGGTGGGAAAGTATTTATTTATGATGTGGATTCATTATTTATGATGATATGATGACTTATGATCACAGGTTAACAGGTTCAGGCTGTGAAAGGGCTACGCTCTGGACGCAAAGTCAGTAAATTCATTTGTTTGCAGAGCTCGGTTCAGTTCAGATAAAATATTAAAACCTAATAAAACAGAGAGACGATAACGGACACTGGAGGTATGAAATCTATACTCACAAAACCAGAGATATATAGCTAATGGATGGAAGGATGGAACTAAAGAAGCAGCTGAGACCTGCAAGAAAACGAAAAAATGCAAATAATGATGCGGAAAACCAAATTATTTTCCTGTTTAGTTTAATTCAGAGTGAATTTTAAAGGAAATTAACTGCATCGCTTACTGTTTACTGATACCAAGAACTTTATTAGTCCTAATGATACCAATCCTTGTAGAAACAATAAGTCAGTAACAATGCAAAAACAGAAAAAATGATCAAAGTCAACAACAGCAAGGCTACAGTACCCATAAACAATACATACAAGTAGTGCATGATAAATAAATGTGTAAACAAATTTAAGAAAAAATGTCTAAATTACAGGGGACAAGTTTTAACCGAGCATGAAATAGATAACTAAAATTTATTCAGTGAGTAAATAAAATGACCAAAAAAAACTCAATCTTGGCCAAAACAGTCAAGAAACTGAGACGAAACTTAACCTGAGAGATATAACTGAGAAGTTTATTGTGTTAAATGTTTTATTTCAATATTGATAGTTACTTATTATTTTTTATTAAGTTTAATTTGATTTTAACCACCATTACACAGGTAAAAAAAATAACAGTAATATTAACACAACAATGAAAAAACACACACAATAAATAAATCTACATATCAATAAATATAATTAGGCCAAGCTTCTGCACCACACTGAGGTGAAGTAGTTGGCCTGGACTGGGAATCACTGGCCTCCACGTACCCAAGAGCTGACGAGAGGCCAGGGTACCAACAGACTAGCATGCCTTGGGAGACCTGCACAAAAGCCAAGAGGACAGCGACGAAGGGTAAATGGGTTCCATTACCAAGGGATATGGTTGACTCTTTATGGTCCAGAGAGGATGCATAGTGTGGTAAAGTAGTACAGAGGTAGCACACAGTCAAAGAGAACATCACCAACAGGAACCCAGCTAGTGCAGTGCAAATTGATGTTAAAAATAAGCTCAAATCTGGCCTAGAGTTCACCAGAAGGCACGTGGAAGACTCTGAAATCAAATGGAAGAAGGTTTGTTGGTCTGATGACGCCAAAATTGAGCTTTTTGGCTTTAAGACTTGAAACCAAACACTGCACTTCATCAAAAACACATCATCCCCACTGTGAAGCATGGTGGTGGCAGCATCATAATGTGAAGCATGGTGGTGGTAGAATTGTGAAGCATGGTGGTGGTAGCATCATGATGTGAAACATGGAGGTGGAAGCATCATGATGTGAAGCATGGTGGTGGCAGCATCATGATGTGAAGCACGGTGGTGGGAGCATTATAATGTGAAACATGGTGGTGGCAGCATCATGATGTGAAGCATGGTGGTGGAAGCATCATGATGTGAAGCATGGTGGTGGAAGCATCATGATATGAAGCATGGTGGTGGTAGAATTGTGAAGCATGGTGGTGGTAGCATCATGATGTAAAGCATGGAGGTGGTAGCATCATGATGTGAAGCATGGTGGTGGCAGCATCATGATGTGAAGCACGGTGGTGGGAGCATTATAATGTGAAACATGGTGGTGGCAGCATCATGATGTGAAGCATGGTGGTGGAAGCATCATGATGTGAAGCATGGTGGTGGCAGCATCATGATGTGAAGCATGGTGGTGGCAGCATCATAATGTGAAGCATGGTGGTGGCAGCATCATAATGTGAAGCATGGTGGTGGCAGCATTATGATGTGAAGCATGGTGGTGGCAGGGTCATGATGTGAAGCATGGTGGTGGAAGCATCATAATGTGAAGCATGGTGGTGGCAGCATCATGATGTGAAGCATGGCGGTGGCAGCATCATAATGTGAAGCATGGTGGTGGCAGCATCATAATGTGAAGCATGGTGGCGGCAGCATCATGATGTGAAGCATGGTGGTGGCAGCATTATAATGTGAAGCATGGTGGTGGCAGCATCATAATGTGAAGCATGGTGGTGGCAGCATTATGATGTGAAGCATGGTGGTGGCAGGGTCATGATGTGAAGCATGGTGATGGCAGCATCATGACGTGAAGCATGGTGGTGGCTGCATCATGATGTGAAGCATGGTGGTGGCAGCATTATAATGTGAAGCATGGTGGTGGGAGCATCATAATGTGAAGCATGGTGGCGGCAGCATTATAATGTGAAGCATGGTGGTGGCAGCATCATGACGTGAAGCATGGTGGTGGCAGCATTACAATGTGAAGCATGGTGGTGGCAGCATCATAATGTGAAGCATGGTGGTGGCAGCATCATAATGTGAAGCATGGTGGTGGCAGCATCATAAAGTGAAACATGGTGGTGGCAGCATAATGATGTGAAGGATGGTGGCGGCAGCATCATGATGTGAAGCATGGAGGTGGCAGCATTATAATGTGAAACATGGTGGTGATAGCATCATGATGTGAAGCATGGTGGTGGAAACATCATGATATGGAGCATGGTGGAGGCAGCATAATGATGTGAAGCACGGTGGTGGCAACATCATGATGTGAAACACGGTGGTGGCAGCATCATGATGTGAAGCATGGTGGTGGCAGCATTATAATGTGAAGCATGGTGGTGGCAGCATCATAATGTGAAGCATGGTGGTGGCAGCATCATGATGTGAAGCATGGTGGTGGCAGCATCATGATGTGAAGCATGGTGGTGGTAGCATTATAATGTGAAGCATGGTGGTGGTAGCATCATGATGTGAAGCATGGTGGTGGCAGCATCATGATGTGGGGATGTTTCTCTGCAGCAGGCCCTGGAAGGCTTTCAAATGTAGAGGGTGACATGATTGCAGCAAAGTAAAGGGAAATCCTGGATTCCAACGATGTACCATGTAGTGTAACATCCACACTGATCAGCACAGTGAACATTACAGCACTTGTGTATTAACAGAAGCTCATCAGTGTTTAAGTGCAGCAACAAACAGGCTGTAAACTGTAAATGTTCTGCCTTGAACAGCCTGGTAACAACCAGCAGCTGCGTCTCTGTTCCTGCCAGAGTCCAGCTCTGTGCAGCTCGGCCAGCATGCTGTCATCGGAGCAGATTGGGTCTCTGTTGACCTTTTACTGTAATTATGTTTTGTCAGTACAGCCTGTCTGCTGCTCTCACTCTAATATATATTTAACTCGACAGAAGGACAGCAGAAAATGGCAAAGAACCACAGCATGTGAGGTTAGAGAACTGAGTTTACAGAAACATCCGTGTAGCTATCATTTCGTGTGGCCCTCTGCTTTTCCAGGGCAGCAGGAAGTTCCAGCGAGCGTGACCCATTTAACTCCAAAATGAGACGCTGTTGGGGAGGATCCGTTCTTTAAGGATAGCACAGCTTGATCTATGAGGGTTTCCAGGGTTTTAGAGGAAAATCACCTCCGTCTGATGCATTGCTTTGCTCCTTCTCTAGTGGTAACTGAAGATTGTGGGTCGAAAATAAAGCATTTTGGAAGTAGGAAGAAGAACTTCCACTCTGTAGGTCGTCTCCTATGTTTTAGTCATGCACATGTTGTGGAAATGAACTTGTCTTTGGATTTCCAGTCAATTTAGAGACTGATGGCATTTCAAAAAAAAAAAGCCTCAGCTGAAATATATGATCAATAAAGTGTCTTTAATATGCCGCAAATAATGATCTAAGGACCTTGTGAGGAAATCCCTTGCTTGTAAAACCACTAGACATGTGCAGTCCAATGTACAGTGCCTGTAATATTTATTAGGGCCCGAGCACTACAGTGCAAGGACCCTATTGTTCCTGTAGTGTTTCTTTGGCGGTTTCTTTTTCTTACGCCACTTTGAACCTCAATTTGACCCCCTAAACATGCTCAAAAACTCACCAAATTTGGCACACCCATCAGGACTGGTGAAAAATTTGATATTTTGTTGGAATTACACATATGAATGGCAAAATGACTCAATAGCGCCACTTAGAAAATCAGGCTTTAGTGGAGTTAATACGGCTAGTTTCACGTAAACTCATGAAATTTGGTACACAGGTACAGTAGCCCAAGACAAAAAAATTCCTGCTGTTGAAATTTCAAAAAATGCTCAACAGCGCCCCCTACAGCATGTGGTGCGCAGGCATTGGAATTTAACGAACTCCTCCCAGGGTTTTTATCCGATCTTCACCAAATTCACTGTGTGTCATCTAGACCCCTCCAGGATGAAAAGTTATTAAAATCTTGTGGCTGCGTCACACGGTGTGGGCCTGGCATGGCGGCCATTTTGAACATAAAATCACCGCTTTGTCCTACAGATATTAAATTTGGTACATGTGCAGAGCAGGATTAGACAAATACTATTGTGTGCTATAGACATTCCGATCGTATTCAAAGCGGCGGTGGGGGGGGGGGGCTAGGGCCCGTCCGACGCTGCTTGCAGCTTTAATATTGGAAGTTTTCTCCTTTTATTGCTTGGAAACATTGAATTATGGTCAATTTAATTTAACTTTTTGGACAAGAACTCACCAAAAAAAAGACTCTTTCATGTCAAAGTGACTCACAAATTACTATAATGGATGATGCATTGGTTTAACACTATAATAATAATAACACCGACACTGATTTTAACCCTTAAATGAGCATTTTTAAGACAATATTGCTCCTTGAAATGGTCAAACCTCCCATTCGTGCTGTAAAACTGAATCCTTACTTGTGTATCTGGACGTCAGCGGATGACTTCCCGCCTCCCTCCTCAGGTATTAACTCTTGGGCATCTTTTGTTTTCAGGTGGCATTCACTGCCAGACAGATGAGATTCGGCAGATTGCTCGGTCTGAGAGGCAGATCTCTATTAAGATAGGCCTGAGTGACTGCAGGCTTTAGCTGCGTCTCTCTGCCCTCGATAATAGGAAGCAATTCAAAGCAGGCTGGAACAGGGCTGGGAGGAAGACGAGCCGAATAAAACCCAGGAGAGACTGTTCTGCATCACAGAACCCTCTTCTGTATTTATGGACTCTTTTGTCCTATTTATGGACTCTATTAGAACAAAAGGCTGCTCGTTTTGTTTTATTTATTTCATCTGTGTTTACAGGGAAGCTTCGCTGTGCCTCGCTTTGCTTCCAGCAGCTGGAAATCCCTCAAGCACAGAGGAGGTGATGACAATGTTAGAGTAATAATCTTCTGCTTTATCTCGAGTATTTGTTGGGCGGTTGAACGTTTTCCAGGAGAAAGAGTTTCACACTGGAGGAGATCCTCTCAGGCAGCAACAAACACTGCAAAAACTCCACATCTTACCAAGTTTATTCGTCTTATTTTTAGTCCAATTGTCTCAACCCACTTGATTTAAGATAAATTCACTTTACAAGTAACATTTCAGCAACATGGAGGGACGTGTTTTAAGACAACGCATCTTAAATATCTTGTTAAGTCAAACAATCTTTAAATTATCTTGTTTTAGTTGTATTTTACCAGAAACAAGGTTCATTTCATTTCATACATGTTTCAAGCTGAGCTGTTGTTTGTATGAGATAAATAATCTGGATTTAAGAAATAAAGTAAATGCATTTTATTGGAAAATCACCAATTCATGTCAGAAAACAGCTGCATGTGTAAAATGTGTTTAAAAAAAAATGTCTGCTTTTGAGTTAAAACACCTCCTTTTGGGCGTAGCTGGCTTCACCTAAAACACAACACCTTCAAATGCTGTCAAACACCACTAAATATTAGGATTTCTAGCCAACTGTGAGAAGACATTATATCTCAGAATGCTTCAATTAATCTGTGTGATCTTATTTCAAGTACAAGATGGTCTTAGATCTAGAGAAGAGCCACGATAATTCAACTAAAATAAGTTGAATATATCTCAAATTAAGAAGTTAACATTAAACTTATTAAAGCAAAAATCTATTTAATTCTTTATCATGTCTGGTTTATTCTAAGACACCTCAGCTTGACAATGCTGCTAAAATACAGCTTAAAATAAGTTTTCCCTGCTAATTTTAAGACCTCAATATTCTAAATATCATGTCTTATTTCAAGAAATCTCACCAAGCAAAATTTCACTTGTTCTATTGGCAGATTTTTTCACTTATTTCAAAGTAAAAGTGCCTTGAAATACGTTTGTTTTTCTTGTTTTTGGAGGGGCATTTTTTTCCAGTGTGTAAACAGGGCTCCAGCTGGAGGGAACGTTCCCACAACATTGGATAATGTTGCAGACAAGTTCCAAAACTTCTCTAAAGAAAATGTTTTCATTAAAGAAACTTTTCATCTCCAGTAAAATATTTATAAAGTCGATAAAATGTTTAAATATCAACACTCAGGGGATGTTGTCAGATGATGTTCCATGGTGACAAAGTAGGAATGTTCTCCAGGCCTCAGATGGTTTTTATAAAGCATCCGATTATCAGAAGTGGAACTTTTTTTGCTGTTCTTCAGGAAGCACAGCGTAGGATGTTCTACTGTAAAACAGCTTCACGATGTTACATTCTTAAGCCAACATCCAAAACATGTTTTCCAGATGTTGTCGAGGCTTTTACAGTTTTGTTTAGATTTTTCTAAAACTCCTGTCATGTGATATATTAGCAACAGTGGAACAGTTTAACCTGGTTTAAAAAGGTTGGCCTGGTCCAGCTCCCCATTTGACCAATCAGGGCCCTCCACCTGTTCCAGCTTCTCTCTTGCACACACACCTGAGGAGGGGAGAGAGACAAGCACCGGACTACCAATAACCTAAAGACCCAGAGGATCACAACACATTCAAAAGATGTTGTCCAGATGTTATCGAGGCCTCAGATGACAGAATGTTCTAAGGCGTTCCTGTACTGCTATATATTAACAAAGGTGGAACATTCTGACTGCAATGCTCTGAGGATGTTCTTGAGGAAACATATTGTAGAACAGTGGTTTTCAACTGGTGGGTTGGGACCCAAAAGTGGGTCGCAGAAGCAAAAAGTATCGGTATAAAGTCTTTTATTTTAAAGGATGTCTCTCTTATGGCACAGTTTGCTTTCAATAGCAGGATATTTAGTGGTGGTGACACCAGTAGTTTCCCACTGTTTACCTCTACATTAGTCTCTGCATGCTTATTGGAGACATTTATGCTAAAATGCGGCAAAATTATACGAAAATGTGCTCAGAATCTGTCAAAGTGGGTCAAAATATGACGCTGTTCATGCAGAAAGTTTACCAGCCAATTGCACTAAAACATATTTGATTATTTACACTATATAGAAACGTGCACCGTTCATCTTACAGCAGTGGTTCTCAACTGGTGGGTCGGGACCCAAAAGTGGGTCGCGAAGCCATTTTTAGAGGGTCGCAGAAGCATGCCCCCCTCCTCAAAAAAGAGGGGGAAAGACTTCAAAATAAAGCCTTTTATTTTGAAGGACGTGTTTCTTATGACACAGTTTGCTTTCAATAGCAGGATATTTAGTGGTGGTGACACCAGTAGTCGCCCACTATTAACCTCTAGATTTGTCTCTGGCAGCTTATTGGAGAAATTTATGCTAAAACGTGCCAAAAATGAACCAAAATGTGCTCAGAATCTGTCAAAATGGGCCAAAATATGCCCAAAACTTGGTCAAATATACCAAAATTAGCAAAAAATAAGCCAAAAATTTCCTAAATTGGATCAAAATGCATTGAGACTACACCCAAATAAACCTTAATTTGTTAACAGTAACAGCAAACATCAACAATCTGGGTCGCGACCGTTATTAATAGAGACATAGTGGGTCCTGAGGCTGGACCAGTTGAGAACCACTGTTGTAGAACGTTCTATTATAAAAGGAAGAACCTTCCTAATGTCTTCAAGGCCTCAGATGACAGGACGTTTCTTTACACATTAGATTGTAAAAGCTCTGACATGACTGAACATTGTTCCTCCACTGGTGGAATAACTTGGGCTGGCTGCATTTGTGAATCATTATCCTGAGTGGCAGCACTTAGCCTCCACTGCTTTCACTAAACATCATCTCGGTGTAAAGTTTCCAAACGGGTAAACCCGACTGGGCTGTTTGCACAACAAATGTCCACGTTACAGAAGCAGAAACAGCTGCAGTGGGTTGTTTGAAGAGGCAGAATATCCACATCCAGTCAATCAGACAGAAACGCTCTTAGCCAACGTTGAGGGAACGTTTCTTGCTGGCTGGTCGTAGCTTTGACGTTTGCAGTTTCAATCACAAGGCCCACGAGTGCGTTTCCTCCCATCTCCGTTATCGTCTGTCCCTGATGTTCCAGGAGACATTACAGTCCTGCAGCAGTTATTAATTCTCTCTGTCTCTGAGGACATTTTGTGGTCGCAGGAGTCACGTCACAGTTTGTGGAGAAGCGAATTGACTTTTTCCACGTGTAACAGGTGTCTGCAGTAAATACAGAGCGTCTGTGGTTTTAGAGGCTGGAAGGCGACGAGGATGTGTTGCTGTTTGAGCTGCTGGCAGAGTTCGGTCCTGATGCTGGGCTGAGTCCAGGGAGTAAATCTACTCGGCAGCGCTGGGTTCGTCCTTTCTGTTTCAGCTGCTGTACTTTCAGGCCAGATGAACAAACTGCAGCGTCCGTCTGTCTCTAATGATCCCATGTTCTGCAGGTTTTCAGAGCAGCTGCATCTCTTTTATTTTCCTACTGTGCCAGATGCTCTCACAGCGTCTCCGTTCGCTCGCTGTGGCTCCTGTGTTCTTCAAAGTTCTCAAAGCTTTGGCACAATTTTAATCTTAGAAACTTTCTTCCTCCGCCTGAAGGTAAAAGCACTGAAGACTCGTTTCAAAGCTTTCAAAGCAAAAACAGCCGGAGGACCAACACAGAGCGTCCTTAGACTCGCTGCACATCAGCCAGTCGAGCTGTTTAATATCCTTATTTCTTGTTCTGTAAACTTGTAAAGCAGCACACGTTGTCTCCTCTCCTGTGTATTTTGTTGTTGACTACATTATCTACTCTACTGTTCTCTGCTCTCTCAAGGAGTTTCTATCAGATTATGAGGATGTGATCAATGCTTTGTGGTACATATGTGAGACATGACAGAGAATCTGCTTTGACTTAACTAACCTTCTAGTTTAAAGCAAACCCAGATTAGCCGGGACAGTGTTCTGGTTAATGCAGTGTCAACACCTGATCCTCTGGGCTCGTGGTGACGTAACCGTTCAGTCTCTGAGCTACTGATCAGAAGGTCAGAGGATCAAACCCCAGAGCCGCCATAGTTGGGCCTTTAAGCGAAGCCCTTAACCCTTAGTGCTCCAGGAGTGTTGTACCATGGCTGACCCTGTGCTCTGACCCCAACTGGGATATGTGAAAACAACATTTCACAATGCTGTAAAAATGTGTGAGTGACAAATAAAGGAAAAGCATCTAAGCTTTAAAATGCCTTTGCAGATTTCATTAAACTTTGTAGAGACACTTTCTTTCTTTACTCAGATGTCCACTTCACCATTTCACTGACATTTAAACACTTTAATTAACTTTAATTTGTCTGGATGTTGCAAAAAAACAGAGACAAATCATTGGTTTGTTGTCCATTTTTGTGACTCAGTAGTAATGTAGTGGAGACAGACACACAACCTGTTGATATATGAATACTCAGACGGTCCACTGTGAAAAGAAAACTGTGAAAATGGTGCAAGAGAGAAAAGCAATGGAGTACTGTAACATAAAAAAAACTGTAAAAACAGTGAAAGTAATTGCAAATATCTATAAAATAATTCTATTTTTAATGGATTTAAATACAGTAAAATGGTTTAATATTCTTTGTAAAATTGCAAATTGTTGATGTGGACGTTTGTGGAGTTTGAGCCTGTTTTTTTTTTTCCTCTTATTTTACTCGTTATTATCTGTAATTTAACAGAGCAGAGAAAATCTGTAAAATAACTGTAAAGTGCTCAAATAATTTACAGTTAAACAGCTGAAGAACATCCATCTTTTACCAACTGTAATTTCTTTTTTTTTTAAATTTACAGTTATTTTATGGATTTTCTCTGTGGGGTTAAATTACAGACACTATCACAGAAAAAAACATATTACTGTAAATATTGAAAAACTGTAAAAACTCAAACTTACATAGATAGCAATTCATTGTGTGGCTCTAAAACTAAATCAAATTTAATAATTCTTTCATTGTTTTTTAACATATTTTTTCTACCATGTTAGAGTCCGATATGTAACAACGACCCAAATTGTTATTAAAAAAAAATGTAATAAAAACCGAAATGTAATAACTAGTTGACAAAAGCTTAATTTCCGGTCGTCAACTAGTTATTACATTTTGGGTTTTATTACATTTTTTTAATAACAATTCGGGTCGTTGTTACATATCGGGCTCTAACATGGTAGAAAAAATATGTTAAAAAACAATGAAAGAATTATTTAATTTGATTTAATTTTAGAGCCACACAATGAATTGTTATCTATGTAAGTTTGAGTTTTGACAGTCATGTTTTTCAGTATTTACAGTAAATATGTTTTTCTGTGATAGTGTCTGTAATTTAACCCCACAGAGAAAATCCATAAAGTAACTGTAAATTAGAAAAAAGAAATTACAGTTGGTAAAAGATGGATGTTCTTCAGCTGTTTAACTGTAAATTATTTGAACACTTCACAGTTATTTTACAGATTTTCCACCATTGCTGCCAAATTTTCCTAATTTTATAAGTTTTTTTATCGTATTTTTTACAGTGTAGCAGGTTTCTTACCTACACTGTAAAAAAGCCAAAAAGCAAAATGGTTTCCATAAAATGACAGTAAAACACTGAGTATAATTTAATAACGATCACATTAAAGATTTTTCCTATACTTTTAAGGCCAAATTTGGGTAGAACTACTCATTTTCCATATATCTTAAATGCATTAACATTAAAATCTCACTTTTCATTAAATGATAAAGGAATATCTTTCGAGAAAACTGTTCACCATAAAATTACAACAGCACCAAAAAGATATTACCAAATTTTGACCTTAAACACCCAAACAAATTCATCATCAGAGGTTTTGTGAAACTTATTCTTTTGCTTTTGAGAGTCTTTACTTACACATCTACAAGTTTGTTCTTACTGGTGTCTTTCTTCAGGTGAAACAACCCTCAGAGTTTTAGAGAAGCTCAGTGTGGAGGTGCAATAAGAAGCTGTGATCAAAGGTGTTGAATGAGTCGTCAATAACCAAAAGATTACTTGTCACCTCGTCCAGGGAGGTGGAAATCAGAGACATAAATTCAGACTGAAAGGTGTTTTAAAGCCTTCAGGACTTCAAGCTGATGTGAGATGAAACTGATGAGTCATGAGAAAATCACAGAGACATGACAAAGTGAATTCAAGCCGATAAAGGTTTGATTCTGTCTTCTAAGGATTTGGTGGGTTTGTTTTGTGTGTTTGTGTGGAAGGTTGAATCAATATGAAACCCTTCGACCTCCTCATGTGTCACTGTCTGCCTTCACTCCAGGCAGCAGGTGGACTCATCTTCATCTTTCTTATATAGATTGTTACTGGGTTCAGTGGGCCGTATTTCTTTTGTGGTGGCCTTTTAAAACTGTGTTTGTGAGCCCAGCTGTGGCTGACAAACACTGTACTGTAATTAACAGTAATGTTTTTGGCACACAATAACAAACTTCCTTTAAAAATTCAAAACATGTTTGCACATAGAGAGAGTCATCATAGCCTTAGGGGAACACACGTGTTTAGAACAAACATGGGGAGAACAAATAAAAAAAGTCAATGCGTTTTTGTAAAAGGGGTGAGTTTATGGAATAAATTGAAGGATAATTTAAAAAGAAGTAATTCGCTGAAAGCCTTTAAAAGGCAGTATAAATGTTCAGTTTTTGAAAAATACCAATCTCAGGAATAACACTGAGAAGATTTTGTTGTTCAGTCTCCTCTGTTACCTGTGGATGTTTATAATCGCTGACTTTGTTGATTTAAAGTGTTTGTTTTGTTGATCGCAAAAGACTTTACTTGATTTGTAACAGGGTCAGGCATAATAAGTTTAACTTCAGCCTATACCCTTCGGTCACCTTTGAAGTAATGTGATGTCTTATTGTTATTATGTATGTTGTATGTTGACCGAATAAACTACTACTACTTGGGAAGACTGCTCCAGAGCCCAGCTGAAGGCCATCTCTCCTGATTAGCTGAGCTGAGGACCTGAAGCTCTGAAGGACCCAGTCTCCCGCCTCCGGACCTGCCGGATTGGACCACCACTTGACTCCCTCCACCTCCAGCCAATCCGCCGCAGTCGCTCTGCACCTGAAGACCATAAAAGCTCCCAACAAACCCTCAGTCATGGTGACAGGGGTTTAGTGTGAACTGTTGGCCCTGGTGCCTCTTGTCTGTGCTTTGTGTGACTCACTATGTAAGTAGTTTCGGCAGCTCGCTAACCTGTAGAGAGGCATTCGTTCTGGTCTTAGTGAAGACTTTCGTGGCCTCAAGTTAGCGACTGCATTTGCTTAGTGAACATTAGTATTTTGCTCTGTGAACAAAATGATAATGCTAGTGTGTGTTTAGTAGCCTCTGTCTGTGGTGATTCGTATCCCGTGCCATGTTTTGTGATGTATGTTTAGGGGTGTTCAATCCTGGTCCTCGAGGGCCGCTGTCCTGCATGTTTTAGATGTTTCCTTCTTTCAACACACCTGATTCAAATGATCAGCTCATCTTCAAGCTCTGCAGAAGCCTGATAACGATCCTGTTGTTTTAATCAGGTGTCTCTGAAGAGGGAAACATCTAAAACATGCTGGATAGCGGCCCTCGGGGACTGGAGTTTGACACCCCAGGCAACAGTTTTGGTTTAGTTTTGTGCACTGGACACCCGTTTGTACTTTCTGTTTGGTGTTGCTACTGTGTTCAGTTTGGCTAAGAAGTTTAGTTGTGTTTTGTTATTTAATTTGAGTAAATTTCAAGTAACTCTGTTAGCCTTCGTTTGGTTTTATTCATTATTGATTTTTAGCAACACCCACCAACTCTGTTATTTTGTGTATCACCTGTTTTATGTTAATTTAGTCACTAAGCAATAAACTGCTTTACCGCACCTTTAACACCTGGTTTTATTTTGTTGCACCCAGCTACCACTAGAGGCTGGGTCGTACACTGGAAAAAAAATGCCCCTCCCAAAACAAGGAAAAAAAAAACTTACTTCAAGGCACTTTTACTTTGAAATAAGTGGGAAAAAAAATCTGCCAATAGACCAAGAGAAAATTTGCTTGGTAAGATTTCTTGAAATGAGACATGATATTTAGAATATTGAGATCTTAAAATTAGCAGGGAAAACTTATTTTAAGCTATATTTTAGCAGCATTGTCAAGCTGAGGTGTCTTAGAATAAACCAGACATGATAAAGAATTAAATAGATTTAATAAGTTTAATGTCAACTTCTTAATTTGAGATGTATTCAACTTATTTTTAGTTGTATTATTGTGTCTCTTCTCTAGATTTAAGACCATCTTGTACTTGAAATCAGATCACACAGATTAATTGAAGCATTCTGAGATATAATGTCTTCTCACAGTTGGCTAGAAATCCTAATATTTAGTGGTGTTTGACAGCATTTGAAGGTGTTGTGTTTTAGGTGAAGCCAGCTACGCCCAAAAGGAGGTGTTTTAACTCAAAAGCAGACATTTGATTTGTTTTTTAAACACATTTTCCACATGCAGCTGTTTTCTGATATGAATTGGTGATTTTCCAATAAAATGCATTTACTTGAATCAATTAAAGTTTATGTCTTAAATCCAGATTATTTATCTCATACAAACAACAGCTCAGCTTGAAACATGTATGAAATGAAATGAACCTTGTTTCTGGTAAAATACAACTAAAACAAGATCATTTCAAGATTGTTTGACTTAACAAGATATTTAAGATGCGTTGTCTTAAAACACGTCCCTCCATGTTGCTGAAATGTTACCTGTAAAGTGAATTTATCTTAAATCAAGTGGGTTGAGACAATTTGGACTAAAAATAAGACGAATAAACTTGGTAAGATGTGGAGTTTTTGCAGTGTAACAACATTTAAATTGGGTTAGTGTCACCAGGGGCTAAGAGGCTGCCGTGCAAGAATGACGCTCGTCCTCTAGAAGCAGCACCTCAAAGCTTGAATGAAGTTTGCTGCTGATCACATGGACAAAGAAAAGGCCTTCTGGAGGAAAGTTGAGTGGTCAGATGAAAGAAAAACTGAGCTATTTGGCCTCAATGAGCAGAAATATGTTTAAAGGAGGAAAGGTGAGGCCTTTAACCCCAAGAACACCAAACCTATGGTCAAGCATGGTGGTGGCAGTATCATGCTCTGGGGCTGTTTTGTTGCCAGTCGTACGGGCACACTAAAATTAAGGTTTTGTGTACGAGGTTGAATCAATATGAAATCCTTCCTTCCTGTGCCACCGTCTGAACTCACTCCAGCAAAATATTTGGATCCTTTACAGCAGGTGCATTCGTCGTCGTCTTTCTTACACAGATTTGATTGAAAGGAGGAAAACAAGCGGCGCCCTCGTATGAAGCTGTCCCGAGGTTCACTGGCTGCTGCTGAAGTTTTTCTCCTGCTGCCCGTCAGCCTGTTTTTACAATCTCCGTCTCTCTGCTGTTGGAAAATAAACAGATTTCCTCCTCGTCAGAACGTGCTGCTGCTTTTTCTTTGAACCAGCAAATAGTTTTTCTTCATTCCAGCTTTTCCACAAAACCTTGGAAGGTAATATTTGTATGATCCAATAATCACACACAGGCCGGATGTTTGCAGGAATCTGTTGCTCTTACGATTCAACCCGAGTCTTTTTCCCCACCAGGTGGTCTGACAGGAGGTGACTGTTCAAAGGTGCTGCATTCGTGGCTTTTAAGAGATAATTCCTCCGAGCTGCGCCGGCTGTAAAGGTCTTATTTGAGATGTTTTGTAATATAAAACTAACCAAAAATGCCCTGCGGAGAGAATTTAGAAGGCGAAAGCAAACGGCTGAAAGAATAAGAGACATCAAAAGTGTTCCAATCTTCAAATAGATGAATGCTTTGCGAATCACACACAAAACAGAAAAGCGGTGGAAATGTTTAGCAGTCAATCTGAGAAAAACACCAGAGAGCAGAGCAGCAGGGGCGAAGTCGAAGCATCGATCTATATCTCCAACTTCTGAAACGTTTCCTCACAAACATGACTCCACTGCTGCCGTGTCTTCACATGTGTGACCTCCACGGGTCGAACTAACACCAAACTTTATGAGACCGAACTGAAGCCCACAGATCGTGTTGGGAATTTAATCGACGTACAGATTCAGGATGTGGCAGGACACACAGGACGGTTAGACCTTCTTTATTTTTATTTTTTAAAGTGTTTTATATGTAGGATGTGTTGTTAAAGTCAAACATCCCTTGAAGTTTCTTTGGATCAAAGGGCAGTTTAAAGGTTATTTAATCTCAAATTATCCAATTATTAAAACAAAAGGCCTTCTGGAGGAAAGCTGCACCGCAAAAAAGAGTAGCCTAAATTTAAGATAAAAACACTGAATTTAAGAGGAAATTACTTAAAAGCAGTGAAATTATCTGTCCATGCAGTAAGTAAATTTTACTTGGTAAGAAATCTTGGGATAAGTTTTTTTTTCTCAAATCTAAGATTGTACTGTAAAATCAAGGACTAAAAATGAGTAATTAACTTTTAAAACGAGCCAAATTATCTATCATGTCTAAAAATAAGATTTTTAAATCTTGGCAAGTGCCAAGTAATTTGCAGTGTGAGTGGTCAGATGAAAACAAAAACTGAGCTATTTGACCACAGTGAGCAGAAATATGTTTAAAGGAGGGAAGGTGAGGCCTTTAACCCCAAGAACACCAAACCTACAGTCAAGCACGGTGGTGGCAGTATCATGCTCTATGAGTTCTATGAGTAGAAGTGATGAAGAAGGTTGGATCTTGAAAGCCGGAGGGGGGTTTTCAATAAGACAATGACCCCAAACACACATCAAAAGTGGTAAAGAAATGGTTAAATCAGGCAAGAATGAAGGTTTTTTGACTGTCATGAAGTGAATGTAAACCTTTATTCACAGCTGTAGATATAATTTTTTTAGAACCTGAAAATAGGCTCTAATTTATATGGTGCAAAAAGTTAAAGGAGATGATTCAGATCCAAAGAGTCGTGAGTCGTGAGTCTTTACAAACCAGGCTGGAAAGACATTTAACATGGTCACTATTATATTTCTGGACCCTTCAGATCTGAATCCCGTGTGAACCTGAGTTTTTCATCCCCGTTTGGTTGAACTGAAGTGTTTCTTATCATCCTTCCTGACATTCAGCACTTCAGGAGGACAGATGACGGCTTCAACCACGATGAAAGGTGACAAGTGACTCTGTCTAAGTGAACAACCTGTTTCATCTCCTTCGGTTTTCACCTCTTCCTGCTGCTTCTCTTCTGAAGGAAAACCATCGCATTATTAATTAACATGGACTCAGAGGAAACCTGCTGCAGAGAGCAACAGCAAAACCCCCAAACTGGAATTATATCAGTAAAATCAGAACAGCAGTCATGTGGTGACTAGATGTTTAGACTTGGTTCTGGACCAATTTGAGTCTTGATTCTGGACTAGTTTTAGACTTGGTTCTGGACCAATTTAAGACTTGGTTCTGGGCTAGATGTTTAGACTTGGTTCTGGACTAGTTTTAGACTTGGTTCTGGACCAATTTAAGACTTGGTTCTGGGCTAGCTGTAGACTTGATTCTGGACTAGTTTTAGAGTTGGTTCTGGACTAATTTTAGACTTGGTTCTGGACTAGTTTTAGACTTGTTTCTGGGCCAATTTGATACTTGGTTCTGAACTAGTTTTCGACTTAGTCCGGGCCCAATTTGATACTTGATTCTGGACTAGTTGTAGACTTGGTTTTGGGCCAGTTTGAGTCATGGTTCTGGACTAGTTTTAGACTTGTTCTGGACTAGTTTTAGACTTGCTTCTGGGCCAATTTGAGTCTTGGTTCTGGACTAGGTTTAGACTTGGTTCTGGACTAGTTTTTTACTTGATTGTGGAATAGTTTTAGACTTGTTTCTGGGCCAATGTAAGACTTGGTTCTGGACTAGTTTTAGACTTATATCTGGACTAGTTTAATACTTGGTTTTGGGCCATTTTGACACTTAGTTCTGGACTAGTTTTTGACTTGGTACGGTCCCAATTTGAGACTTGATTCTGGACTAGTTGTAGACTTGGTTTTGGGCCAGTTTGAGTCATGGCTCTGGACTAATTTTAGACTTGTTCTGGACTATTTTAAGACTTGGTTCTGGATTAGTTTTAGAATTGGTTCTTGGTCAATTTAAGACTTGGTTCTGGACTAGTTTTAGACTTATTCTGGACTACTTAAGACTTGGCTGTGGGCCAATTTGATACTTGGTTTTGGCTTTCGACTCAAGTTTTGGACTTGGTTGTGGCCTAATTTGAGACTTGTTTCTGGACTAGTATTAGACTTGTTCTGGACTAGTTGTAGACTTGGTTTTGGGCCAGTTTGAGTCATGGTTCTGGAGTAGTTTTAGACTTGTTCTGGTCTAGTTTTAGACTTGGTTCTGGACTAATTTTAGACTTGATTTGGGACTAGTTTTAGACTTGGTTCTGGACTGATTTTAGACTTGGTTCTGGACTAGTTTTATACTTGGTTCTGGACTGATTTTAGACTTGGTTCTGGACTAGTTTTAGACTTGGTTCTGGACTGATTTTAGACTTGGTTCTGGACTAGTTTTAGACTTGGTTCTGGACTGGTGTTAGACTTGGTTCTGGAGTAGTTTAATACTTGGTTCTGGACTGATTTTAGACTTGGTTCTGTACTAGTCTTAGGCTTGGTTCTGTACTAGTTTTACACTTGGTTCTGTACTGATTTTAGACTTGGTTCTGTACTAGTTTTAGGCTTGGTTCTGTACTAGTTTTAGACTTGGTTCTGGACTAGTTTTAGACTTCGTTCTGGACTAGTTTTAGACTTGGTTCTGGACTGATTTTAGACTTGGTTCTGGACTAGTTTTAGACTTGGTTCTGGACTGGTTTTAGACTTGGTTCTGGACTAGTTTTAGACTTGGTTCTGTACTAGTTTTAGACTTGGTTCTGTACTAGTTTTAGATTTGGTTCTGTACTAGTTTTAGGCTTGGTTCTGGACTAGTTTTAGACTTGGTTCTGGACTGATTTTAGACTTGGTTCTGTACTAGTTTTAGACTTGGTTCTGGACTAGTTTTAGATTTGGTTCTGTACTAGTTTTAGACTTGGTTCTGTACTAGTTTTAGACTTGGTTCTGGACTGATTTTAGACTTGGTTCTGGACTAGTTTTAGATTTGGTTCTGGACTGATTTTAGACTTGGTTCTGTACTAGTTTTAGACTTGGTTCTGGACTGATTTTAGACTTGGTTCTGGACTAGTTTTAGACTTGGTTCTGGACTGATTTTAGACTTGGTTCTGGACTAGTTTTAGATTTGGTTCTGTACTGATTTTAGACTTGGTTCTGGACTAGTTTTAGACTTGGTTCTGGACTGATTTTAGACTTGGTTCTGGACTAGTTTTAGATTTGGTTCTGGACTGATTTTAGACTTGGTTCTGTACTAGTTTTAGACTTGGTTCTGGACTGATTTTAGACTTGGTTCTGGACTAGTTTTAGACTTGGTTCTGGACTGATTTTAGACTTGGTTCTGGACTAGTTTTAGATTTGGTTCTGGACTGATTTTAGACTTGGTTCTGGACTGGTGTTAGACTTGGTTCTGGACTAGTTTTAGACTTGGTTCTGGACTAGTTTTAGACTTGGTTCTGGACTGATTTTAGACTTGGTTCTGGACTAGTTTTAGATTTGGTTCTGGACTGATTTTAGACTTGGTTCTGGACTGGTGTTAGACTTGGTTCTGGACTAGTTTTAGATTTGGTTCTGTACTGATTTTAGACTTGGTTCTGTACTAGTTTTAGGCTTGGTTCTGGACTAGTTTTAGACTTGGTTCTGGACTAGTTTTAGACTTGGTTCTGGACTAGTTTAACACTTTCCTGGAAGACGCTGAGTCTCTCTGAGGAGCAGCAGAACCTGGACTAAACCAGTGTTTAATGTATTCTGTGGAGGTTGTTTCTCCGCCTGCTGTGGTGCAGGAGGCGGAGGTCTCTGTGGGATCAATTAAACAACAAATCTCCACCATCTGAACCTGCCGGGTTGAAACACACGACTTTATTAATTATCGGTCAGCTGCAGGTTTGTCACTGAACCAGTCGAAACTATAAAAATGCTAAACTGAAGTCGTTTCCATATTGTGGCCTCAGAGCTGACAGACATGCAGGTTATTGTGTGTTTCTGTTTCTCTTGAGGCAGCAGCAAATCCTGGAAGATCTCCTTCAAAATAAAGCAGCTCTGCATCTCAAAGACCACGGAGGTAAATGTTTACTGCAAACTTTTGATAAACAACAGGATCATCTGACTGAGTTTGTGGAATTATCTTTTCTTCTTCTTAAGAACACCGATGCCCTCTACAGGAAGTACCAGAGTCGTCTCTACTTTAGGAGGCGACTGAGGTCCTTCAACATTTCCTGGACTGTGCTCAGGGTGTTTTATGAGTCTGTGGCGCTGTCCTGTTCGCTGTCATGTGTTGGGGCAGCAGGTTGAGGGTAGCGGACACCAACAGACTGATCTGAAAGGCCAGTGACGTTGTGGGAGTGAAGCTGGACTCTCAGACTGAGGTGTCAGATTGGAGGATGCTGTCCAAGCCCCATGTCATCTTGGACAATGCGTCACAATCAGTCCATGACGTGCATTCAGTAAGAGACTGATTACACCAAAATGCACCACAGGAAATCATTTAAATCAAACTGTACGACTCCTCACTCTGAGCCAATAGTTTTACTTGGACTCTTTTAATAATGTGCAATAACTATTTCTATGTGCAATAATCCATAATTCAACTGTAGGTCAACTGTAGCATTATTCACTACACGGTATATACATACACAAGAGCAGAATGTACATTTATATGTCATGTTTAGATATGTTTTATTTTATATTACTACTTATGTTTATATTTGTATTGATATGTTTTATACTCTCGTACTTATTCTAGCATCCCCTTGATTGTGGACCAGTTTTAGACTTGTTCTGGACTAATTTTAGACTCGATTCGGGACCAGTTTTAAACTTGGTTGTGGGACCACTTTGAGTCCTGGTTCTGGACTAGTTTTAGACTTGGTTCAGGGCCAGTTTGAGTCTTGGTTCTGGACTAGTTTTAGACTTGATTGTGGACTAGTTTTATACTTGGTTCTGGACTGGTTTTAGACTTGGTTGTGGTCCAATTTGAGTCTTGGTTCTGGACTAGTTTTAGACTTGGTTCTGGACTAGTTTTAGACTTGATTGTGGACTAGTTTTAGACTTGTTCTGGACTAATTTTAGACTTGATTCGGGACCAGTTTTAAACTTGGTTGTGGGCCACATTGAGTCCTGGTTCTGGACTAGTTTTTTGGACTTGGTTCAGGGCCAATTTGAGTCTTGGTTCTGGACTAGTTTTAGACTTGATTGTGGACTAGTTTTGGACTTGGTTCTGGACTGGTTTTAGACTTGGCTGTGGTCCAATTTGAGTCTTGGTTCTGTACTAGTTTTAGACTTGGTTCTGGACTAGTTTTAGACTTGATTGTGGACTAGTTTTAGACTTGTTCTGGACTAATTTTAGACTCGATTCGGGACCAGTTTTAAACTTGGTTGTGGGACCACTTTGAGTCCTGGTTCTGGACTAGTTTTAGACTTGGTTCAGGGCCAATTTGAGTCTTGGTTCTGGACTAGTTTTAGACTTGATTGTGGACTAGTTTTAGACTTGGTTCTGAACTAGTTTTAGACTTGGTTGTGGTCCAATTTGAGTCCTGGTTCTGGATTAGTTTTAGACTTGGTTCTGGGTCAATTTCTGTCTTGGTTGTGGACTAGTTTTATACTTGGCTCTGGACTAGTTTTAGACTTGATTGTGGACTAGTTTTAGACTTGGTTTTGGGTCAATTTCTGTCTTGGTTGTGGACTAGTTGTATAACTTGGTTCTGGACTAGTTTTAGACTTGATTGTGGACTAGTTTTAGACTTGTTCTGGGCCAGTTTGACTCCTGGTTTTCGACTAGTTTTAGACTTGATTTGGGACAAGTTTTACACTTGGTTTTGGGTCATTTTCCGTCTTAGTTCTGGACTGCTTTTAGACTTGGTTCTGGGCCAGTCTCAGTCTTGGTTCTGGACTAGTTTTAGACTTGTTCTGGACTAGTTTTAGACTTGGTTCTGGACTAGTTTTAGACTTGGTTGTAGGCCAGTATTTACAGGTTTGATTGATTATTTTAGGGTTAATATGTCTGTGAGTTTTCCTTTCTATGGTTTCCTAACAATTAAAATCTACAGTTAGTTACAGTTGAATGTGTTGTTGTTGTTGTTGTTTTACAGTGTAATGTTAATGCTGAGTGCAGTGACAACACCACATATAAACACAGTGAATTAGTAGAAAGTCTAACCACAGTGTTGAACAGTGAACCTCTCATGCTAGTGTAGTGTGATGTCATCAGCTACACCATAATTAGCTGTTTAGGTAAACTGTAGTTCTTTATGAATTAACTGGATGATAAACGCTCATGTTTCCGTCCTCGCTGCTGTTTATCTGCAGATTTTTGTGGACGGGGGTTTATTTTGTTTGCACTGCAGGTCGGTTGGTCTCATTAATGCACATCAGGGCTCGACAGCGGCAGGCTGGAGATTAAGATCTGATTCTGTACAAACACGAGACCCACCGAGTTCAGAAACACAACAAACAGATCAGGATTAATCACCTGATGCACGCAGAAACACACGACGGCTGCAGGTCGGATTCAGCAGGAATGTTAAAGAGAGCGGATTGAACGCAGAGGCGAGGTTGTTTTCACACGCATGTTTTGAATTTAAGCAGGATTTCATCTTTCACAGGACACCAACCATGAAAACTCGCCTCTCTGGACTCTCACCTGTCAGTCTGGTTGTTCACGGCGTTTATTAACTTTCCTGTTTGAGTTTTAACTTCAGGTTCGTTCTACATTTTATGTGACTCCCTGGTTTTTGTAGAAACCGAGCTTTTAAAAAATTCAGTTTCAAACATAATGTGAAGATCTGGCAGCATGGGTTCCAGAAAACACATTTAAAAATAAAGGTTACTGCATGTACCACAAATGCAGCATATAGATGATATTAGGTGGAAATAACAGTATAATACATGAACTAATGAATCCACTTTAAACTCTACTTTTGTAAAGGAGCAGCTGTTTTCCAGAGAATATCATTCATGCTACACTCCTAATAAATACACAAAAAGAAATTAATTAAAAATAAAATCACTGAAACCTGTTTGCACACTTAACTTGATTCTGTTTTTTTTAAATAAATATGTAATTCTTTTTTAAACACAAATTAAAGTAAGTTAATGCAAAATTAATCTCTCAGGTTTGGGTTTTATTCCATAAAATTACCTGTTTATTAATATTTGTTAGTTGAATTCATATATATTGTTATATTTTTAATCTGTTAAATCATTATAATGTAGTCAAACATACTTTAAATACATTAAAATGAAAGTTTAAAAAAATACTTAAAACTATTTTATTCTTAAACTGATTTTTAAAGAAAAATAGGGGATAAATTAATTTACAGTCAAACACCAAAAAAGAACAATATGTAAAAACACAGATTTTTAAAGTGGACATTATTTACATTATTATATTTTTTCTGTGATTTTTTTCACTAGTTATTGTCTGTAATTTAATAAAACGGGTAAAATAACACTAAATAACACTTGCACTAAGTGAAATATTTTGCACCAGAGTCTCTCACAGTGTACTTATTTAATTTTATTTTATTATTGTTATTTTATTTTATTTTATTTTATTTTTTAATGCTCTTTTGGCTTGTTCTGTTGAATTTTATATACGTAATGTCTTTTTACCTGATGTCCACACCGAGGGTTTGAAGAGTACAGCAATTTCAATGCTCTTTATGTCCTGTACATATTGCAGTATCGACAATAAAAAGACTTTGACTTTGAATTGAATTGATAACAGCTAATAGTTAAAAAAACACTTAATTTATCATAAAATTTAAAGGGAAAGTCTGTTTATTTTTTGCGTAAGTTTACATAAATCTATGTAAAATTAATCTTTCAGATTCAAGTTTTATTCCATAAATTAACTGTTTATTAATATTTGTGAATTGAAGTTATACTTATATTTTTAATCTGTTAAATCATTATAATGTAGTCAAACATGATTTAAAGGTAAATATTTTGTTCAAAACTTTAAAATAACAGCTTAAAAGAATATTGAAAATTATTTTACTCTTAAAATTATTATTTTTTCTCTGAAATAGGGGATAAATATTTTTGAAATAATTATTTTTGGGCTTATTTTATTGCAGTAAAATGGTGTAATTTTACTGTCAAACGCTGTAAAAGCACAATATGTAAAAACACATATATTTAATGTGGACATTATTTACAGTTTCAGCCATTTCTTTACAGTTTTAGTGTAAATTATTACATTTTCTCTGATTTTTTTACTAGTTATTGTCTGTAATTTAACAAAATGAGTAAAATAACAGCTCGTAGTGAAAAAAACAACAACAACAATACAGAAACAGTAAATCTTTTTGAAAACATTTATAGTAAATAAGGTGGATGCGTGATGATATTTTATTATTGATGAGGCTTTTTGCTGACTTCAGCTGCTCATTAAGATCCAGCCTTTACATAATATATGATAATATTCACATGTGAGGACGACATTTTGCATTCTGACTGAGTCTCAGTTCGTTGGTCCATGTTGTCATAATTAGGGAAATGCTGCCCTTAAACATGACATTTGTATTTACAGCGTCACACAGGTGTCTGCAGCCTCATTAAATGCACATTTTTTAAAAAAGGTGAACACGCCGGAGCGTCTCTTATCGAGCCGTTCCCACATTTCCACCGACTTCAGCAGCTCGTTAAGATTCTGTCTCCATGAAATCATGATCCTGACGCTGTCGTACACAAATAAAGAGGATGTAATGGGCTGCGTGTGTTTCTGATGAGTTTCTGGCTGAAATGGAATCGATGACTGAGATTTATGTTCATATGTTATGTTATAATTTTACCCCAAATAACTGTTAGAATAGCTTTGTGGGGCCTTTGATGCCTTTAGACAAAGATTTTATATTATCATGTACAGTTGTAGACACCAATTAAGCTTTAAATGGACAAAATAAATCACAGTATCACATTTAAACTGATCATGGAGACATTTGAATTAATTAAAATGCTATTACTACCCGTTAATGAAAAGCAGAGTCTCAGTTCCTTTAGGTACAATGTGCTCAAAAGGGGCTGTAATTTCTATTTTAGATGTTATATTGAGGCTTGTGTGCAAAAAAATGACCCCAAAACTGTTCAGATTTCCTAAAAACACGTTGAACATCGTCCTTACAAACTGCTGTGGAGGTGAGGCAGCTTCACAGATGATTTTGAGTTTACATTTCTAACTCATGGAAACTAATTCTGGTCTTCATCACTTCACTTCTGGGTGGTTTCAAGAGACTTTTAATGGTGCTGCTGTTTGTTTATGGAGGGTTCAAATGGGCTGTATCTGCCATCTGCAGGACAAAGAGGGAGTCACAAGCAGATAGTTAAAGAGACACTTCATTGAAAGCATATAAACGTGCTGCAAAATCACATATTTGGATCAACAACTACAAAACTGATAGAAAATGAGATTTTTCTGGGAAGACAGCGGTGTTTTCTTTGCAGCAGCAGAGTCTGGAATAGTGTGTTTAATATATTCTGTGTCGGTTATTTCTCCACTGGCTGTAGTATAAGACTCTGAGGTCTCTGAGGGATTAATTATACAACAAATCTCCACCAGTCTGAACCTGTCAGCTTGAAATGCGTGACTTTATTAATTATTGGCCAGCTGTCGGCTTGCAGGTTCGTCACTGAACCAGTAAAAAGCAACAGAAATGTCATTGTGTGAAACCCCAGCAAGTCATTTCCATGCTATACTATGTAAAACTGTAATTTTATTTTATCATTTATTGTTGTCATTTTATAGATTTTCCCTGTTTTGTGAAGTTAAAATGTAATAACCAGTAAAATCGTAGAAACAATAATTATTAATTTACTTATTAACCATAAAAATAGGCCTGAAATAAAAATAAAGTCCACTAAAGTCTCCTCAAAGAATAATAATATTATTATAGCACAGATATTTTTTGTTGTGTAAAAGGAAATTTGCATTTATTAAGAATTTAAAAATGGTAAATATTTTTAAGCTGTTATTTTAAATTATTTATTTGGTAAAATACATATAATATCTAGCAAGGTAAAACCACTAAAAAGACATTAAACAGCATGTTGACTATTTAAAAAAACATGGTCAAAACTGTACGTAATGTCCACATAAATTTCTGTATTTATACAAATAATATTTTTTATTTTTATTTATTTATTTATTTAATGAATACCCACAAATTTATTTATTTATTTATTTCTACTGTATTTAGATCATCCACAGTCTTGCTGTGATATTTTCACAATTTTTAAAATTTATTTCTTTAACCGATTTTTTTTACACTGTAGTCTCAGAGCTGTACATACGAGTATTATTTTGTTTTTTTTCTGTTGAGATTGTGTTTAAGCAAAACTATGATTATCTAAACTGCAAACATTTCACACATAATTGGACCAAAAATCTGCTTTTTTCCATCTCAAAAAACAGGCAGGTAATTTAGTGTTTAAATACATATATAAATAGTTTTATTTACATTTAGAAGAGTAACTTTTAGGTGTACTGTTCCTTTTAGAATTTTTTTTGCGGTTTTGGACTTTCTCGCTTGCCGTCGTTCCCGGAAGTGCTTTCATAAGTCGCTACCAGCTGCGCAGTTTGTGTTTGACAGCATCCCCGGTGCAAGCTGAGAGGTTTTCCTGCTGAACTTGGACTGAAATCTTAATTTAAAATGTCCGGAGGGACCCGCTTGGAGAACGCCAACCCGGTGATCTTCCAGCGGTCCGGAGAGAGGCTGCTCACCGCGTCCGAGGAGGATGAAGACGTTCACGACCCCATCGACGACAGAGAAATATTCGATATCCTGTTTTGTGGTTTCCCTCTGGTTCAGACTGGTTTTTACACCTCAGAAATAAATGTCTGTTTGTTTTACTGATATATTTATTTTTTCTTCAGCATCACCGGTTGTTATCCAAGCTAGCTAACAGCCAGTGCAGCTAAAGCTAATGCTAAAGCTAAAGAGTAAACAAATACAAACAAGTGACAAACTAAACCCTTGATCCCTGCAATGAGGTGAAACAGTGGTCCTGTGTCTGTTTGCTGTCATGATTTGAAGCAAAAGCCACTAGAAATCAGCACAAACTTGTTCATCCTGAGGGTTCACTGAATGATTTTAATATTATCATTTCCTGTGGCTTTCAGAATCACCATATCTCAACCCAGATGTTCACTTTCTGGAGGTTTTGGACCCATTTTATGCTATTTTCCCTTTTATTCTACCTTTATTAGGGCATTTATTGTAAATACTGATGCGTGGATGAAAGGTCGTTCGATCTCAACTCCTCAAAATTTCAGAACAACTTCTACATAACCAACTTTGATCTGCCTTTAAGTCTTTATAGCATCAAATCTAGATTTTATAAAGCTACTTGTGAAATTTTTAGCTTCATATATCAAATGACAACTGACGTAAAGTTGTTTAGAAAATTGCCCTTGCTAAATAAATTCAGCATGTGCTTTTAAAACATTGAAATTTGAGGCTGTGTTTGAACGACAGTATTTCAGGAACTTTTCAAAATAAAAGCCTTAAAATATTATTTAGTTATTTCTCAGCATTAATTGCTGCGATGCTTGACAAGTCAATCAAATAGTCTCTGATTATATGTGTAAATGAAAATGAAGCCATCGTGAAAAGTCCCAACTTTTGTGCAGCCAGTGTTTCAGGATGATTTAACCGTAAAACTTTTAACAAAAAGCACCATAACATCATTACTGTCTCTCATATTAATAATGACATGCTGCTAGGTCAGGGTGCGATGAATACGGGTAAACTTGTGTTGTTTTTATTCTTTAACTAAAGCTACATCTGATCAGGTCCATCAACGACCCGGAGCATCCTCTGTCTCTGGAGGAGCTCAACGTCGTGGAACAAATACGAGTCAAGGTTTGTACTTTTTTTTAGATTTATAATAGCGTGAATGAAAATGAAGTTTGACAGAAGGTAGTGGACTTAGAGATAATCTAGTTTAGTAGCTGAATGTTTGAACCAGAGCATCAGTACACCATCGTTCTGTCCCTCATTGACCTGATTGTACAGAGTTTGTACTGCAGATGTTCACATTCCAGATGTTTTCACTAAACTAAGCGTTGTTTACTTGATCTCATCGTCCTGTATGAGGGCCAGGGTGCTGAAAACATGTTCAGAGTGTTGTTCATTTAGTCCCTCACTGTGTTGTTGTCTTTTCTGCAGGTCGATGACGCAGCAAACACCGTAGGCATCGAGTTCACTCCCACCATCCCTCACTGCAGCATGGCGACGCTCATCGGTCTGTCGATCAAAGTCAAGCTGCTGCGCTCGCTGCCGGAGCGATTCAAGGTACGTTTGTGTGTGTTTTCACTAGAGATGCACATTTAGGCGACATGTAACTTATGCTACGCTTACTCCTTGCATCCACACTTCTTTAGAGACTTTCAGAAACACCATTTTAGTTTAAAAGTTCAGGATTGTATTTTGACATGGAGACTTTTAGGAATGATAAAGCAGGTATGTTTACTTTCCGACTGGATGTTATCAGTCGCTGTGACGTGTCCTTCCCTGATTTGTCACTCCCCTATCATGTGACCCTTTTCCAGGAGTAAACCGTGAGTGGTTAAGTCAGCATGATAAAACAAATGACAGGCATGCCAAGCAAAGACATCTCTGGTCCTACTTTTACTGTTCCTCCTCTGTAGTGTTTTCTAGGACTTAGCAACCACCCTCTGCTTCATGTTTACACCGACTGTTAGCGTGGTCAAAGGTTGTTTCATTCACAAGTTAAACCTCCTCTCCTTTAATTGAGTGTTAACCCCTTGATGCCTAAATTTATTTATAATTATAAAAAAACAATAATTTTGTGTGTTTTTGATTTCAAGTTGATGTTAAATTAAGTGGAGATTGTTGATTTGTCTATAGCACATATAGTAGATATAAAGGTGTAACGCAACAGGATATTAATGGTAATTTTTTTTAATTGATGCCGCAAATGCCATTCAAACTGGTCCTAAGAGAAACCAGTGCTTGCAAAAGGTTCCTAGGTATGTATTGAATATTCACGAACCAGCATTGGGGGAATGCATACGCTATCTGGGCTGCAGCGGTACGTTGCAAATTTGCAACAACCGGCGTTAAGTGGTTAAATTAATTTGAACAGCATGTTGTATGATGTGGAGTTTTCTGTGCGACAGTTCTGGACTAAATGCAGTCTGTTTTTCTTCTTCCACTCAGATCGATGTTCACATCACTCCTGGAACTCACGCCTCTGAGGAAGCAGGTAAAAAACACCGTCACACTTCCCAGATATTAATCACGTTTCCTACTTTACTGTGTGAGGTGATTCTATGTCAGTTTTTCTTATGTTTTTATGTTGTTCTTTTCGCAGTGAACAAGCAGCTGGCAGACAAAGAGCGAGTGGCAGCAGCTCTGGAGAACTCGTCCCTGCTGGAGGTGGTGAACCAGTGTTTGTCCGCCAGAACCGCCTGAGCAGCTCCGTTGATTTCTGCCGCAGGACTCTGATCGGCAACACGTCTGACTCGTTCTTTGGCTACGTGTCTGCGAAGCCTCCTGTCCAGCCATGATTAGCTGCAGCTGCTGGACAGTGATGCAGCAAAATACCAGTCCATTACATTTCCAAAGTTTCCTGAAGAAAAACCAAGTTCTTGAAAGTTTTTATCTAAAGAGAATAATAGAAACTGAATGTGAAGTTTAAAGCAGAGAAGATTTTTTTACACAAAAGTGTGAAAAACTTCCTGTTTCTCCAGAGTTGATGCTTCAGTTAGTGCCTATTTAATTATTATGATGAAATTTGCATTGTTACATATGAAGTTTAGGAGAATATTCGGAGAGTCTGCTACAAGAGTTGCTCCTATATGTGATGTTAATGCTGACATTTTATTAAAGATGCACAAATAAGTAATAAAAGAGAATGAAGATTGTGTGTTTTTTTTTTCAGAAATATGAAAATAAAATGGACTGTTCCATTTTTTAAACCATGTATGGAAGACCTTTCATCTGTCTGTTGGAGGCACATTTCAACAGAAAATCCATGCATCCATCCATTATCTATACACCACTTAATCCTCTGCAGGGTCGTGGGGGACTGGAGTCTATCCCAGCCGACTTGGGCGAAGGCAGGAGACACCTGGACAGGTCACCAGTCTATCACAGGGCTACACATAGAGACAGACAAACAAGCACACCCTCATTCACACTTAAGGACAATTTAGAATAATCAATTAACCTCAGCATGTTTTTGGACTGTGGGAGGAAGCTGGAGAACCCGGTGAAAACCCACGCTGCACAGGGAGAACATGCAAACTCCACACAGAAAGATCCCAGGCGTCCTAACCGGGACGCGAACCGGGGATCTTCTAGCTGTGAGGCGACGCTGCTAACCACCGAGCCACCGTGCAGCAGAAACGACACCTTAAAGCTCAATTAAAGTTTGCTGCTGATCACATGGACAAAGAAAAGGCCTTCTGGAGGAAAGTTGAGTGGTCAGATGAAAACAAAAACTGAGCTTTTTGACCTCAATGAGCAGAAATATGTTTAAAGGAGAGAAGGTGACGCCTTTAACCCCAAGAACACCAAACCTACAGTCAAGCACGGTGGTGGCAGTATCATGCTCTATGAGTTCTATGAGTAGAACCCGCGAACCGGGGATCTTCTAGCTGTGAGGCTAGACCACCGAGCCACTGTGCAGCCCTAAACAGAAAATCCGACTCCTAATTTGAATCCGACTGGCACCAAGCTCTACAGTTTTAAAGCTCCTATTGTTGCCGATCACAGGAAAATAATTCAGCTTCTCAGGGTGAAAAATAAAGGTTTTACGGTTGGTGGAATATCAAGAGTAGACAGAAATATTGACGTTTTTTTTGGCCAAATTTGCACCATCATATAGCTGGTTTGTGTTGTTCTATCAATACAGGGTTGTACCATTAAAGACCAGATGTACTTATCAATACGTCTGCAAAATTTCAGGACACATGACCCACCACCTGGTAAACTCAATCAATTTTCTCTACTTTAACAAACTAAAACTTTCAATTGAAGATGGGTCGTGGGGAACTCGGTGAATTGAGGTGGAATGACCCATTTGCTTTCCCCAAAAGCACTGAACACTTTTATAATGCATTTTTAAAGCTATCCATTGCTTTTTTCTGTGCATAATTATGAACAAATAAATGGTTTGATGCACAGACGAAGGAGCCTGGTTGTCCTGAAGCGACATATTTATGTGCCGGAACTTTTTACGTCCACATTATTCCAGCAGGAGGAGCCCCTGTTCTGTTTATGCAACTTGGAGCTTCTGTCCATCAGATGTTCGGAGGCAATCTGGCAGAACAGACTGCAGCTCTGATATGTCCAACATGCTTGTCCACCCACTCACTGAGAAGCTTCCTTTAAGGCTAATGCAGAAAAACAAGCCCCTAGTGCTGCTGTAATGCTGCAACACGTATTTTAAACTGTGGCAGGTTGTGCAAAGAAGACGTTCCCACAAGAGGAGAGCTCAAACTATTAAAGAACTATTTTGTTGAGCATTTTGACACCAAACTCAACATTATTTTAGTAAAAAAATAGGGTTTAAATGCATTTTTTATTGCCAAGTATAAACACTTGTATCATGATGCATGTATTTGTAGCTTTTCCAAAAGTTTACAAGGGTGTTTTTGTAATCCTTCTGTTGACAATCTCATCTCTGACTGTAGAATTAAGAGTCTCCTCCAAATCCAGCGGTGTAAATATAAAAATATATCTTCGGGTAAAGATAATCGCTGTTCCTCAAGCTTGACTAATACAGTTTTTTGTCTCTCTCTCTCTCTCCCTTGTTCCACATCTGGAAACATTGCATCACTGCTAAAACCCCGGATAAGAGACCCAGCCGGCACAGCTGCATTAGGCAGAGGCCAGAGCTGTAGATACAAAGAGTTGAGTCAACAGGACAGGAACAAAAGGCCAGCTCAGGACAGGAACAATTTAAAATGTATGGTAGCAGAAAATAAACAGATACAGTTTACTGTGTATTTGTGTGTTCTTTACCTATATAATAATACAATAATGTAGAAAGTTGTTAGATGAGGGCCTTAGTTGTGTTGTTTTCAGGGACCACATTGTTGTGTAGCAGTACATCTCTTTATTACGTATAACCCTTTCTATTGCTTATCCCTTCCTTATTTTGTGCTTTGTCCTATCTGCCTTCTCTCCCTTCAACTCTACAGGTTTTTCAGGCTCTGGACTTGCACAGGTTTGATATGCAGCAACTGACTCCACTGGTTCTTCTTCCTCTTTACCCTCACCCCAACTGGTCGAGGCAGATGTCTGCCTTGACCAGTCTGGAAGTCTCTTTCTGTTAAAAGGGAGTTCTGCTGTTCTACTACATACTTGCTCACAGGGAATCATCGGATTTGTTGGGTTTTCAATGTATATTTTTGGTAAAGTCTTAACTTTAACATCTAACTTACTCAGGTAAATTTACAGAACAAATAATACAGTAGTGTTGTAGCCTTAAAACTTAATAAAACTCGATAGGTGAACTTGTAATGCAATCTTTTCTGTACTTGAAAGCAGTGTGCCTCAACAGCCTTTACTTAAATGTATTACATAAAAAAACTATGACTTCACTTGACTGATATTGCTAAATTATTCTTTGTATTTTTGCATCTTGTTTTAACGTCATCAAAATGTTTGCTATGTTGTCTTTTCCTCTGTCTGTCAAACCACTTTGTTAGTCTTTGTTTTTAAAAATGTTTTTAAAAAAAAGTTATTCTAATTATTGCAAATATTATAATCAAGTCAGAGCGCCAGCTTTGTTGTTTTACTGGGGCCAAACTGTTGCTAGGAGTACATATAAATTGTAGATTTTTTCCCAGTCAAATTACCAATTGTGCATTAGAGCTTGACAAAATGTAAGCTACGTTAGGTTTCATTTTTTTACATGTAGCACTTTTTTAATATATATATATATTTTTTTACTATTTTTTTCCACTGAGGTCTGTATTATTTATGCTCTAGTAAAACTAAATTAAATATCCTGTAGCTGTTTTCACTGTTGCTTAGTAGAATGTACATGAGTTCAAAATTTTTTACCTGGTCAAATTATGTAGCATTGGCAATACAAAAGAGAGTCTGAAATAGTTTTTTGTACAATTCAATAAAATATTAGTGAAGTTAGATTTTAAAATGTAACCTGTGGACATTTTTAACAATATTTAGAGCTTGTTAAACTTAAGAAACCTAGCAGATTAGCTGCTTTTGAACTTGTTAGCTAACGACTAGCATTTACTTCAACAGTAGCTACTAAATTAAGCTGCTTTTAAATCATCTGTCTGCTGTATTAAATGTGTTTTTCAATGATGTTTACATTATTTATGCTCTAGTTAAGCTAAAATAAATATCCTGTTGCTCAATAGCATCTACAAAAATGAAAAATTTTGCTCAAATTAGTAGGTTTGTGCTCATAAAATGCAATATTAACTGTAAACAAAGGGTCCAGAATAGTTTGTAATAGAATTTGATAGAATGTCAGCAAAGTTAGCTTTTTATTTCTAACATGTAGACTTTTTTTAAAAAACAATACTGAGAGTTAGCATGTTTAACTTCTGAAACCTAGCTGATTAGCTACTTTTTGAAACGCTAGCTAAGAATTAGCGTTAACTACAACAGTGGCTACCTAACTATGCTGCTTTTAGTCTGTTGTATTAAATAATGTTTTAGTGAGTTTTCTGTTATGTATGTTATAATTAAGATAGCCTAACAGTAGAGTTAGATAGCTACACTTATGACACAAGGCAAGTTAGTGTTTTGACTGTCAGTATTTATACCAAACTACTTTTTAACTGCCTTTCTTTTGTATTAAATAATGTTTTTCAGTGAGGTTTGTATTAATTATGCTCTAGTTAAGCTAAATATATACCCTGTAGTTGTTGTCTAGTGCAAAAAATGTTGCTTAATTGATAAAGAGAGAGGCTTTTGGAAACAAAAACAAACTAGATTTTTGCTCAGTCAAATTAATGGTTGTGTGTTTATGAAATACATGAGCAGTGCAAAGAGGGTCTGAAATAGTCTGTAATGCAGTTTGATAAAATGTTACTGAAGTTAGATTTCAACATTTGTTTTTTTTTTTTAAACAATATTTGGAGTTAGCTAGCTACATTTACGAAACCTAGCAGAGTACTTTTTGAAGCTAGCTAAGAATTAGCATCAACTACAACAGTAGCTACCAAACTATGCTGCTTTTTAAGCACCTGTCTGTTGTATTAATTAATGTTTTACTAAGTTCTGTTATGTACAGTATCATTAAGATAGATTTTAATGTGTTACAAGTGGAATTTTAGTCTTCAGTTTTCAGTTTGTTAACAATATTTAGAGTTAGCTAGCTACACTTTTGAAACAAGGCAGGTTAGCGTTTTGATTGTTAGCATCTGCTCCAACAGTAGCTACCAAACTAAACAACTTTTTAAGCATCCTTCTTTTATATTGAATAATAATTTATAGTCAGGATTGTATTATTTATTTTCTATTGAGTCAGTGTGATTGTGAACCGTTTCCTCCTCTAAAACTAGCATCAACCGTCTTGGTCCCACAGTGTGCTGTAGGAGAGACTTGGCTCGACCCGCCCTCTGCACGGCTCTGGGTGAGGCCAGTTTAGCTGCCTGTTAGCTGCCTGCAGTCCTGCACACTTAGGATTGGCTGCACATCGCTCCTCAACACCAACACCAGAGAACCGACGGTCGATGGGAGATTATTATCCGTGCACAGCATTCCACTCTTCCACAGGTAAGTTAAGCAAACAAGCCTCTGAAGTCCGGTCTAACTTTATTTACTGAGTGTGCGAGTTAAGAAAAAAAAACAGCTGAACTGAAGCGGAAACCGAGAGACCCGAGTTGGTTTTACAAGCAGAAAAAAGTTGTCATCTTCCAGAAAGCAGCTGGGACTGAATCCAGTGGTGGAAAGAGATGAAGTGCGTGTTTTTAGCGTGGAGAGAAGGTTTCAGTCGGTTAGAAAGTGTGTGTGGCTGCAGCTGTGGCAGCAGGCCAGAGTGCGTCCTCCTCCCAGCCACTAATAATGGTCAGTGTGAGGCTTTCTATTAGGGCTGCTGTGTTTTCAGTGGATCTGAACAGGAGAAGTGTGTGTTTCCAGTTGTGCTGCTGAGAGAAAGCTGCAGGGATACACTCATACATTCATATATTTAATTTTTTGGTGCAGCTGCTGTGTGCAAGAACAAAAAATGCTTCATCTGCAGGAGGAAATGTACTGTATATGCAGAATGTGTGTGTGTGTGTGTGTGTGTGTGTTGGCTCACAACCTGTTTGACTGAATGCCATTTGGCTGTAAGCTGTCCCTCACACAGACACACACACATATAAACATTTAGTTTACGGAGCTGCTTGCTTTGAATGCAGGAATCCAGAGTGTTGATGTGACCTTAACGTGATGGAGAGCAGATGAACCAGCTGATGCTTCAACTCATGTTTCTGTTCTGGTTCATTTCTGCACTCTAAAACCGCTTGTTTTGTTTTGTTTTCTCCTCCGTCTTATTGTGTAACTGCTCATCTCTCGCTTGTTTTTCAGTACTTCTGCTTTCGCCGGCGTGTCGTGATGTGGGAGGTAGAGTCACGTAGCTCGGTCTAATTTAAAGGCAGGGTGGGTGAAAATAAATATCACACATGCAAATTTGCGCACGTGTGAAACTGAAGAAAGCCCTCGCTAGTTACATGTGCAGACTTGAGATGTGCATTTATGATCAGATAAGATGAACTTCATTGATGCCTCATTGGGGAAATTCACACGTTACAGCAGCTGGACACAAATAATGCATAGGGACAAGACAAGACAAGTAGAATACAGATAAAAAATAAAGATATAACTAGAAAAGCACTCAGAGAGCTCATACCTCCACCAAGGAGCTTCAGTCCACCCCCAACACAATCTCCCAATTCACATATTTTGTATGGAACGTTACAGATACAAATGTAATTACATACAGTTCAAATGTCCTACCGACAACGCGGCCTTCACCCCATCCGACCTAATGAACAGGCGCGGCCTCTAGAGCAGCAGCTCCTAACAGCCTCCCAGCTTCTTAGACAACCAGAGATAAGAATGCCGGCCCAACCGTGCGTATGTCGCTCAGGAAGGAAAGAGAAGTCCGTCACTGTCGCTGTCTGTCGCATGGAGACTCAAAATGCCATGTGGTCACAGGGGAAGAGTGCCCTCTGGTGGCTTTTAGAGTAAACTGCATTTAATTGTCCACCCGGTTACACTTGCATTAGAAAACATCCTGGATCCAGACGGTGATCCGGATCAGTCGTAAAATGTCATCATTTGTTCCTTGTCCCATTTCAAACATTTCCTGAAAATTTCATCCAAATCTGTCCATTACTTTTCGAGTTATTTTGCACAAAAACAAACGAACAAACCAACGCCGGCCATCACATAACCTCCTTGGCAGAGGTAATAAATCCTGATTGCACCTTTTACATGTACAGATATGACATGATGGATAGATGAACCCAAATTGTAGTATTTGCACTGTCAGCAGCAGGAAGCAGGCATTTTATTTTGAAAAGCAGCGAGCTAACTTGAATCCAGTTTTCCTCAAAGAAGCATCTCCCTTCTAACTTCATTATAACTGAATTAGAGCTACCACTAACTACTATACTTCTACTGATGAGTCTATTGACCATTCTACCAATTAGTTTATTAATCGGAACGATTATTTTTACTTCCAAAAAAAGCAAAATAGCCGTTTAATTTAAGCACATTTTGCTTTGGTAAACTGCACCATACGAAATGTAAACAAACATTTACATATTAAAGTGCAAAACTGTAGAAAACTGGAAACTCCAACATGATAAAAACAAATAAAAAAGAGGATTATTATATATGTTAGTAGAGCAACTTCAAAATAAAACCAAGTTTCTAATAAACCCTTTAACAAAGTGAAAAAGTTCTGCATATTAAGGGAATATTTTACAGACACAGAGCAGCTAAAGCGACTGATTTCCTCCTCATTGAACAACTGTTCTCTGACTTTGGTTCCAGCTTTGACTTTTATGAATATGCAGCTGTTTTATAGCACGGCCATCTTTTACAACTCATGTGTTTGGTGAGTTTGTCGCAGTTATGAATCTGGATTTTAGCAGAGCTGCAGCTTGGAAGTGACTGCTGGGTAAAATGTAGTCCTAATGAGACCCATTTCAGTCACTAATTGATATTTGTTTCGTCGTCTAACAACAGAAACAGAGAAATATGTAGATTAGAACAGCTCTAATAGGATTTCTGCTGCATTAAAATACAGTATAAGTGAGCACAGGGAGCAGGAGAGAAGTAAATACATGTAAAGCGTAGGGGTGTAATGGTAAACAAATATCCCATTTGGGTATGTTCAAAAGTTGTGGTTTGGGTCGGTACGGAACCCTCTGGAGTCAACGGACGTGCTGGTGCATCAAAATGACATGACTGATTTAAAGTGACGTAGCAGTAAGACGCAGCCTCGCCTCAACTTGTGTCTAAAGTGTGAATTTCAAACTATCTACCAGTTTCTGAATTGTGTTGATCGGCCAAGTAAAACCAGAGTTATGACAGATAATAAACACCATACTTTCTCCACGTTTGGAGCTCCTTACAGCTTTGGTCTGGTCCACTTGTTTCACTCCTTTTTCATACTTTACCAGGAAACCCATGTGATCCCAGACGGGTGGTTTTAACCATGGCGGAGCTTCTTCCAGCTGTTAGCATTAGCCATCCCATTAGCATTAGCCATACGTCACAGAAGCACCGGCAGGAGAAAAAATGGTCCGACTAGAAACTCCTACTTGTTTTTAGTTCCACAATACTGTGAGACGGAGAAGGTCCAACACAGCTGTGGACACTACGAGGTTCACAATTAAAACAGGTCTGTACATTGGTCATTCTTAATAAAGTTTTCATGCAGCGGTAAACCTCTGTACCGAACCGACAGTGCCTCTACCAAACGGTTCGGTGTATCGTTACAGTCCTAGTAAAGTGTCTCCTGTGTGTTTTCTCTTCAGGTGTTTGTGCTGCTGGACTATAATGCAAACTAAACTCTGCACCAGTTGAACAGAGTCGGGCTTTACTGCAGCCACCATCATCTAAACATGTAGCCCTGACTGCAGCTAAAAATACTAGCGACACTGAAGAAAAACAGTTATTATAATGAGTAGAAGTAAAATTTATCGATGATTATGTTAAAAGTGTAAATATGCATGTTACAGAATGTATTTAAGGTCCTTTTGTCCCTGTTTATCCAACATATCGTCTTACATCTCCAGGAAACTCACTTCATCAATCAATTAAACCACATGATCTGTCCCTAATTAGTTAATTAATTTATCTATTTACAGCTTCACATGTCCACCAGTGTGCAGTGGTGTGATGTGGTCTGTATGTTTAACCAAAGCCACATGTGAGGACAATAAAACAGATATAAAGTAGGACACAGAACAGTGGGATAATCCCCAACAACACAGATTTAAAATCACTGGAGTAGCTGCGATTAAGGCCACGTTATGGATCATTTCATTAAGTCAAAGACACCAGGCTAAAACTTTAATACAGAAATAAAGCTTACAGGATTCTCATTTTTCTTCTCTAATGTGAAAGAGAAGCTTGATAAAGCATAACTTAGTCTGATTTAAGGGTTCAGGCTCCACATGTCCACAGGAATAACAGGAAATAAACACTGAAAATGTTGAAAAAAGTCAGTTTTATGGAAATGTTTTGACTGCAGAAAGGAAGATGACAATCAAATACTACAAAAACAGGTTAACTAATTTATTTGAGCATTTAAATGTACATCACAAAGCTCTTTATGACAGGAATAAAACCAGATCTGTATGTAATATAAAGCACAATATTATTTTTTGGGCCTTACCAATGTAACACCACATGAGGAGCCTCCCAAACAGCTATTTTCCAGCTTTGTTTACATTAATTTCTCATTTTTTATGCAGATGATCTACAAATGAACCCAGAATTTAGCCTAAAATTTGAATAATTTGGTCAAAATTCATGCTTTTTTTTACTGTTGCAAAACATACTGCAGAAAATCGAGATATCACAATGTCTTTTTTTGCAATATCATGCAACTGTGGCTGTGATCGTGATTATTTCGATAATTTAGAACAAGATGGACGCACGTAAGTTCATTTAGTGTGTGTGGAAGTCGAATAGCTTGTAGTTTTGACTGTATTTCCATTTGTGTGAGTTTCTCCTGCTCACTGAAACGATGTCAGATCCCAAGTCAGTGTCAAATATGTACATTTGTCCAATTAACAACAACAAAGATGCTGTTTGTTTGAAAGTGAAACTACGACCAACAATTCGCTGAGCTGTGTTCAAGCCGCCGTGAGATTTAGTGCTGCTAAGTGCTGCCTCTTAAAAACTGCACTGAAGTCAAGTATCATTAAAGGGGAAGTGGACTGAGTTTAATTCAGAAGCTTTAACCTGAGAGCAGCTACAGACGCACACGATGGTTGGACGGAGCTGCTGGTTGTTTTGGCTGAAGTCACTTTGACATGTGAGGAACCAGCAGGAGACACCGTGTCAACCCCAACTGCTGCTATTTAAAGACACAGAAACTTCATTTTCCTCCCAAAAGGAAGTCAGAAAACTCACTTTGTCATGGTGGTAATTTAGAAACTTACTGTCAGAGGATGTTCAAGCTCAAGAAGGACAATTTTATAGTATTTGTATAGTGTATAGTGTATTTAAAAACCTATTGGTGATCTACACCGACCAGCCACAACATCATGACCACTGACAGGTGAAGTGAATAACATTGATCTTATTGGTACTATGTGGTGTTCTGATGGAAAACCTTGATCAGACTTAGACATCCAAATAAACATGGTCCCACAACAAACACACTCCCTCATGCAAATGGAAATCCCAAATGTCACTGGATGAAAATGCACCCCACCACATGGAAACAACATCAACCAATCAGGAACATGTTGAGGAACATGACAATGGACCAACATGTTGATTTGACCTCCAAACTTCCTACACCCCATTCTGATCAAGCATCAACAGGATGCAGTGGAACAAGTTTCACTGACAGAGGCCCGTAAACAAATGTTTGTAACCATATTCTGTAAAAAACTAAAAACTCTGTGCTTCCTGTTGCAGCTATTCAGCCTTTAGTGACTCACCTGCGACAGACAGTCACATGACAAAAATTCTGAGACCTCGGTTGAACTGCAGGCAGTGTTTACATCAAACGGATTGGAGACAAGTATGGAGACAAATTAAAAAATATAAAAACCAGTAATGTGTGGAGCCACCATTTTGTTTTTCAGTATTGATAATGGGTTGGACCAAAATATCAATACAACGATATACCGTCGTCCCTCCTTGTGCGATATGAGTATTGATATGCTGGTGCCGAATATCGATACTTTAATTAATATAACAAGGTGCTCTAAACCAGTGGTTCTCAACTGGTGGGTCGGGACCCAAAAGTGGGTCATGAAGCCATTTTTAGAGGGTCAAAGAAACAAAAAAAGTAGTGGTATAAAGTATTTTATTTTAAAAGACGTGTTTCTCATGACTCAATTTGTTTTCAATAGCAGGATATTTAGTGGTGGTGACACCAGTAGTTGTCCACTATTAACCTCTAGATTCGGCTCTGTCAGCTTATTGGAGACATTTATGCTAAAACGTCCCAAAAATAAACCAGAATCTGTCAAAATGGGCCAAAATATGCCCCAAAACTTGGTAAAAGCGTCCAAATATTCCAAAAAGAGCAAAAAAAATAAGCCAAAGTCTTCCTAAGTTGTATCAAAATGCGTTGAGACTGCACCCAAATAAACTTTAATTTGTTAACAGGAACAGCAAACTTCAAAAATTTGGGTCGCAACTGTTATTAATAGAGACATAGTGGGTCCTGAGGCTGGACCAGTTGAGAACCACTGATCTAAATGACTCCACACAGTAGCGTTTATCACATGAATGAGGGAGACTTGAGCAGAAATGAATCAGCCAGAGTTTGTACAGGTGTAATGGAGGACAGCAACGCTACCGTAAGAGAGAACTCCTCGCCAAGAAAGCGGCTGATGCAGCGAACGTTTCAAGTAAGCCTTCAGCCGTTACGCAGTGTTTAAAGCAAAGCGAAATGGGGCGGCTGTGGTTCAGGTGGTAGAGCGGGTTGTCCACTGATCGCAAGGTCGGCGGTTCGATCCCCGGCCCCTCCACATGCCGAAGTGTCTTTGGGCAAGACACTGAACCCCAAGTTGCTCCCAATGGTTGATTAGCGCCTTGCATGGCAGCTCTGTCGCCACTGCAGTGTGAATGCGAAACACATTGTAAGGCGCTTTGGAACCACTAAGGTAGAGAAAAGCGATATATAAGTGCAGAACATTTGCCATTTTACCATTTAGAATTACAACATCCATCACTGGGTTCATTTGAAGGACCTCCACCCGTACAGTGTGGTCAAGAGGGTTTGTAAAAATGCTACACGCTGGAACCAAGGAATGAATATAGATAGTTATAGATAGGTCTGGACCTGAACATCCAAATATTCGGTCGTTGTGGTGGTATCCAGATAATTATTTTGAGATCCGAATACTCGTGCGCACCCACAACCCCTCACCCCCACACCTCTATTCCCGAGTATTCGGATATTCGTCATTAATTGGACTCGAATATCCGGAGCATAGAAATTGCTCTTCGGACCGGCCCTATAGATATCGTGATGTATCGTTATGTGACTGTCTTGCAATTTATCGATTATCGTAGTATTGCTTTATCGTGATCGTATCATATCTTGAGGTACCCTGTGATTCACACCCCTAATTGATAACACCTTGAGGAACTCCGAAAATGCTGCACATGTTGATTCCAGTTTTGTACACGAAAAAATCTAAGAAATTTAATTTTGTCTTTTTTATGATTTATGGCATCATAACTGTGTCATCCTGCACATGAGACATTTTTAAGTTCTCTCTCCTTCTCGTCATGGTTGTTCTGTTTCCATAGAGGTGCAGGACTTTATGTTGCAGTGAAAAACGAGCCCACAGTGAGGAAAAATGTGAAAAATGTTCCGAAACTTCTTGGAGTTCGGAGGGTTAAAAATACAGAAAGTTCATGTTTTTCCAACAGAAGGTTGGAAAAATCAGTTTGTCACGGTGATGATTTAGTAATGTAGTGTCAGAGGATCTTGAAGCTAAAGAACGACAACAGTGGAGTATTTTTAAAACCCCTTTGGTCGCATGTTTCCCCGCAGTTATTAGATGCATTAGTGATGAGTCTATGTATAGAGCTGCGGCGTTCGGGCTGAGTTTGTTCCTTTGCTGGCTGACTTCCAGCAGGAACTCTGTGCTCAGACTCTCCAGTCGCTCTGAGGCCCGTCGGTTTATCTCAGGCTTTCATCACCAACGTTTTCCTCATTGCACAACGGCAGCAGCCTTGCGAATGCGCTCGGGTTGCGTTCTCATTCACGCGCTTTGTCACTGGACTAGTTTTAGCTGCGGGTTCTTGGCATTCCTCAGCAGTGGGACGAGCCCGGCGTCTTATCGTTTAACCCGGAGGCGATGAGAAAGGAGCCGTGCTGTATTTGTTTGCATGGGTGGAAACTTAACGCAACCCTCCGCCGTCTTTTCCGCGCCGGCCTCAGCTTCCTGTGTGGAGCATGTGATCGTGGCATCACTCCGGCCTCATGTGCTGCCGGTTCAAGCAGCCGAACTCATCAACAGCCGCAAAACCCGACGATGATTTACGTGGTGAGGAAATGCTGCACTTGATTAGCATTCCTCCTGCAAACCGGAGCCCGTCTGTGTCAGTCCTGTGGCTGGACTTTACATCTGAACCAGCTGTGTGCATCTGCGTTTATGTAATCTGGTGAAAACACAACAACTTCAATCTGCATTTTTTACTAGTTTGAATGCATTTAAGGGACGTTTTGTGTCGGCCTGCAGTTTGTGAGTCACTCTGGTTCGATCACAAAGCGACTAAAGTGAGTGAGCGGCCTCGAGGCGCGATGCACTAACGTTCATGTGACTGTGACATAAAGCAGAGGATGTTTGTCATCTTATATACAACGTGAGATGTCAAACATGCAACAAAAGAGCCTCTAATAAACCAGCTCAGATAAAAGAGGTGTTAAATTTATGAAGGAAAAACATACATGACTGTTCGGATACACATTTTTCAAATTCAAAATCCAATAAAAAGCAGCTGGAACTGATCGAAAATATTACAAAACAAGAAAATATGTCATGTTAGGATCAACTTACAGCACCAAAACCAACAAAACTAGCAATTAATACGCTAAAGCTGGGTTATTTAAGAGGATTAAGAGGATAAACTTAAGGAAATACTGTTAGTAATTAAAAAAATATACAAAATAATGTCATAAAATCTTAATTAAGCCTTCCACAGGTTTTAATTTTAGTTAAATCTAGTAGGTAAATATAACACAAGATGACAAACATCCCTCTGATAAACCAACTTAAATAAAAGAAGTGTTAAAGTCATGAATTTGTGATGGAAAATGTATGTATAACTGTCCAGATACACATTTTAAAATTCAAAATCCAATAAAAAGCAGCTGCAACTGATCGAAAATATTACAAAACAAGAAAATATGTCATGTTAGGATCAACTTACAGCACCAGAACCAACAAAACTAGCAATTAATACGCTAAAGCTGGGTTATTTAAGAGGATTAAGAGGATAAACTTAAGGAAATACTGTTAGTAATTAAAAATATATACAAAATAATGTCATAAAATCTTAATTAAGCCTTCCACAAGTTTTAATTTTAGTTAAATCTAGTAGGTTAAATACAACACAAGATGGCAAACATCCCAAAAAGAGCCCCTGATAAACCAGCTTAAATAGAAGAAGTGTTAAAATCATAAATTTATAATGGAAAATATATGTATAACTGTCCAGATACACATTTTAAAATTCAAAATCCAATAAAAAGCAGCTGTAACTGGATCAAAATATTACACAACAAGAAAATATGTTCTATTAGGATCAACTTACAGCACCAGAACCAACATAACTAGCAGTTAATACCCTAAAATATGGCTGGTTAGAGGGATAAACATGAGGAAATATGGCCAGTGGTTTTCAGTTTAGTTAAATCCAACAGATTAATGTGACTTTGACATAAACTCTGGATGGAGGGAGGATGTTTGCTGGATTTAATACAACGTAAGATTGCAAACATCCAAAAAAAGCCTCTAATAAATCAGCTCAAATACAAGAAATGTTAAATTTATGAAGGGAAAACATCTAGAACTGTTCAAAACCCAATAAAAAACAGCTTTAAATGATCAAAATATGTTATATTAGGACCAACTTACAGCACTAGAACCAACAGAATTAGCAATTAATGCACTAAAACAGGGCTGGTTAAGAGAATAAACTTGAGTAAATGCTGCTTGTAATTAAAAAATATGCAAGAAAATGTAATAAAACCTTCATTCAGCCTTCTGTTGGCTTTTATTTTAGTGAAACCCAACAGATTAATGAGACTGTGACTTAAAGTAAAGGATGGAGGGATGATGTTCCCACTTATGCTATAAAATCCCCCAAAAAGAGCCTCTAATAAATCAGCTTTAACAAAAGAAACGTTAAAATCATGAATTTATTAAGGAAAATATGTCTACACCTGCCCAGATACAGGGTTTTAAATGCCAAATCCAATAAAAAGCAGCTTTAAATGATCAAAAATATTTAATTTACAGCACCAGAACCAACATAACTAGCAGTTAATACACTAAAACAAGCGAGAATAAGAGAATAAACTTGAGGAAATACTTAAAAATATATTAAATAATGTAATAAAACCTTCATTCAGCCTTCTGTTGGCTTTTATTTTAGTTAAACCCAACAGATCCATGTGACTGCGACATAAAATAAAGGATGGATGGAGGATGTTCCCACTTGTGGATCTATAACTGCTATAAAATCCCCCAAAAGAGCCTCTAATAAATCAGCTTAAACAAAAGAAACGTTAAAATCATGAATTTATTAAGGTTAATGTGCCTATACCACGTTTTTAAATGCAAAATCCGATAAAAAGCAGCTTTAAATTATCAAAAATATTTAATTTACAGCACCAGAACCAACATAACTAGCAGTTAATACACTAAAACAAGCCTAGTTAAGAGAATAAACTTGAGGAAATACCTAAAAATATATTAAATAATGTAATTAAACCTTCGTCCAGCCTTGCATAGCTTTAAATTTTAATTAAATCCAACAGGTTCACTGCTTCCTTGGTCGTTTAGGATGCATTAAAGCTGCACTCCGGCTGTCGAAATAAGAAAACATGCCTTGAACTTGGTGACGTTCCTTCGTGGCGTCTGCAGCGGAACAAAGAGGAAACATTAAATGCATTGAGGCGGACCACGACAAGCTGTGACTTTGCTGAATCTGTGGGGAAAAAACTCACCGTCCTGAGATGAACCGGTGATATTGTGTCTCTGAGGCTTGCAACTGATGCATCGGCGGTTGAGGCAGAAACCCTGCGGCCCCTTCACACCTCTGCAGGCTTCGTTTTGCTTTTCCTTCCTTTCTGTGCCAATAGATTAAAAAAAAAAAACATTCACCTTTGAGCTCTTTACCTCAGATAACTCTCTGCCAGGAGGTAAATGTGGCTGTTCTGACTTATTAATCACTATTAATCAAATAAATGGGTCTCAGTCGCTGAACTTTCTGGGCTTTTCTCACGTTTTTCTTCACTGTGGGCTCATTTTTCACTACTATATAAACTCCCGCACCTCTATAGAAACAGAACACATCCTGCAGTTCATCCGAGTAGTCACTGAATTATTGTTGCGTCGCTGTCGGTCGCAGCTGAGTCGGTCGTGGCTTGTCGGTTTTGCAAAACAGAGCAGAATTTTTTGCTTTTTACAGAATCTGCATTAAGAAAACTGTCTATTTTTGGCGAATTTCTAAATGAGACATGTAGGATAAGGTGATTTGGGTGAAATTATCATGATTTTAAGGTCTTATTTGGTTCCGTTTCGTGACAGAACAACAAATTACAGATGAGTGTTTAAAGGAGCATCAGAAAGTAAAAAATCTGATGATTATTTCTGTTTTTAAAGTTTCTAGCTCTGATAAATTTGGCGATTTTTAAAACCTATACAATACGTCTTTCAAACAGGATGACAGATTCTAGCATTTGGAGCATTAATCGTCTTTTTCTGTTAATAATAATTTATTTATTTATTTATTTTGGTCTGCATTTATACTCATTGTTCAACACCACGCAATGGAGTCAACTTAATGAGATCAATGCATATTTTAGTCTTGCAGCAAAATATATCAATATTTAGTGCGTGTGCGTGCGGACGAACAGGGAGGGTACAGACGGGCAGTGCTATATGAATCCTGTGCTGTAACATGCCGTGTTATTCCCAACAACCGATCCCACATCTGAAAACTGGAAAAAAGAAATCAACACAGAAACAAATTGGACACCAGAAATCTTGTCAGTATCCTGGGTTAGGACGCCAGAGGACAGGAGTAAAGGAGTACCCTCCCTGTTCGTCTCGTCTTGCCATTCCCCCCCCCAAACTCACTGGGGTGCAGCACTGCCCCCTCTGGCTCATGATAGCTCCCAGGGGGGGCTGGTGATGGTCACGCACATGCACTACATATTAATATATTTTGCTGCAAGACTAAAATATGCATTGATCTCATTAAAGTTGACTCCATTGCGTGGTGTTAAACGATGAGTATAAATACAGACCAAAAAAAAAAAAAGAACAGGGAGGGTACAGACGGGCAGTGCTATTTGAATCCTATAAGAGTGCTGTATCATGCCATGTTATTCCCAACAACCGATCCCACATCTGAAAACTGGAAAAAAAAAAATCAACACAGAAACAAATTGGACACCAGAAGTCTTGTCAGTATCCAGGGTTAGGAAGCCAGAGGACAGGAGTAAAGGAAGAATGTGTAGAGGGAGTGAGTTTAGTGCAAAGTCTGAAGAGTTACTCCGCACAATCTGGCGGGTCCCATCAGCTCTCAGCAAGGGGACTCGGCAGGAGTTGGTAAGCCCTGAACAAACATGCATGCAAGCCCAGAGCGACTACCACGAGTCAGCAGGGCCAGGCCGGCCAAGCGCCCCCACACCCCGGGCCAGGGAGCACCCAGGAGGCACCACCCAGAAGACCACCCGGGCCACAGACAAGCCCTGAACAAACATGCATGCAAGCCCGGAGCAACTACCACGAGTCAGCAGGGCCAGGCCAGCCAAGCGCCCACACACCCCAGGCCGGGGAGGATCCAGGAGGCACCACCCAGAAGACCACCCGGGCCACAGACAAGCACCCAGAGACCAAGAGGAGGCAGCAACCGACACCCCCAGGGCACCAAGGACAAGCCCAGAGGACACGGGGCACGAGGGCCCACCCACCACCCCACGCCCATCCCCATCCCCAACCAACCCAAAGTAAAGTGATATTGCACATGGTTTTATACTTCTATTGGTTTTAGATTAGGGGTGTTGTCGTGTTAGTGCCTTTGAACGCCACCTTTTTATGCTGCAAATCCAGCAATTTGTCTCCTCCATGTGATTGGACGCTTGTTGTTTATATATTAGCTCAAAAACTAAATTGTTGATCCACAGTCGGTCACACATCAGAAGTGAAGCATCTCAAGGTTGACGGTTTGTTCCTTTAAACTTCGGCAGAGTAAAGATGGAAACCGGCGTGGAAATAGTGATTACAGCGAGTCATCCAGCTGTTTTTACACATTCGAATGGAAATAGTTCCCACAATTAAAATGCAAAAATGATCACAGTCGAGTCTAATAACCGCGGTCGGACTGTAATGTCATAACTGCGACCCAGAAGGTGTTAAATGTCCTTAAATTGCTCCTGGGCTTCAGCGTGTTTTCAGCCTGAACTGCTGATGCTGCAGCCACCAGACTGATGTAATGGGAAAACGTCTCAGACATTAGCGGGAGAGGAAAGCTGCAGCTCAGCAGAAAGAAAGAACAGTCAGGGACACTCGGCGACACTTTACACCAGGAGTACTTCACATCTTTGCATCAAACATCGAATCATAACTGTTATAAAGATGCTGCCCCGTCCAGCTCTGTCCTTCTCAGCTGAATGTGACTGGAATCGTCCTGCCTTCTCAGAAATCAACAATTTCTCCTCACTCTGTTTCTGAGGATGTGGAGGGCCGTTTGGTTTGTGCGTTTGTTTCATTCTCAGTCATTTTATCGGTTCCTGCAGCGACTGAAACGTGGAGTTCCTGCTGCGTTTGTTCTGTCTGAAGGCCGACTTTGTTCTCCCTTTCTCGACGCGTCCACCGGCGGCCTCTCTGGGAACAACCGGGCTTTTTTATAAGGTGAGCAAAAAGCAGCCGAGCGCAACGCCGGTAGAGCCGAGGTGTCTCTTTAAGCCGCCGGCTGGAAAGACGAGACGAGAGGCGGCATTGCGGAGTTGGCAGAGCGCCGCCGGCCGAGCTGCGAGGCAGGAAGTGAGACACTGAGAGCAGGAAGTCTGCTGCTGTGGAGCTACGCTGCGCTGGGATCAGTTCACTCTCAGTCAAATGCAAGCTGCACTTCATTTTCTATCTGCACAACAGAGGAAGCCGCTTTCTATGATGTTTGTTTTTCATCGTGCGTGTGATGCGTTGGAGCTTTTCGTGCATTTTTGTGGAAAATCTAATTCTGAGGGAGTTTTTTTTCCCATTCCAATGTCCCTAAATGCTTTCTAAAGGGGAATTATTGGGTTTATCTCTGTAGAATAATATTGCAAAGTCCTGACCTGACTGTGTGAATGACTTGTTTTGTGACTTATGAATAGAATTGAATTTAACTGAGGTGAATTGAGTCCAATCCTGTTGAATGTTCAGCAGCTAAAGATGGAAAAAACAAAATATTTAGACGTCGAAACTGGAGTTTATCAGGATGCAGTAACAAGAAGAAATCCATTAAACTTAACTGCCATAAAATTTTTAAAAAGAGTCAAAAATAAATCAGCTCATGTAAAAGAAGTGCTAAAATCAAAACTTATTAAGGAAAAACATCTGTAACTGTCCAGATACACATTTTTACATTTCAAATCTGATTAAAAAATCAGCTTAAAATGATCAAAAATATTACAAAACAAAGAAATATGTTACGTTCGGACCAACTTCCAGCACCAGAACCAACATAACTAGTAATTAATGCGCTATAGCATTTAAAAAACGTATAAAGTAATGTAATAAAACCTTCATTCAACCTTCTATAGGTTTCTGTTTTAGTTAAGTCCAACAGGTTTATGTGGCTGCAGCAAACAGTAGAGGATGGAGGGAGGACGTTCCCACTTATGGATCTATAGCTGCTATAAATCCAAAAAGAAGAGCCTTTAATGAATCATGACTTTGAGCTTGTTGTTCCAAACTGTCCCATACTAAATATTTAGATGTCAAAACTGGCTTTGGCTTCAATTTTTTGAGATTTAATGACGACAAAAGCACTAAATAGATGGAGAAATTCATTAAAACTGAAACAACATTCATAAACCAGTTTGAATTCTGCGCCTGGATTCCCTCTAAATCATCCCTGATAGTCATTCTTTACATTTATCGGTGTGCTGATGTTAAAATAGCATCCAAACAGGTCGTTCTCTGTTACGTCATGAGCTTTTCTTTCTCTTCTAGAATCAGGACATACACAGGAAGTACAGCGAACAGTCAATTATGTGTCGTCGTGCGTCAGATAAGAGGTTGTCTTTGGCTCCTGTTGCCATTTTCCCCAGTGTGTCTGTGCCTTTTAAATGATTAACAAGAATATCATTATCAGTCGCTGTGCTGTAATAGTGGTGATTTAGCCTCTGAACTCCAGGCGGTTTCTGGGTGTTTTTTCTCACATTTTTCCTCACTGTGGGCTCATTTTTAACTGCAACATAAAATCCTGCACCTCTATGGAAACAGAACAACCATGACTAGAAGTAGAGAGAACTCAGGAATGTCTTCTGTGCTGTATGACACAGTTATAATGCCATAGATTATAAAAAATGACAAAATGAAAGTTGAATTTCTTTACTTATTCTACAAACATTGTAAAACCTGGGAGCAACTTTACACACTGTAGATATTTGACTACTTCCATACTTGTCTCCTCTCTGACTGAAGACGCAGCCTGCAGTTCATCCAAGAAATGTCTGAATTTTCATCATGTGACCGTTAATGACAGCTAAGTCAGTCATGGCTTGTCAGTTGTGCTGAAGAGTGCAGATTTTATTGCTTTATATAGAATCTGTGCAGAGCGAATGGTCTATTTAGGGCATTTTTAAAAGAATGAGTCATGTGTCCGAAAAGTGCCTCAATTTTTGTCATTAGAATGTTGGTTGTAGTTCAGTCATCAATGGCTTCAAGGTTGCAAATAGGAGAGCAGAATTTTTTGTTTTTTACAGAATCTGTTTGTTGTAAACGGTTGATTTCTGGTGATAATTTAAAATGAGACATGTAGAATAAAATTTGTTTTTTGATTGAGCTACAGATGAGTAGTTCAAGGACCATCGGAATGTTGATAATCCACTGATTTGTTCTTCTGTGCAGGATGACACAGTTGTAATGCCATAAGTCATAAAAAAATGACAAAATGAAAGTTGAATTTCTTCATTTTCTCATTTTACAAAAATTCGATCACCTAGAAGCAACTTTATGCACTGTTGATATTTAACTGCTTGCATTTTTAATTTATTTCCATACATGCAGACACAGCCTGCAGTTCATCTGGAAAGTCCCTGAATTTTTGTCATGTGACTGTTGATTGCAGCTAAGTCAGTCATGTCTTGTCAGTTGCGCTGAAGAGTGCAGAATTTTCTGTTTTTTACAGAATCTGTTTGTTGTAAACGGTTGATTTTTAGTGTTTTTTTTAGAAAGAGATATATAGAATAAAATGACCAAGATTTGGTTTTTAAACTACAGATGAGTAGTTCAAGGATCATCGGAATGTTGAAGATCAATCGATTCGTTCTTCTGTGCAGGATGACACTGTTATAATCCCATGAATTATAAACAAAATGACAAAATGAAAGTTGAATTTCTTCATTTACTTATTTCAAAAACATTGGAAAACCTGGAAGCAACTTTACAAGCTGTAGATATTTGACTATTTTTAATTTATTTCCATACTTGTCTCCTCTCTGACTGCAGACACAGCCTGCAGTTCATCCGAAAAGTGCCTGAATTATTGCCATGTGACTGTTAATGGCAGCTAAGTCAGTCATGGCTTGTCAGTTGTGCTGAAGAGTGTAGAATTTTTTGTTTTTTATAGAATCTTTACAGAGCGGATGGTCTATTTTTGGCATTTTTTAAAAATTAGACATGCGTCGAAAAATGCCATCGTTGTTGTCATATGTGTTGGTTGTAGTTTAGTCAACAATGGCTTTAAAGTTGCACAGAGGAGCAAAGAACTTTTAATTTTTTACAGGGTCTCTTTGTTGTAAACATTTGATTTTTGGTGAATTATTAAAAAAGACATGTAGAACAAAGTGACCTACAGATGAGTAGTTCAGGGACCATCGGAAAGTTGAAGATCCACCGATTCTGTCAGTTTTTGAAGTTTAATGCTCTGATAAATGGTCAGTTTTAAGAAGTTAACATGCTTTTTTAACCCACTGGTGGATTTTGGGGTTCAGAGGGTTAAGTTTTATTAATGCAGTATTTTATACTAAACTACTTTTTGAAAAACGGTGAAGTTTGACTCCAGTTTTTGTGTTTGATTTTTGTAAAACAGATGCAAAAGCAGCCAAGTTTCGAGGATTGTGCAGCCTCAGTAATTAAATGCATTAGTTTTATTGATGAACTTCCACCTTGACACCTGAAATGATCAGATGTCTGGTGGATTCACATTTCTGCAGCTTCTCTAACCCTGTTTCAGATGTTTTTCAGCCTCCCCTCCCCCCCGCCTCAGGTGGGGAAGTGAAAAGAGGAAGTGGTGTGTGTGTGTGTTGTGAATATATATGGTTTGTGTGTGTGTGTGTTGAAGTTCTCTGAATACGTGATGCGAGTTTAGAGGAAGAGGAATCGAGAAGTTGGGCCTGATGTTTGCCGGAGATTGCTAGATCCTGCTAATCTTCTGCTTTTCTCCGTTTGCAGCTGCATGTGGCTGCTGTTCGCCTTCTGCCTTTTTATGAGGAATGAACTGAGGTGCTTCTTCTACTGTCTTCTCAACGTGCTGCTGGTTCTTCTATGGACACAGATTGAGTAAGTTCACTTGTACATGTGTGTTTATTCTCCACTGTCAGATTTTGTAGAAGCAAAAACCAGATTGGGCACAAAACTCAAAAGAAAAAGGACGTTTAGCTGGTCTTAATTAAATAAAAGTGTAATTAGTCTTTATAAAAGTCCTGTTTAAAGCCAAATTAATGAGTGTTAGAATTAGTTTCCTGCATATTTGTGATGATTTAACTGTAAATCACAGGCTAAATTTGGATAAAACACGCTACATGTATGATTACCAATGTTTGCTCAGTGTATTATACCTTAACATAGAGTCTGGATCCAACTTTACTGCACTACTTTACATCTTCATCAAGCAAATACAGTCCAGATTGTAAGAATCTGGACAGTTACACAATTTATTTTGCAGGTTTTGTGCTTCAACACATCAGATTAAAGTAAAATAACAGACACTATACTGAAGTTTTCAGTCTCAGCTTCCTTTTGTGCCGGTTTATATCAACATAGAAAGATTAATATGGGAGTGTGAGCGCTTTTAACACACATAACCTGACGTTTAGGACTTCAGAAGTGATCGGACAGATGCATGTGTGGTGTATTTTTTTTATATTTTGCAGAAAATCCTTTGCAGGCAATGACGTTTATGTTCTTTAGTGCTGCTTCCTCACTCCTAATCTGCAGGCATGTTGCTTTTTTTGTGGAGTTATCTGCTTTTAATTTGCTCTTAACCAAGAGGAATTTAATTAAATAACATTAAGACCGGGTGATCCGCTCGGCCAGTCAGGGAAAGTTCGCTTCTTTTGCCTGAAATCCTGTTTGGTTGCTTCGGATGTACGTTGAGGATGAGGGATTGATTGATTGACTGTCATGGCCGATATTTGGTATTTTTTCAGATTACTGACGGGTTATTGATTAATTAAACGCGCTACTTCAGGTCTCTCCGTCTGTCGTCGCTCTGCGTCCTCAGAAACGTCTCTCAAGCAGCAGAAACTAAACTAGAAACTCAAACCAGGAAATCAGCTTCTCTCACAGCGGCTAAGGCTACGCTAACGGCTAACGGCTAACAGCTAACTAAGAGTCTGGAAAATTGTAATTAACAATGCTTTAAGATCTGGACCTTAGTGGGCAATTAAAGTGATAAAACAGAAAAAAGATTAAGAAAATAGAAGAACAGCATCTGAGTTGATCCCATAATATCTATTTACTTACAGCCATCCTTATTAAAGAAGACGCCTGGTTATGAATGACAGGTTCTCTGCTCTCACATGCTGCTAAAGCGTTATATGTAATGTATATTGGATCTAAATATCTGCCTTTTTGACCACCAATAATCAGCATCGGTATTAAATGTTACCCAGTGATGCATTTAAGTGAATCTGAGTTGCTCCTGAAACCATTAGACTCCATCAGCAGTGATAGAAAAACACACCAGGCTGAAGGTTTTCTCCACATTTTGCACTTTCCATCACTATCTGAGAGTTTTTTTGTGGTTGCTGTTGCTTTTTCTCGGTTTCATCAGTCCTCGCAACTTTGTCCCTGGACTGTACTTGCATATTTTTGCAAACTGTTGCCGTCAGACTCTCTTGACTTAGATGGAGAAGGTCAAGGGAAGATCTAATTACTAATCTACATAATCAAGCGACTGTAGATGTCGTCAGCGTGCTGTTGCTTTGAATGGGACGATATTATCTTTAGTTCTTGTTATGAAAGATGTTCCAGTGCATCCTACGCCAAAGGAGATAAGAAGGGAAACACTAGAGCAGCTTTATTTTAATGACAGGAGTCAACCAGCTCTTGTTATGGCTGCCACTGAGATACTTTGAGGTCATTTCATTGTTTAGTGTCAGTAACACCTATAGACATGTGGCATGTCGCATTTAAAAAAAACGCTAAAATTAAACCGTTTGCAGTAAACTGATTCCGTCAAAAGCTAAACATTTTACACTTCTCTGCTCAACTGTGAAGCCTCTAGTGGCTCACCTGCAACCAAAAGTCACCTGACAAAAAATTAAGTAGTTCTCGGCTGAACTGCAGGCAGTGTTTACACAGAGCAGACAGGAAACAAGTTTGGAAACTGGAAATTAAAAATGTAAATAATAAAATATCCAGAATATTTAGTGTAACAATTGTTTTCTAACACCTATGGATATGGACATGTGGAAAAATGTTGTAAATGATATTTCCAGGTCATTTTACTCATTTAGGAACCTTTCTAAGCAAAAAAAAGACGATTTCACTGCAAAAAAACTTGAATTTTTATTCATTAAATTCTCTAAATCTAATTTTAAAATTCGCTAAAATTAAGCCGTTTGCAGTAAATGGATTCTGTTTCAAACTAAAAATTTCACACCTCTCTGCTCAACTGTGAGGCCTCTAATGACTCAGCTGCAACCAACAGTCACTTCATAAAAATTCGGGGACTTTCTCCGTTGAACTGCAGGCAGTGTTTACACAGAGCAGAGAGAAAGCAAGTTTGGAAACTGGAAATTAAAAATCTACACAGTAAAACGTTCAGATTATTTAGTGCCACTGTGTTTTTTCTAGTATGGACATGTGGAAAAATGTTGTAAATGATATTTCCAGGTCATTTTACTCATTTAGGAACCTTTCTAAGCAAAAAAAAAAAGACAATTTCACCGCAACTGTACAAAAAGAAAAAACCTTGAGTTTTTATTAATTAAATTCTCTAAATCTAATTTCAAAATTCTCTAAAATTAAACCGTTTGCAGTAAATGGATTCTGTTAAAAACTAAAAATTTTACACCTCTATGCTCAACTGTGAAGCCTCTAGTGACTCAGCTGCAACCAACAGTCACTTCATAAAAATTCGGGGACTTCTCGGTTGAACTGCAGGCAGTGTTTACACAGAGCAGACGGGAAACAAGTTTGGAAACTGGAAATTAAAAATCTACACAGTAAAACGTTCAGATTATTTAGTGTAACTGTGTTTTTTCTAGTATGGACATGTGGAAAAATGTTGTAAATGATATTTCCAGGTCATTTCACTCATTTGGGAACATTTCTAAGCAAAAAAAGACGATTTCACTACAAAAGAAAAAACTTGAATTTTTATTCATTAAATTCTCTAAATCTAATTTCAAAATTCGCTAAAATTAAACCATTTGCAGTAAATGGATTCTGTTTAAAACTAAAAATTTTACACCTCTTTGCTCAACTGTGAAGCCTCTAATGACTCAGCTGCAACCAACAGTCACTTCATAAAAATTCGGGGACTTCTCAGTTGAACTGCAGGCAGTGTTTACACAGAGCAGACGGGAAACAAGTTTGGAAACTGGAAATTAAAAATCTAAATGGTAAAATGTTCAGATTATTTAGTGCCACTGTGTTTTTCTTGTATTGGTAACACCCATGGACATGTGGAAAAATGTTTTAAATGATATTTCCAGGTCATTTCACTCAGTTAGGAACCTCTCTAAGCAAAAAAAGAAGATTTTACTGCAACCTTGGCTTCTGTTTTTGAGGATTACGGGGGTTTCACATCTTGAGGTGAACCCTCGAAATCTTCTCGTGATCGAAACACGTTTGTTTTAACACCTTAGAGAGCCTCAATTATCTTCTTCACTTGCATGGTCTTCTCTTTATGCCTCATAAAAACAGAAAACTCCAAAACTCGTGAGCTGTTTGGTGCTTTAGCTAACTCTGAAGCGACACACAAGCATTTAGTAGCAAAATATTCAACTGCAATTACACAGTTCTGTCAGTAACCTGCTCAAGTTATAGTTTTAATGCAGCATCACGAGAATAATCCCACAGAGGAGGCCCTGAGGAAGTCACAGTTCTGCAGTGGAGGACAAAGTAAAGGTAGCGACATTCAGGAAGTGGTTCATGCAACTGAGGAAAACCAGAGAAATAGAACATGTGGTTTTATTGCTCAGTGATTTCATGTGTCAGGGTTGGAGTTTGGAGAACATCTGTGTGATAAATGTGTCCATTTTGAAAAGCACATACGGCATGATAATCAGGAGAATAAACAGAAACACAGAGACGCCTCAAACACCGAACTTTAGAGCCTCTTTAGAGACGACGTCCAGAAATATTCAGCGCTTAATTCTTTATTTGAGGAATGTTCAGGAGGTAAAAGTCGCTGCTGAGTCGAGAAAGATCAGCAACAGAACCACATCCGTGTGTGTGTGTGTGTGTGTGTGTGTGTGTGTGTGTGTGTGACAGGATGTTAGCTTAGCCACTCAGCACTGTTTCTGCACAGCCTCAGACACGTTCATGATTTTACTCTGCGTTGAAAAAAAATTCACCTTCTCCCTGAGCTCATGTTCAACATCACCTCAGATCTTTCAGCGATCAGCAGCTCTTTTTATCCGAGACATTTATATAAATACACTCTATTTATAGTGGCGTAAGTTTTAATTTACACTATGTGAGTTTGATTTGTCTTTCCTGGTAGCTCCAGTGCTGAGCCTTGGCTGGGCGGAGTTCAGTGTTAAGTGATGGGAGGTTTCTGCTTAATGATACAGCAGCTCCCACCCACTATGACCCCTTTTAAAATCACAGCGTGTTTCCATGTTGAGCCACGGTCTTTTTTTAGCTACACACAAAAATTTACTTACTTACTGAAACTTCTGAAACCCAGAACCTACCGGGGCTTTTGACAAGCAGAGTATCTTTTTAAAAATTGGCAAAAATTACACACATAAACTTTGGATTTTCAGCTTTCTGACGGTTCTTGAACTACTCATCTGTGAGAAAATTCAGCAAATTAAAGCCTGAAATTGTGGCATTTTATCAAAGTGTCTTTCTATTCTGCATGTCTCACTAAAGAATTCACCAAAAATAAACTCTTTGATTCTGTCATAAACCAAAAATTCAGCACTTCTCTGCACAATTATTGATTAATCTGCGACCAAATGTGGACAAAGCTCACAATATTTAATCAAAAGCACTTTTACTGTGTGTCATTTAAAAATCTACAAAAAATAAACCGTTTACTTGAACCAGATTCTGTGAAAAACAAAAAATTCTGTGCTCCGTGGCACAACTGTGAAATCCTAAATGACTGAGCTGCGACCAACAGTCACTTCGAATCAAATCAAACTTTATTTAAATAGCACCTTTCATACAAGAGATGCAACTCAAAGTGCTTTACAATAAAGGAAATGCACCAAGCGCTTCACATAAAATAAAATAAGCAAAACAAAACAACAAAAAAACATTTTAATGAATTTAATAATTTGAATTTGAATCAAATAAAACATAATAAATAAATAGTTTCTTATAGTGCAACGTGCAGAAGCAATGCCAGGTTCTAGTTAAAAGCTAAAGTGAAAAAGTAAGTTTTAAGTTTGCTTTTAAAAACATTCAGTTAGCTGGCCTCCCTGATGTCTCCAGGCTTGTGTTCCAGAGCTTTGGGGCGTAATTTACAAAAGCTGCAGCCCCAGTTTTTTTTTCTCTGGGTGTTTGTGACCTCCAGTAAACCAGCCGACGACGACCGCAGTGTTCGTGAAGGGCAGTAGGTAACAAGTGTGTTGCCAGTGTAGCTTGGTCCTAACCCATTCAGAGCCTTTTACACAAGGAGGAGGACCTTGAAGTCTATTCTGTATGTGACAGGAAGCCAGTGTAGAACAGCTAAAACTGGACGAATGTGCTCCCTCCTCTTGGTTCTGGTTAGTAGCCGAGCTGCAGAGTTTTGAATCGGCTGAAGTCTCTCCGTGGTCTTTTTTGGGAGGCCAGTGAAAAGTGCATTACAACAATCGAGTCGACTTGAAATGAATGCATGGGTCAGTTTTTCAGCATCTTCTTGATTAATTAACGGGCGCACTTTAGCGATGTTTCTAAGGTGAAAAAATTAGGTTTGCACTTGACAAAAAAATCAGGCTTCTTGGCTGAACTGCAGGCAGTGTTTACACAGAGTAGAGAGGAGATATAAGTAAATAATAGCTTTACTGATCTCCTTGGGGAAGTTCCTTCTCTGCATTTGGCCCATCCTATTCATATTTAACCTTAACTATTCATACTAGGAGCAGTTGGCTGCCACAGTGCAGCACCTGGGGAGCAGTCAGGGGTTTAACGCCTTGCTCAAGGGCCCACAGTGGTGGTGATTGGGACGAGTGGTCGCTCTCACTTTTCCAACTCAACCTTTTGCCCGTCTTGGGACTCGAACCGGCGACCCGCTGGTTACAACAAACTAAAAATGTAAACAGTAAAATATCTACAGCTGCTGTTTATCCAGTATTAATAACACCTGTGGGCACTTAGAAGAATGTAGTACATGTTTATACCAGTTTTTTTTCAAATTTTTACACATAAATAATCCAGAAATTCAACTTTATTTTTTTAAATAAAATGATTTATGGGATTGTAACTGTGTCCTACTGCACAGAAGACATTTTTTAGCTCTCTCTACTTCTAGTCGTGGTTGTTCTGTTTCCATAGAAGTACAGGACTTTATATTAAAGTGAGTAAAAACGTGACGGTAGCAGTAAAATACACCTACTAGCTGCTTTGATTCAGAGGTTAAGATATTTTAATCAAACTCAGCTGCTGAATTCGGGTTGGAATGAGTTAAATCTTCAACTAAAACAGATTTATCAGTGGTTTTTGTTTTTAATTTTCTCTCTTTAAAGCCAGGCAGTCTTCATGTCTCTTAAGCAGTAATGTAAAACAATGCACCTTTTAAACCGGTGGAGTGCAGAAGTCTGTTCGTCAGTGAATGCAACATATGTCTCGTGCCATAAAGCGAGCATTCTGTCGATGAGAAAACGCCGCTTTTTATTTACTGTGTGCTTCCTGGAGACACATGGAGGCTTTTATCACTCGACAAGCCACCAGAATGTGATAATTTCCTCTGAGAGCAGCCGTCAGAGTGAGTCGGCGCATACTTGGAAATGCATCAGCCGCGTGTTTTAGCCATGAAGCATCTAAAATGCGTTGGACGCCTGCGTTTTTTTAACGTTTGATGTGTGAGGAAAGAACCGGTTTGTGTCATCAGGGTGAAGAAAGCTCCTGTGTGTTGTGATTATAGATTCTACATGTGTGTGAGCCGTAAGTCTGATGAGTTCAGGAGGTTCAGCTGCAGGATGGAGAAGCCTTTCTTTTTTTTTTACGGCCGTTTGTAAACTGAAACATATGTGAGCCATATTCAGTGTTTGTGAGTCTCTTCAAAGGATGCACAGCCTTTAATCCCTCATATCTGCTCCTCTGCTTCTCCCTGCGTCCGTCAAAGGAGCCTTTGTGAGCCCTTCTGCTAATATTAGTCCGTGAGTCAGACGTGGAGGCAGAAGTTGTGCAGCGCATTTTAAATTTCAACACTCAGGCCTGTTTCCGACGGCGGAAGTCTTCTCTGCGCTGCTTCGAATCTCAACTGAAACTCGGCCGAAGCTGCAGATGGGTTCGCTTCTGCCGTGTTTTCTGGTGTATTTCGAGGCACCTTGTGGTTAAAATGCAGGGAGGGGTTTCCCGCCGCGGACCCCCTCCTCTTAAAAAAGCTCCAATCTGCTGCTCTGCATTCTGTCACTTCGTCAGGAAGTGAGTCGACGTGTCGGCCGCATATTCCAACGAATTGAACCGCAGATTGAAGTGAGACTCTCAGTATGATGACCAGCTGACCTTTAAAGTTCACTGCGATCTGCCGGCGTTTGTTTTCAGATGCAGTTAAACAGCAGCAACGAGGAGGAGGAGGTTAAATAGAAACATTCAAGGATTCAAGGTTCTTTATTGTCATACCAGCACATGCGTTAACATGAGATGGCACGAAATTGGCGCTCTGGTCCCGATTATAAGTCCAACAATAAGAAAAATAAAGAAAGATGAGCGAATTACAAGCAAAAAGACAATATATACAAGTGTTTACCTGTCGTAAACAGATGAATATGCATGCAAACATGTGCATGTGTGCAGTAAATCTGGCTCCAAATCTGCCTCTAGCTTTTGCTGAGATGTTCTGTTTTGCAGTTTGTCGTATTTTACTCTAAACCAGGTTGTTAAATTTGCCTAAATGTGACTTGAAACAGTCTGAAGTTCAAGTTAAATCACCAAATATTTCCTGCTTCCTTTCTTTTCTTCATGTATCATGTGCTTTAAGGGCAGCTGGTCACCCCACACAAACAAATCTGAGACATTAGGCTCTGCTGATTTATCTTAATTTTGACATTTAGCAAAGGAAGATAAAGTGATTTATTGAATACATGATTGACTCAACTACAAATTAAAAGCACACAGTGTTCCATGGCCCAGTCTGATCTCTGGAAGTTGCTCCAAACTCTCACCACCAGACCTCACCTGCTGATGCTATTCATTAGCATCAATAGAGTTTTTTTTTATTAAACAGTTACTCTACAATGCATGACACACATTTTACCACGTGTAAGGCCGGTGTTTTATTTTCCACAAGGGTCTGCTATGGCTCTTGTGACCTAAAATTTCAACCCAAGTCCACAAAAGTCTGCAAAGATGCTTTACTAATGTCTGCGTTTATCCAAAAATTTGTATCTGCAAGGCGACTACATTTAACACAGGTGCACATGTTCACCAGTAGCTTAGTTTACTCATTTATTTTTGCAGGGACGGCACACAATCAAAAGTAATTGCATCATTGTTAGCAGCTAGCTAGCATCTGTTGTCTATTGGGGCGGCTGTAGCTCAGATGGGTTTTCCCAAGATCGCAAGGTTGGCGGTTCGATCCCCAGCCCCTCCACATGCTGAAGTGTCCTTGGGTAAGACACTGAACCCCAAGTTGCTCCCAATGGCAGGCAGGCACCTTGCATGGAAGCTCTGTCGCCGTTGGTGTGTGAATGTGTGAATGAGAAACACATTAAAGCGCTTTGAGTACGACTAAGGTAGAAAGGCGCTATAAAAGTGCAGATCATTTACGATTTGTACAGAAAAAGACGACAACCCCAGAGCAATAAATAGACTGCATGAAAGCATACAAAACTCATAAGTCCATCAGTGTGAGATAATAAATAAATGTATATCTGGGCCGGTGGTTAGCAGCGTCGCCTCACAGCTAGAAGATCCCCGGTTCGCGTCCCGGTTAGGACGACTGGGATCTTCCTGTGTGGAGTTTGCATGTTCTCCCTGTGCAGCGTGGGTTTTCACCAGGTTCTCCAGCTTCCTCCCACAGTCCAAAAACATTCTGAGGTTAGTTGATGATTCTAAATTGTCCGTAGGTGTGAATGAGAGTGTGCTTGGTGTCTGTCTCTATATGTAGCCCTGTGATAGACTGGTGACCTGTTCAGGGTGTCTCCTGCTTTCACCCAAGTCGACTGGGATAGACTCCAGCCCCCCGCGACCCTACAGAGGATTAAACGGTGTATAGATAATGGATGGATGGATGGATGCTTTTGTTCTAACTTCCGGAAAACCTTGAGGCTGCTTTTAAACAAGAAAAATCCTGACTCTTTCATGTTTGTGGAGATGGAATTCCACTTTTTCACTGCTTTAACTAATAATTTTAAACATCATGCATGCATCGGAGTAAAATAGAGTTTGAACAAAGACTATCGAAACAGCTGGTGTAGTTTCCACGTGTACGATATGTTTATATACGATATGTAGACGACAAACTGTTGTTCATGTGCGAAGTCGAGTCCTCCTAGCAGACTAGAAAGTAGTGTATTCACGGTTTCCACGTCCTCATGTGCAGACGGATGCAGGCTCTGAAAGCAGATGTACACATGGTTTTATTCTTACGGCACCGGTCTGCTGCACAGACGTCGTGTTGGCCTTTACAGGATGCAGACTGGATCACGACGATATATTCGCCACGTCAGTGAATGTTTCTGAAATGTGTCGAGCGCATTAGGTGGACGTAGCGCGGGACTTCTGGAGAATTTAGAGCTTCTTACTGCGCTTCTGCTATGTCAGTGGAAAATATGCACCAATCAAAGCACCTCCGAAGTCTGGCGTCGACTCCCTCCGTTAGCGATGAATCATGAAGGTGTGGATGATGAAGAATCTATCTGTGTTTTCTTTTCTGATTCTCACAACTTTCAGGAAGCAGATTCTTTAAAAAGCAATAAATTCAGGGACTTTTCGGCTGAACTGCAGGCAGTGTTGTCACAGATATATGATATTATTAATCCCACGGTGGGGAATTTGCATCGTCACAGTACAGACATTTACAAATTATCACTAGGGAAATAAAAACAAACAGAAGCACTATTTCAGATTTTCTCATATTTCTCTAGATGTGGAATTAACAATATTGCACATATCAGCGGTATTGCACAGATTCTTCCCAAAAATACTGATGGAGAAGTATTATTTTCGCGCAGATTCTTGCAAATGCGGGAACTGCAATGGCGGCGACGGAGTAAGACGTGTCCAATCAGGGCTCCCGAGAAGCTTACCGAATTGAGCATTTTCTTATGTAGTTCTAACAGTATTCAGGTTTATTCGGCTCAATTTTGGACACTGGTGATTTTGACGTCGCAAAAATACTGAGATGGCCTCAAACCTTCGTAAATATAAATACACTGGACCAGCCGGAGGTAGGCCCAACGCAGCCTCGGACCAGAGTTCACCCAAGACTACCAGTGACGCGGCCCCGCCTTCGCCCAACAAAACCGATACGATGGCGGACCTGAAGGCAGAAGTTCTTCTCGACCTTAAAGCTGATATTTCGGCGGTGATAAAGAAAGAGATGAAGGAGGCCCTCGCGGAAGATTTCAACACTCTCAAGGTTGAAATACAGTCAGTGAAGACGGCATTAATTAATAACACTGCCGCACTTCGTTCGGATATGGACCAAGTAAAAGTGAGAGTTAACGACATAGAGGACGGTCTGTCCGCTTGGTCAGATGAGGTTGTCGCCCTACGAGATACAGTGGCCGAGTTGAAAGCTGAGGTGAAGGCGCTGAAGGGGAAATGTGACGAGATGGAAGGCCGAATGAGGAGATGCAACGTGCGTATTCTTGGAATTCCTGAGTCACAGCCTAGCTCAACTGTGGCGGTGGCCAAAATGCTGAAAGAGGTATTACAGCTCGAGAAGGAGCCGCTGGTGGATCGTTCACATCGCTCACCTGGTCAAAAGAAACCGGACGGAAGGCCCCGAGTGATTGTGGCCAAGCTCCATTACTATCAAGACTGTGTGGAGGTGTTACGTCGGGCTCGTACCCGTGGTCCGCTGCGTTTTTTGGATGCACCGGTTACGATTCTTCCCGACTACACTACTACTGTGGCCAAGGCTCGAGCAGCGTTTACAGGTGTGAAGAGGCTTCTTCGCGACCGAAAAGGAGTGCGCTATGGACTACTTTTTCCGGCACGGCTTCGTATCACACACGGTGAGGAGGACCTGGAGTTTGTTGATCCAGATATTGCCATGAGGTATGTAAAGGAGAAAGTTATTCCAGGGACAGAGGACGAACTATGACTGTGGGGCTGGAACCCTGTTATCTACGTTCTTCTCAGGTTGTATATGTCCTTCTAGTTACCTTTACATGCTGAAGGGTGTTTACTTTTTGTCTGAACATAATCTATATCTCCGGTGTCTTATTGCGCTACTATGCATAGCCTATGTGATAAGTGTCAGTTATGGAGCCATATTCATATTTTCTGTTTGTATC
>CM045464.1:7865757-7892345 GCA_024666655.1 Dascyllus trimaculatus | reverse complement strand
TTTTCTCTCACCTTCCCTTCATCCTTTTCTCTTCCTCCTCCTCTCCTCGTTTGTTTCTTCGCTCCGTCAGGTGGAGGAGAATCGCAGCAGTCTGTTCTTCTTCCTCCTCTTCCTTCGTTTCTTTCCAATGACTCCTAACTGGTTCCTTAACATCACCTGTCCTGTCCTCAACATACCTATGCCCATTTTCTTCTCCTCTGTCTTCATAGGTGAGAACACACACATAAAAACACACAAACAGAAAACAAACAAGCAGATACTGATTATAATAGTAATAATAGTAACACCAATAATAAGAAGATTAAGAACAATAAGAACTTTGTGTATCACCTTTCAAAAACGAAGCTATAAAGTGCTTTAAAATAAAATAGATGTCAAATTAGATGAATAATGAAAACAAATTTGAACAAATAAATAAGATCCTAAACATGCAGTATAAACGAGATAGAATAGTCAAATCAAGATGTTTTCATACAGCAAATCTAAGAGTTAAACCTCTGTAGTGTTATTTGTGGTGTGATTATAGTAATTTATATGTTAGGGAATAAACCCTGCAAAACTTATATAAAACAGTAATTTACTTGACTATAAAAACATGTTAAGACTGAGACCCTACAAAGTCATGACTTATGGAGAATAACCTAATTAGCTGAAACATTGGACGCTTAAATTTAAACAATAATATCGGTATAATGCAGTATTAGTTTGTGATATATCAGTGTCAGTATTGTGTAATGTTTCATTTTCTATGTACAACATGTGAAATGTGCAATATTTCTTGTATCTGGTGCACTATTTCATTATTGTGTCATATGTTTTCAATTTTATTTGCAATATTTTTTTAACATGTATGACTTTAGTACCTCAGAATCATTGCCTCTGTTATTTTTTCTATTCTTACTAAGTAGTAAGCATTTTTAATAATGTCTAGTAGATATATATCCTATGGTTTTCTATTAGGCACTGCATTTATTCTCATGTAATTTGTTTTCTGAGCAATATCTGGCAAAATAATTTGATTGGGGATTAATAAAACTATATACTATCTGAATTTAGTAATATAGCTAGACTCTACGTTATTATAAATTACCGAACATAACCTAAGTAATTTAGATATTTTGGCTAAAACCCTACTGTTATTAATTTAAGGGACAGGCTTGACTAATTCAGAGCTATTTTGTCCTGTTATATTTCTTTTTATTTGCGTCAAGATCACCGAGTTTCTGTTTCCTCCTCCAGGTTTGATTCCCTACAACTTCGTCTGTGTCCGGACGGGCTCCATCCTCTCTGAGATCTCCTCCATGGACGACATCTTCTCCTGGGGGACGCTGGCTCAGCTCCTGGCCATCGCTCTCGCCGCTCTGGTGCCCGGAGCTCTGATCAAACAGTACAGCAAAACCCACCTGAAGGTGGACGGATTGGAGAGCAACGGGACCAGTCCGGCTGAAGTCAGGCAGGACCGGAAGAGGCGATGATTGTGGGGTGAAGAAGGACTCGGTGTCAGAAGAACCGAGGTGGTAAACGAACTCTCCGCTGGGAGGAATGTGACCTTTAATCCACCCCAGGGCTGTGATTTCTGTAAGGTCACACCGGAGGCTCCTCATACTCGGTACGATCCGTCTTCAGATCCTGTTACACCAGATTTTATACCACAGTTTCACAAAGATCTCTCACTACTGACACACAGCTACAGCTTCAGGCGGTTTTCTAAGAGGGCCCCAAAATTTCTTGAACTTACCAAAAACTGTCTTAAAAGTCACTGAGGTTGTTGTAGTGGGTTGTTCTAGAGGGTTGTTCTAGAGGGTTGTTCTAGTGGGGTTGTTGGGTTGTTCTAGAGGGGTTGTTCTAGAGGGTTGTTCTAGTGGGGTTGTTCTAGAGGGTTGTTCTGGTGGGGTTGTTCTAGAGGGTTGTTGGGTTGTTCTAGAGGGTTGTTGGGTTGTTCTACAGGGGTTGTTCTTGTGGGTTGTTCTAGTGGGTTGTTCTAGTGGGGTTGTTCTAGAGGGGTTGTTCTAGTGGGGTTGTTCTAGAGGGTTGTTCTAGTGGGGTTGTTCTAGAGGGTTGTTGGGTTGTTCTAGAGGGTTGTTGGGTTGTTCTAGAGGGGTTGTTCTAGAGGGGTTGTTCTAGTGGGGTTGTTCTAGAGGGTTGTTCCAGTGGGGTTGTTCTAGAGGGTTGTTCTGGTGGGGTTGTTCTAGGGGGTTGTTCTAGAGGGTTGTTGGGTTGTTCTAGAGGGGTTGTTCTAGAGCGGTTGTTCTAGTGGGTTGTTCTAGTGGGGTTGTTCTAGAGGGTTGTTCTAGAGGGTTGTTCTAGTGGGGTTGTTCTAGAGGGTTGTTTTAGTGGGGTTGTTCTAGTGGGTTGTTCTAGTGGGGTTGTTCTAGAGGGGTTGTTCTAGAGGGGTTGTTCTAGTGGGGTTGTTCTAGAGGGGTTGTTCTAGTGGGGTTGTTCTAGAGGGGTTGTTCTAGAGGGGTTGTTGTAGTGGGGTTGTTGTAGTGGGGTTGTTCTAGTGGGGTTGTTCTAGTGGGGTTGTTCTAGAGGGTTGTTTTAGTGGGGTTGTTCTAGTGGGTTGTTCTAGTGGGGTTGTTCCAGAGGGGTTGTTCTAGAGGGGTTGTTGTAGTGGGGTTGTTCTAGAGGGTTGTTTTAGTGGGGTTGTTCTAGTGGGTTGTTCTAGTGGGGTTGTTCTAGAGGGCTGTTCTAGTGGGGTTGTTCTAGTGGGGTTTTTCTAGAGGGTTGTTCTAGAAGGTTGTTCTAGAACAACCTAGTGGGCTTGTTCTAGTGGGGTTTTTCTAGAGGGTTGTTCTAGTGGGGTTTTTCTAGAGGGTTGTTCTAGTGGGGTTGTTCTAGTGGGGTTGTTCTAGAGGGGTTGTTCTAGTGGGGTTGTTCCCATCCCAGTGAAATAATGTGATTAGGATTTGTATTGCAGCTTTAAAATTAATCAAATCACCTTAATAAAAATATCAGATAATTACTTAAAAACAGATTTTTTTTATGTACACTGTAAAAAGTTTATAATTTTTTGAAGAATGTACTGTTATTTTACAGGATTTTACAGGTTTTGTGAAATTACAGGTAATAACTAGTAAAATCACAGAAAAAAATATAGAAATTCACGTTAACTGTAAAGAAACACACCAAAACTATAGATAATGTCCATAATAAATAAAGTAATTCATTCTCTTATAATATGTGACTGTATAAACAGGTTTACTGTATCTAAATCTAGTAAAATATCTTTATTTTACATCTATTAACTGTTATTTAACAGTTTTTGAACACTACTGTATTTTAAAATGATTTGTTTTACGGTGTACAATGAAGCTAAAACTATTGATTATATTCTGCAGATTGATATTTTTCATTAATCGATTCATTGTTTTGTCTATAAAACACTAAGATTCTCAAAGACATGATAACTGTGATGATGTCACGGAAACAATCATAATGTCAGTTTCCATTTCAGGAACAACCAAAGACCGTCGGTTATTCAGCAACATGTTAGTGATGCGTGAGTTTGGTAAAACTGGATGCCTTAAAGTCCGTTGTAGTGATGTTTTTTTAAGTGTTAAATGCCTTTTAATTCTTTCCCTAATGTTGGAATCGACTAAAAGCTGCTTTTATGGTTTGTTTGGAGTCTGGAGTTCTGACTTTGCACGGTGCCGCCAAGAACATGAAGCTTTGAAAGTATGTTGTGTGTAACAGACAGTAGTGTTGAGATACATAAGACGGAGCTGTGGAGAAATCTGACTCTCGTCCTTGCAGATATTTGTTACTGTATGTTCCTCATTTTACTCCACACTCCGGTGTGCATGCAGACCAGTGTTGTTATTTTCTTCTCCTTTGACATGTTTACTCAAATGTTTACCCACAATCTTAATGGAGAAAATGTTGTTGTAGCTTTTAAATGTCTGGTTTTTCCTGAAGCACTTAAACGTGTCTTAACGAAGCAGCAGCTGGATCTCAAATCGTCAAATCGTCAGTGACCTTCTGCTCGACCATCTCTGATCTGCTTGAAACTTTATAATCATAAACTATGGATATTTAAAATGGCATCTGTGAAAGTTTACACTGATATATCAAGTAATTAAACCTCCCGTCAAGTAACTTTTAGCAAGTTTTTTCACACATCGAAATTTAAGGCTACTTTTAAACAGCAACATCTCAGGAACTCCTAAAGATAGAAACCTGAAATTTTCACTGGTATTTCTCGTCATGTCATCGATTCAGAATCTGCAATATTGGACGAGTAGATGAAATGATCTTTGATTGTGTAGCTGCACGTCACAATATTACAAAACAAGTCATGTAGAATATGTTTGTTTTTTTTTTGTCTGCATTTATACTCATCGTTTAACACCACAGAAGGGGGTCAACTTTAATGAGATCAATGAATTTTTAGTCTTGCAGCAAAATATATTAATATTTAGTGCATGTGCGTGACCATCACCGCCCCCCCTGGAGGCTAAGCTGTCATTCTTTATTGAATTTTTATATCATAAGCCAGAGGGGGCAGTGCAAATGAAGGACAGGGCAAGACAAGACGAAACGAACAGGGAGGGTAGAGACGGGCAGTGCTATTTGAATCCTATAAGAGTGCTGTAAAATGCTGTCATTCCCAACAACCGATCCCAGTAGAATATGTTTTTAATATGAAATAGTTAGTCTCACAAATTAAATGTGATTCTGTTGAACTTTCACAACTGACTGAGCAGGTATGAATAATATGATTAATTAATTTAGAAAAGTATTTCATATGTCAAGCTAACATTTCAGAAATATATATATATATATTTTTATAAATATCCCAATTTTGTGCTGTAATTATTAAAATTCAGGCAAATCAGAGATGGTCAGGCAGAAAACGTCCTAAAGACTTGATATGAAATGAACCAGCTGTATTCACAAGTGAGTGAATGAAAGGTGTGATCTTCTCATGGTGGTTTCAACAAACACAAAATCGCATATCTAATTTAAAAAAAAGCCAAAACTTAATGATTTGCTCTAACCAGATTCTGTAGAGTACCCTGAAAACCCCTCTGGGACTAGTTTACTACCTTACTTCTTAGCTGAACTCAAACAGTTCAGGGTAAACACGACTGTTAAGTTACTTTTTAATAGTATTTGAATTTCAGACTGTATTGAGAAGATCACATCTTGTCCTGTTGTTAGTATGGGAGCCGTGTTGTTGCACACTAAATTGTGACTGATATTTATTTTTAAGTCAGTATTTGGTAGAGCAGCGTCTAGAGAATAGTCTTAAATTGTGGCTTTTATTTTTTAAAAAACATGAGTTTGCTCTGGATTTAGGTGAAACTGCAGCACAGAGGGCAGCCTGCTGTATATCTTAAGCGGTATTTCATGGTAAACCTACTTTTAGGATGGTGTTTCGTACATGTATATTGGAACTTTTGCTGCCTCTTGCCCAGGAAAAAGAGGTTTTTAATCTCAGTGGGACTTTCCTGGTTAAATAAAGGTTAAATAAAAATGGAAATGTAGTATTTTTGACATCAAATCATACTGATATTATCTGTTAATCGAGCTGCTCATGACACAAACAGCGGACATGTTCCACTGTTTTGTAAAGAGGAAAAAGATCCAAAGTGCCAAAGTGTTTACTTACTATTCGATAAATTAAGTAAAATATATTTTTTAATCTGTACAGTGCAGTGGTAGTCTTACAATACAGTGCCAAGTAAAAAAAAATGCTGTTGTCGTTGTTGGTATGTTGCTTTTATTTTGAAAGGGCTTCATGTGGGTGGAGGGGGATGTGATTTTTTTGTTCCAAATAAAGATTGTTTGACCAAAAAAATAAATAAACGAATTAAAAGAAAACCTCCAACACTCTTTAAAATCCTTTTCTTTAGTTTAAGATGTGCAGTTTCTTGTAGAATGTCTAAAACTGTAATAAAGTCTTTTTTGGGTCAGTTTAACTGCATCTCCGTCTAAATATGAACTCACAACCAGAATAATTGGATGCAAACTGTATTTTATTTGTGCCTGTGTTACGGTCAAACAGTCATTGACCCTGATTGACTCACAGTAACACACCTAGAACATCCACAGGTACGCTTTCCTTCACACAAACAAACAAACAAACACACACATACACACCACACAGGAACTCAAAGACACTTTAAATTCATGCAAACAAACACACACACCTTCACATTGGTGGCTGATGCAGGCACTCAAAAGGAAATCACATTTTTATCAACTCAGTAAACACAAGGACCTGATGTGAATTGCATGAACTGGTAAGACGTCGGTTAGCAGAAGACGCAAGGATGGAAATATGAGCACATGTAGGTTTGTTGTCCGATGAAAAAATTTAAAAAAAAGGTATTAATACACAAACATCCTCTGTTCGGACATTCTGCTCTTCATGAAATCAACAAATCTGCTCAGAAAACAATGAATATCTGCAGAAGTTTCATGGATATTGTTTAGTTGGACAATAAAAAGATTAAAATCACTCGTGTGCATGTTGACAGCGAGCATCAGCTTCACGTTAATGTGGGTTTTTATGTGCAGATATCACCACCTATGAATCTTCTACCACCTTCGCCAACACACTGTAAACTTCATAGTAATAATATTGCAAATCAGCAGCAACCTAACAGATTAAAAAATAGTTGTAAACAGTTAAGTAGTGTTTCTTCGTGAGCAACGTACGGCAAGCTAACCTGTGAGAAAAGTAGAAGATATCAAGAATGTGATTGTGGCCGAAGTCAAATGCATCTCTAATCTTTAAGGGCCTTCTGCTCGACCATCTCAGATTTCTACTTAGATTTTCTTTAAATCAAAAAATTACAGATATTTGGAATTTTATCTGTGACATCTTAGCATGATACAGCAAACAGTTTCTGAGAGTAGTTTTCATTCCTACTCAGTCTAGCAAGATGAAAATAACTTTTAAAAATGTTGGGACCTCATACTCGATATTAAAATTGCTAGTGTTGTGACATGCAGCTACATTTACACTGAACAAAAATATAAACGCCCCAAGTGAAATATTGATGCCACATGAAGTGCACCACCCAAAGTGAGCGTATACTGTCTGGTACTTGTACAAAATGGATATTTCTCTTGATTTCTGTCCCAAATTTGAGTCCACCACTGCCTCAGTGATGCATTAATTCCATTCAGTCCATGGGTGTGGCATATCCAGACGCTGCTCCAACACAATGAGCAGTACTCAGACACTCCTTATACTGGGGAAAATAAAAGGCCACCCCAACATGTCACATGTTGACCAAAGCAGCAACGCCTCAGATGACTCCGGTCATGAGGGAACATGTCATTGGCATGTTGGAAGCAGGAATGTCCACCAGAGCGGTCGCTGTGCAGCTGAATGTTCACTATCAGACGATAGGACGGTTAAGAGTTGGCTTCGAACAGACGGGCAGTACTGCAAATCCACCTCATCCACGTCGGCCACGTGTGACCACCCCAGCACAGGATGGCCACATCCGGCTTGTTGCAGGACCGTCTCAGACCAGCGACACGTACAGCAGATGAAACCTTTGGTCTGACAACAGACGCATCACACCAACATGCCAATGACACGTTCCCTCTTGACCGGAGTCGTCTGAGGCGTTGCTGCTTTGGTCAACATGTGACATGTTGGGGTGGCCTTTTATTGTCCCCAGTATAAGGAGTGTCTGAGTACTGCTCATTGTGTTGGAGCAGCGTCTGGATATGCCACACCCATGGACTGAATGGAATTAATGCATCACTGAGGCAGTGGTGGACTCAAATTTGGGAAACTAATCAAGAGAAATATCCATTTTGTACAAGAAAGTATACGCTCACTTTGGGTGGTGCACTTCATGTGGCATCAATATTTCACATGAGGCCTTTATATTTTTGTTCAGTGTAGTTTAGAAAATATCCCCAGTTGACTTCTGTTTTATCATTTTTTGTTACTTTGTGCTAAAAAGGGGGGATTTTTGTAAAACGGCTTCAGTTTTTTTCCATACTTCACCCATAAGCAGAGATCATTTGATCTGCTTGTCCAGTGTTACAGATTTTGAATCAATGCATTGATGACAAGTCACAGTGCACATTTCAGGTTTTTATCTTTAATAGTTCCTGAAATGCCGTCGTTCAAACCGCCTCAAATTTTAACACGCGAAAAAAATAGCGCTGAAAGTGGGTTAACAGGATTAGAACTCTGGTAAATCAGGGATGGTCGAGCTGAGATTAATGATTTGGTGATTTGAGATGGTGTGACGTATAGATGTGTAGTCACAACAGCTACATGCGTTTGTGTCCAGATTCAATTCAGTTCCCAAGAAATAAATCAAGCTAGAACCAGATTTGAGTAGAAAAGGCATCTGTCTTAATTCTCCATACTGGTTGAATGAATTCATGTAGTAACAAGATCAGTCCCGAACAAATGTTTCAGATTGAAAGCGGTGACACAACTACAAGACGCAAAGATAAACATCTTCTGCAGCATCATCACAAGACAAATATCCAGTGAGTTGCATAATTCAAAAACGTGGAGGATGGTATTATTCAGTCAGTGCAAAAGGTTCAGTGCCGAGCAGGAGTCTGTCCTGCTCTGAGTCATGCAAGTAGTCAGCGTAGACCGGAGTGGCTAAAAGACACAGCGTGCAAAGTAATAAAGTTCTGAAGTAGCAGGCAGATTCTGGATGATTTCATCTGAAAGAAAACTCGACAACATTAGGGGTTGACCGAGTATCGGTTTGGCCACATATCAGATCAAGGGATGCTAATTTTCAGGTATTTTGTTAACAGATAGTTGGCATCAATCGGTAATTGATTAACTTTCTAAAATAAGTAACGTCGACTGAATAATATTCCAAGTGCAGATATTTTTAATCTCAAACACGTGACATTCGCCACAAAAGCAGGTTTTATTATCCATTTGGCTGTAGGGAAGCTGTCCTTATAGACTTATGCCCATCCATTAAGTGTAAAATCTAGCCAGCAGTCATTAACCGCCACAGAATTCTCTGTCATGGTGGCCCGTTGCTAGCTAAGCTCCCACCACTTGCTCTAAGTTATGAACAGAGTCAGCATAGGTCAAAGTGGTTAAAAGAAGCATGCTAAATAATAAAATGCTAAAGTAACAGGCCTGACAACATTAAGGGTCAACAGATTTTCGGTTTGGTTGGTTTATTATTATAATTACTATTATTTTTATTGTTATTATCGGTTTTGATCAGATGCAGACTCTGACATGAGGCCATTAATCACCACAGAAGTCTTTGTCATGGTGCCCCATTGCTAGCTAAAAAAAAGTGGGCTTTATTAGCTGTTTGGCTATAGGGTCGTTGTCCTTGGCGACTGGACAGATTATGAATCAATAATCGATGAATTGTTAAAACAAATGAAGTCTTGTGAATATTATCAAATGGGCATAAAGACCTATTTTTAATAAACACGTGACAGTCAACATAAAAGTGAGTTTTATTAGCTAGCTGGCTATAGGGTAGTTGTCTTAGGCGCGTCTTCTGATCATTAGCTCTGGCCAGAAGTCATTAACAGTCACAGAAGTCTCCATCATGGTGCCCGTTGCTAACTTAACACCCACAATGATCTCTGCTTGCCAATAGGGAACTCCCTGCAGTCCAAGTGACCGTTAGCTTTGCTCGTGACTCCACCTGGTGGAACAACCAGGTACTGCAGCTAATCTACAACACATTTTCTGACATCAGTGACCTTCATTTTCTGCCTAATCAGTTAACGCATTTTAATTGGTCCACCTATTATTAGAAAATAATCAAACTAATATCCATACTGGATCGGATATTCAGCACTTTTTTCCAGTTATTGGCATCTTTATTTTGTGCTACTTTGGCTCTGACGCAGTCCTATCTGATTTGTTATGTATCGCAAGTAGTAGCCTATCAACACTGACGGATGAAACTGGACAAGTTATCTTTTAATTTAACATCAATAAATGAAGGCATTTCAACAAAATTATTCTAAATTTTGACACTAAGATTTTCATTTTTATCTGCAGGTATCGGTTATTGGTCTTCTTGGTTACTCATAATTGGCATTTGCCTTGAAAAAACAAAAACAAACAAACAAAAAAAAACATATCAGTTGACCCCTAGACAACATAAAAACATGTCAAGAGAATGTCGTAGGCTGTCAGTGAACAGTCCCGTCAGTTTGCTGGTCTGATTTTAGTGTTTTCTCACGACTGGCTCGCACATAATTAATGTTTTAAAGGATGACAGGCTGATGAATGGCGACTTGTCCTTGAAAAAAAAAATACTGTGTACACATGAATCCACTGGTGCACAGCAACCCAGATGAAAATAATAATAATAATGACCTTGGACGGTGATTCAATCCTGTGACTCAAATCAAAAAGCCATCCAAGTTCAGAGCAGTGGAGAAACAAAACAAACAGAGAAAGACTGGTCTGAAGTCAGGAGGGGTCATGTTCCAGCAGGGGGCGCTTGTTGATCCTTTAACTGACTCCAACCATCTCTTTAAAAGCAGCCTCTCGGTCGGTTCAGCTACAATTCTCACATTTCTGCTGCAGGATGAAGGTTGAGAGGAGAAGCAGTCGGAAATGGCCGAAGACAAATGTCCGTCAAGGCAATCATCCATCAAATGTTCCACTTAATATCATCCCTTCGGGCGCAAAAGTGTCACAGTACTGAGAAATTGTGGATTTCTCATCGAATCCAGAGTCAGTATTTTTTTTTTCACTGTCAAAACCGGACAAACTGCACCATAAGGCACTTCCGCTTTGGCGTAACTCAGCCATAGTGGTTGCCGCATGTTACCTCCGAGCTTGTTCACCCTCTTCCTCCGTTTCGTCCTCGACCCGTATGAAGCGGTACAGCAGGGTCGGTTCGTCCCTGAAGCTGTGCTCTCCTGTCAGGTGATCCAACACTCCTCCCTGCTGAAGACGAGCGCCGTAGAGTTCGGCCTCGATTCGTCCGGCGCAGAGGCCTCGTTCAAGCAGCCAGTCCACCAGGTCGCTGCCTCGAAACGCGATTGGGGTCAAACCATGCTGGCTGTCTGCTTGGTTGGACTGAAGTTGGGAAATCTGCTCCTCGGGTGCATCGGGGTTGGGAATATGAGCTCCGTGTTTATTCTCAGACTCTTGGCGAAGTTGGGATGGAGGCGAATGTTGGCCAGTAAATTCATCTGGACTGTTATTTTGGCGAGTCGGCTGCTCGTGGCTCAGTCGCTCCTGAAGGGGTTGACGGGAAGGGGAATGTCTCGAAACGCCACCATCGGCCTCCTGCCCTCCTCCAAACCTGTTACTATCAGAGGAAGGATTCACCTGTCGACGCATTCACACTCTCCCCTGAGCCGCTAAGGCCAATGACGAAAGAGAGAGGAGGAGGGGGGGAAAAAGGGGGCAGGCAAAGGAAAAATAAAGGAAATATGAGGGGAAGCAGGGAAAGGATTAATAAAGAAAAGAGAAGGGAAATGTCAGGAGAAAAGCAAAGAAAAGCACCCAAGTCTCACAAAAGTCAAGAGTTTTAGTCGAATGTTAGCAGAGTTTTGTGGTAGATAATTTAACATTTGACACCTAAAACAAATACAGCAAGTATAAATGCATGACATGAGTGGACTTGAATTTAATTTAAGAAAAAGAACCGGTCGGTGGAGAGGAAACTCCAGTAAATGCAGCAAAACAGATTAACAGATCGACAACATGCAGAGAGGATTCAGAGAAAAACAGCAGTAATTTGGACAGAGTCAGAATTTATCATGCAGGGACCAAAACAGAAGAAAACCAAAGGTGGACTAAAAGATACAGCGTTATTTTTTCCCCACATGCTGAACTCAAACGTATTCATCCTTTGACAGAAAAAAAATTATTACAAGCTGATAATTTTAGATCATAGATGTGTGGTTTCCAATATGAAGATAAAATTGAGAGTATGACACATGCAAATGCACCGACAAACACACAACTAGTATTCATACCTGCGAGTGTGCACGATGTCTTGCACACACTGGTCTTTGTGGTAGCGGACGAACTGAGTGCAGGTGAGTCGGACCTCTTCTGGTACAGCTGAAGGACTCAGATCCTCAGTTTCTCTGCCCTGCCACAGGCTGAGCAACCTGAACCAGACAAAAAACATTCTTATACAGCCGATTTCAAATGTTGAATGTGACGGACAAGTTCCTGAAGTCTCACCTCTTCTTGAAAGGCAAGATGATGAGGTGTCTGTCCAGACCAAAAATCCCAAAGGACAGGAACCCCTGCAACAGAAAGAAGGAGAAAAAATTAACTTAAATAGCAGCTCAATAAAGTAGTCCCTCGCTATATCACAGCTCACTTTTCGTGGTCTCACTGTATCGCAGATTTTTAAATTGTATATAAAATCTGTAGCGTACAGCAGATGAGTGGACGCATGTATGGAAAACTCAGCTACGGCCGCTTCCTCTTGATCTAGTCGGTCTCTGATTGATCGGCGGTGATGGAAGCCAGCCAGAACCTTTGGTCCCACACGGTGAGTGTTTACTGGAAATGACCGTCAGAGAACCGGTGACAGTCTGTAGGATTACCGTAACATCACCATCAGTTTCCCGGTAGGTAGGCAGCCGGACGTCCTCGGTGTCGGTGTGTTTAAAATACGGCAGAGTTTTTCCCAAGTGGGCGTTTCAAGTGGATCGCTGCGTCGCTTGTTCCATTATCAGACACGACTGTAGAAGCTCCTCTAGATGGAAGGTTTAAGAGTGTAGGAAGGGTTTATAAGAGTGTGGGAAAGGTTAATGACAGTGTGGGGAGGGTTTATAAAGCCTTAATATATATATGTCCACCCATCCATCCATTATCTATACACCGCTTAATCCTCTGTAGGGTCATGGGGGGCTGGAGTCTATCCCAGCCGACTCGGGCGAAGGCAGGGGACACCCTGGACAGGTCACCAGCCTATCACAGGGCTACATATAGAGACAGACAACCAAGCACACTCTAATTCACACCTACAGACAATTTAGAATCATCAATTAACCTCAGCATGTTTTTGGACTGTGGGAGGAAGCCGTAGTAACCAGTGAGAACCCACACTGCACAGGGAGAACATGCAAAGTCCACACAGAAAGATCCCAGGCGTCCTAACCAGGACGTGAACCAGGGATCTTCTAGCTGTGAGGCGACACTGCTAACCACCGAGCCACTGTGCAGCCCCCTTTAAATATATATAAATGATAAAATAAATATAAGGTCGCTACTTAACGGATTTCGTCTATCGCGGGGAGGTTCAGGAACCAAACCCCCGCGATAGACGAGGGATCACTGTACATGCATTTTGAACCTTTAACAGCTCACGTGGACACAGACACAATGTTTGTTTAGTTGCAGGTAAATAATAAATGTGACCTTAAAGATGAAAGTTTCTCTGGTGGTGCTGTAGAGCCAAAATATAAAAATTGTGCCACCGATATCAGAAGTACATGGTCCATGGACAGACAGAGGAAACACAGTGGTACCTGTCCATAGTTGGCCACAGCACAGAAGAACTGCAGTTCGAGGTAAAGCCTTCCTGGATCTTTGTTGAACAGCCACCACAGACAGCTGGACAGGTTCTACAGACAGACAGACATCAATCAGGCATCAGGGCTTTATTTACGTCCAGCTTCCCACATCAGATTTATACAAGATCATATGACAGCCGTTGCTGCTAGAATCACAATCCACAACTTGAATCCCATTTTCTCTAATTATGCAGAGACACTGGGTTTCCCACCTGATCAAGAGCCTCTCATTTACTCGCACAATAAGAAACCTACGGAGTGTTTTATTCTCACCGCCAGCAGGCTGACGAAGAGCAGCAGACAGAGCAGAACGTGTCTCACTGTCTGTTTCTCATCGGTGGTTTGAAGTCCAGGTGGAGGCAGATTCAGCGGCTGCTCAGAGGAGGAAGAGCTCTGCTGCTGCTGGCCGTCACACAGCGCCCCACTGTGGCCTGGAGAGGAACGGAAAATCTCTGTAGGTACTTTTAAAAATAAAGTAAACTTCTAAAATCGTAGAATTTACAGTAAATATTATGGTGTGAATTTTAGGTTCTGAAGGTGTAAAATAAACCTGGATTCTTCAGTTTTTTTATACAGACTACTGTTGGCTTGATGTAGATATGTTTCGGACAAAAATGAAGCTCAAAAATCCATTCATGTCAAAGCGAAAACAGATTTCTACAAAGTAATCTGAATTCATTAAAAATAAATTTAAAATAAGTCAGTTTTGAATATGATTTAATGTTGAAAAGCCACAAAAAGGAGAACCTTCAGAGAGATGAATGCTTTTTATAGGCCTCATGAAGTCACAACCCACTCTAAATGGATGAATAATTGGATTACATTAGTGTTCGTTACCTGTGCTGTTTGTGTGGTCCCTCTGAGTGCTCGCTATCATGTCAGGTATCGGCTGGATGGGAGAGAAACTGTGGAGATCTGCACAAAAAACACAACACAAACAGTAAACACATGAACTATACATCAGTTACAGACTCATTTCAGCTCCTCTAGAGTCAATTTTAACACGTTCAGGTGATGTGAAGCTACCTGAGTTGATGCTGCAGGCAGGTGAAGTTGCCGCCTGCGTCTGTTGTTGTTGTTGTTGTTGTTGTTGTGTTGTTGGTGGTGGATCCTCCAGGCCAGCAGGGGCCCTCAGCTCGTCGTTGACGCCCGTTACAGCAGCTCTGCTCAGGGCCTGGTAGCCGCTCTGCTCCCTGTCGCCCTGACTGAGGCCCATCAGAGAAATCGCACCGAGGACCAGGCTGACGGAAAGAACCACGGCTGTGCTGATTATCTGGAGCGGAAGAGAATAAAATAACACTTTAAACAGTTGAGTCAGGTGTCTGAAATCTGCTGTTGCTCAATGGAGGCTCAGAAAGATAAAACTGATCTAACTCTCTAGGAACAATCTGAACACCTTAAAAGACTTAACTAAAACACTTCCAATAGCTTTAAGCACATGTTTAACAAACAATGTTCGTCAGTTGAGGCTTAGAAGGACAAATTTACACCAATGTTGGGCTCGAAACCACAACCCTGACTCTGGTATTTGTAAAAAATACTCAAATTAAAGGTCTCTAACAGATTTAAATTGGACTTCTGTGGTTTTAAATTAGTGTTTTTGTAGAAGAATTTCATTGTGATCCCAATAATAAACCTGAACTTGGAATAAATAGAGCAGAAGGAAGAGCGAAGATGGAAGATTTTCCAACCTGAGCTCTGCCATAGAAGAAGGCCGAGTCAATGGTTTCAGTCCTTTCTCCTGATATCAGAAGACCTCCGACCATCAGGAAGGGAACTCTGCACGCACAGAAACAGTATTCAGGCAAACAAATTCCACACACTTTCCTTAATCATGTAAAGCAATGATATGATAAAACGTTGTCGCTTAAACAAAGAAAGATTTCAGTAGTTTCAGTCCCTCATTTAAGGTGTCAGGTTTGCCGACTTACCCCCAACCCAGAATCATGAAGACTCCCGGTCGGAGCCTCAGCAGATCATCTCTGCTGGTCAGAGCCAGACACAGAGGAATTAAACCTGAAACAGACAACACATGCAAACATCGGTGTGTAGGAAAACATGTTTTATGTCAGTATTTTGGTAGCTGATTTGTAAGTTCTGCTAAATGTTGTCTGACTGATGAAAACTGAGGTGTGTTTAAGAACTGACCTGTCCAGATGTAGGTGCTGTACAGAGACCCATAGAGCAAAGTGAAGGTGAGAATCTTTCCGACTAGATTATCCTCCTGCTTCACCAGGAAGTTCCACAAGATCATACTGACACACACCAGGAACTGCAGGGTGAAATACAGAAGGTTCAGATGGAACATGCGAGGTGCTCAGTTCACATTTCATAGATTAATGAATAGAGAGAACAAAACAGGCCTAAAAGTATCATCATAATAAACATGACCTGTGTTTTAATCAGAGTGACTGACCTGAGCCAGGAAAAGATTTAACACAAACAGGTGAGGAAGTCTGTTAAATTTTCTGCTGAGCAGCATCACCGCTATGGTCCACACCTGAGAGAAGACATAGCATCACAATTTGTTTGTTTATGTTTGGGAAAACACTCATTTACAATCTGCCACATGCACATATTTCAGCAAACTTTATGTCCTGAAACTCTGTCTCCTGCTATTAAGTCACCTAACATGATAAAATATGACAGCCTTTTGTTTCTAAATCATGTTCTCATTCTTTTATGACCAGATTTTCAGTATAATCCTGTCCAACAAGTGGACGGTATTTAAGAAAACAATGGTCTCTTTCTGTAAGCTGCTATTTTATATAGTTTCTGTCGGGTTTTAATGCCTAAAATGTAAAGTATTGAGGTAAAAACACACCAGAATTAACACTATAGGGTCATAACTGCAGCTTTTAAACTAAGCTGTTTTACTGGAAAGTCCTCTGGTGCAGCGGCTGTAGTTTTAAATGTGCTTCATATAAAAAACAGTGACTTTACTTGACTTATTCTGCGACGCGTCAACACCTACCAGCGCTACGAGGCTGACGATGCTAATGTTGAAGCTGACGTTTTCCAGCTCCGTCACCAGCGGGGTTGGATCCATTAGAGGGATTGTTAACAACCAGGCTGAGACGTACATGATGGGTGCAGACAGGAACGTACTGATGACCATCCCTGAGGTTACCTACAGAAAGGACGGAAAGGAAGAAATTTATAAGCAAATTCACATAATCCATAGTTTTTCTTTACTTACTTCTTCCTTTTCTTGATGAAATGTTACATTCAAACTCTCAATTCTAACAAAATTAACTAATGTAGTCAGGTTCAGAGGCCTAAAACACTGCAAAAATTCAACATCTTTCCAAGTTTATTCGTCTTATTTTTAGTCAAATTGTCTCAACCCACTTGATTTACTAGTAACATTTCAGCAACATGGAGGGACGTGTTTTAAGACAAGGCATCTTAAATGTCTTGTTAAGTCAAACAATCTTGAAATTATCTTGTTTTAGTTGTATTTTACAAGAAAGCAAAGTTCATTTCATTTCATACATGTTTCAAGCTGAGCTGTTGTTGTTGAGATAAATAATCTGGATTTAAGAAATAAAGTAAATGCATTTTATTGGAAAATCACCAATTCATATCAGAAAACAGCTGCATGTGGAAAATGTGTTAAAAAAAACAAAGCAAATGTCTGCTTTTGAGTTAAAACACCTCCTTTTGGGCGTAGCTGGCTTCACCTAAAATACAACACCTTCAAATGCTGTCAAACACCACTAAATATTAGGATTTCTAGCCAACTGTGAGAAGACATTATATCTCAGAATGCTTCAATTAATCTGTGTGATCTTATTTCAAGTACAAGATGGTCTTAAATCTAGAGAAGAGCCACAATAATACAACTAAAATAAGTTGAATACATCTCAAATTAAGAAGTTGACATTAAACTTATTAAAGCAAACATCTATTTAATTCTTTATCATGTCTGGTTTATTCTGAGACACCTCAGCTTGACAATGCTGCTAAAATATAGCTTAAAATAAGTTTTCCCTGCTAAATTTAAGACCTCAATATTCTAAATATCATGTCTTATTTCAAGAAATCTTACCAAGGAATTTTTCACTTGTTCTACTGGCAGATTTTTTCACTTATTTCAAAGTAAAAGTGCCTTGAAGTAAATTTTTTTCTTGTTTTGGGAGGGGCATTTTTTACAGTGTAGGTTGTGTTTCGACTTGCTGTGACACAATTCAGACTTTCTGATCACTAACTAAAGTAGAGGAATGTGAGTGGGCAAACTTAAAGCGATGAATAGTGAGTGTTGTATATGCAACTGAATGGTCTATTACTGCCAGAAAATCAGAATTTTCTAGTCTTTGCATGTGTGTGTGTTTGTGATCCTGTTCTGGCTTAATCTTGTCATGTGAACCGGTCAAGAGACAGATGCTGATCTCGTGGATTTGACACGCCACGGTCATGCATTTCACATTTTACAGTGCTTCAGACGTTCTGCCGTTTAAAGTAGCATCAGTACATTAGGAGAACGTACCACCTCTAACTCCATGTTATAGTGTGCAGCGTAGATCGCCACGCTGGGCGCAGTTGGGAAGACTCCATACAAGAAAGCAAAGTTGGACAAACTGGTGTGGTTGGCACTGGTGCTGTTCACTCCCACGTCCAGAATATCCACCATGTCTTTGCAGACCAGCGGCATTATCAGGCTGGAGAGGCGACATAGAGGGAGATAGAAAAAATAAAATATGGAGCTGTGTGATTACCCTAAAGCTACAAGTAGTTCTGGTCTGAAACACCGAACAGTTTCCACAATTATTAAAACTTCTAATGTGGTTTTTAGATGCAACAGCGAGCTCAATTTGTACATTAGTTATTAAACAAACGCAGGCAACAACTACTTCCTTCATGAAGCTCACAAGTTGTTAGTTTTAGCTGGGAATATCTTCAAGGAGAAATCATTTTAGAAGCATAACTTGGAGACTTTGGTGAGGTATCAGCCTGCATTTCAGTACATAGAGAGATATTCTTCCCCACTTAGGGACAGAGATGTAAAAGCTTGAGTCTTTGTTTATGTCTGCTGTCATACAGACGTCGTAAAGGGAGAGCAGAATACTGGGCGCGCAAATTTAATAGTTTTCTAAATCAATAATTAGCAGCCTCATCATTGTAATATCACAACTTGAACACAGCAGATGCTTGTCCTAGATAAGTTTTGCTATTTACATCCTTGGACACACACACTCTTTGTTACATGTGTCCCTGGGATATTAAAATCTAGCTGTAGTCCATCCTAGCTCCTTCAAAAACATGTCATTAGGCGTCACAGAAGTCTTTGTCATGGTGCCTGCTGCTAGCTAACGCCCTACTGGAGCGATACAGTAAGCTTTTCAGTCATCAAGCATACACACTGGATAGATTCTATTAACTTTAAAGTACTTGAAGCGTGTAGAGTCATGGAAAATGGTATCAGAGTGGGACTCAGTGCCGGAAAATGCTAAATATTAAATGACTCAGACTGGATCGGAGCAAAGAAACTTGAACAGGATGCCTCTACTAATGGACAAATAATTAAAAAGCACATTTGAGTATAATGGAGTCCAACCCTGCCACTAAGCTAAGACCACAGCCCTCATCTTCTACCACACAAACATATACACTCCATCAGACTCTTCACTTACAGTTTGGCTGTGATGAGCAGAATCAAGGCAACTCCAGTGTCTCTGGTTAGTTTTCTGAGCTGACCGACCTGCAACAGAAACACACAGCTGATGATCTCCTTTATGGTTTACGCGTGTTGAAAACTAAGTTAGGTAAAATAGATGATACATTTGGCTTTAAAAACAAGACAGTAACTCACCATAGTGAGGCCGAGGTAAAACAGCGCTGCCCCTCCGAAAGAGTTGGCCAGACCGTCTATGAACTCTGACAGCACAGCAGGGATCCGCTGACCCAGAGCAAAGTGGGAGATGATTCCTACTATGACCATGAACACTATCGGGTTCTTCATCACCTGCAGGAGTGACAGGCAGTGTATTAGAAAGAATGCAGACAACAAAAACTCCTATCCTGAATCAAAATAGTCTTGCTTTGCCAGACCATTCTGCAGCACATACAGGTCTGACCGCATCACTCTATCAATCTGCACACAGGCAGTGGAAGGGAAGGACAAAGGTGGTTGAAATAAACAGCCAATAGCAGGTTTATAGCTGCATCCTGAACTTTCAAATCTAACTTAAGGCCAATTCAAGCTTTCTGCGTCCCCAAAGGTCTACAAGGTTATCATCCACACAAGTCTGCAGACATCCGTGTGCATCCCGAAATCTCTGAATGTGAAGTGCAGGAAAGCAAATGCCTGTTATGAGGATAGACTGTAAGAGGAGATTCTACATCATCCAGACCTGTTTAATTTATTATTTAAAGAGTTATAATCAAAGCAGTTGCTGCTGGACTTTGGAGGGACATGTTTTCTCCATTGACGGAGCCCAACACAATGAGAAGGTCTATAATCTCCAGAAATCTTATGCTATGTTCACCGACTATACCGAGAACTACTCAGAAATATTAACACAGACAGGGTGTTACAGTCCAGTCCATTACTAGCTGCTATATCCTGTAAAACAGACTTTGAGAAACATTCACAGGAGCCCAGAGTGTCTTTCTGTATATGTCAGCATACCACAACGATGTTTACCGATTGTAATGTGAGTAGAATCACATGTGTGTCTGCAACAACCATGCAGAAACCATGAATTGGCCCGTAATGTTTTGGAAAACGCAGAAATCTCTACACGTGTGCCAAACTTGTCCGAAGCAGCTGTATATGCAGTACCTGTAAGACTACAACTCCCAGGATGCCAACAGTGCTGTGCTGGGAATGACTGGCCTGCCTCCATCTCTGCACCTCACAAAGAGCGAAGCCGATGGGGTTGAGGAGCATCAGGGAGACCGGAGCAACCAGATAGATGTACTGGAGGTATTCTGGATATGTGCTGCGATACAAAGCATCGACTAGGGAAGAAGGGACAGAGAAAGAACGTACTCTTTGTGTTAATTACAGTATTTTTCTCCAGTGATAACTTGTATGAGTAGTTAGTCAGTCCCTCCAGGAATTTGCGATGTTGCGATCGCAACAATTAATACAAATTCAACCAATCTTTGTGAATTCTGCGCGACCTTGCAATTTTGTCCAATCACTGCCACTTTTCCGCAATTTTGTCCCGCCTCCTGTGAGTTCCACCAATCACAGCAGTCCCCAGCGCAAACGTAATGCAGGTACGTCACTGAATTCACTTCTTTGATTATGGTTTGAAGACAAAGATACGTATGCAACAAAAACCACTGCAAAACAATTCCCTGATGTTCTTCACCAAAGCGGAGCTAAACTGTTTTCACCCCGTGGAATATTGAGGTGGAACACAAACCAAAACCATCCACTGACAAACACTTTTCTACCGTAAACATATCAGGAGAATGGGTGAAACCAGCGGACCACAGACCAGACAAACCACCGTGATGAAGCTGTTGCATCCAGATCTGTGGCAGCACTGAAACAATGAAGGTCAGTTAGATTAATTAACTGACGTGACGAGCTGTGAGCGTGTGTGTGTGAACACGCGTGTGCCAGGATGTGGAATTAACTTTTTAAACCTTTAAAATTTTTAATGAATTATACAAAACAAAGAAAAAAATGCAACTTTTGGACAATTTTTTACCGTCTCCTGCAATTTTATCGCAACAAATACGCTTAAAACATTGCAACTTACATCGCAATTTTTTAGAAAAGCTCCCGTGAATTCAGACATTTTAGGAGGAACAATCTTGAAAAACGCCCAAGAAATCCTGGAGGGACTGGTTGGTGTTCAGTCGCCTTACCTATTGGGTATCCCAAAGCAAAGTCATTACTCTGAGTAGCAAAGATGGCGTACAAACCAGCTTTACTGTATCTGCTGTCTGGACTGGCCACCATCAGTGTCAGAACACACACCAGCACAAACACCGTCACCTACACACAGGAGAGCAGCTTTACAAAATCACACTTTACTTTTCTGGAATCGTCTCAAACATAATCCTCTCATATTGTAAAAGACAGGTGGTGGAGACCAACCTTGGTGACCAGGACACTCCAGAGAAACGCCCATATGACGTTTCCAAAGTCCAACAGAACCATGTTTTTAAAGAGCAGAGCTGGAAGAGCAAACTTAGACACGAAGTTCCCCAAACCCTTCGCCTGGGTCTCAGTGATGATATCGGCCCTGTGGGGAGGAATCAAAGGGAAACGCGCATGAAAGCTACAGTGGCTGTCGCTTTGTATTATCATTCAGCATCTCTAGATTTAATGCAGAGTCACATGATGGTGCCTGCAGAACTGAGGAAGGAAATTTGCCATCTTGATTAACCTCAATATTTGATCTCTACAAGCACTTTGGGGGTTGAAATTTAAGGTGAACTACAGATATTCTGGGGCAAGAAAACACCGCCAGTTTAATTTCTTTTATTAGCTAAACCCACAAATATATAAATTAGAATTGAAACACCTGGAGATCAGACACCAGCACGTCACTGTTTTCCCCCCACACCCCTACCTGCCGGCGATATAACCACACAGTATGATGCCAAAACACTCGAGGAGAGCCGGGAACAACTTGTCGATGGACATGTGGGGTCCCGCAGCAGAACCTGCCAGGGTGCTATGGGAGATGTTCTTCCCATGGATCAGCACGTAGCTGTTGGCCGTCTCCATGGCGACGATGGGATGGCGGTCAGAGGGGTCAGGGGATGAATATTAGCAGTCTGGAGGAAGACGAGGAGGGGAAACAGTCAGAGGCAGAGACAGAAAAATACAGTTTAACAACAGATAGAGTAAGGGTGATAAGGGTAAAGCTGATGTATAATTTCCAAAAGATATGAAGACTGACTATTTTCACCTTCTGAACCTCAAAACTCACCAGCAGGCATTAATAAAGTTACTATTTATCTGACAATAACGGTAAATACAGAGAGAATAGTAAGATTTTCACCTTTTGATGGTTTATGACATGCGGTTCTGATGAAAAGTTATTCAAATCTAAGCCTAAAATGATGAAAATTCAGTTTATTTGTAGCTTTCCTTTTCCCCTTGGGAGTCAAAATCTCTTTTATCTCCACATCTCATTAAAAAATAGCAAAATTATACCGTTAAGCAAAGCCAGAAGCTTTAAAAACAGAAAAAAATATTGGATTTTCAACTTCCAACTGTTCTTGATCTACTCATCTGTGAGGAACAGTTGCAGCTGGGAAATCAGCCAAACCTAAGCCTAATATTGTTATACTTAATCAAAATCTCTTTATTCTACATGCCTTGTTTTAAAATTTGCCAAAAATAAACTGCACAGTACAGATTCTGTCAAAACATCCAGCACCGTGAAGGCATTAGCGACTCAGCTGTGGGCAAACTTGGACAAATCTCAGTTTAAAATCAACATTTAATCAAAATCACTTTTTTTTCCTTCATGTGACATTTAAAAATTTGCCAAAAATAAATAGTTTGCACTAATGAGATTCTGTCAAAAACAAAAAAATCTGTGCTCCTCAGCTCAAATGTGAAAGTATTAGTGGCTCGTATGTGATGAACAGACATGTGGGAAAAATTCAGAGAGTTCTTGGTTGAACTGCAGGCGGTGTTTCAAACAGAACAGAGGAAACAAGCATGGAAGCCAAATTAAGAAGTCAGTAATAAAATATTTATAGTATGTAGAGTCACTATTTTCTCCCAAGTGTTGGTAACAGCTGTGGGCACTTGGGAAAATGTTGTACATGCCAGTTTTTTTTAATTCTTGTAAAAATTAGTAATAAAAGAAATCAAACATTTCCCCCTTTTTATGGTTTATTGCATTAGAAGTTTGCTATACTGCATAAGAGACATTTCTGAGCTCCCTCTCCTTCTAGGCATGGTTGTTCTGTTTCCATAGAGGTGCAGGACTTGATATTGCAGTGAAAAATGAGCCCACAGTGAGTAAAAATGTGACGGGAGCAGGAACTACTACGTGGAGATCAGAGGGTTAACATGAGGAGGAAGCAGGAGGCTGGTTGAGTCTCTCAGGACGCCCAGAATCTCTAGTTACGCATCTGCATTGACATTAGCTGTGTTAGCTCAGTCGGTTCAGGCTGCTACACTCACTGACAGCTGATTTACACAGTTTAACGACACTGCAGCGACATAAAACCGGTGTAAGGTGACGTTTTGAGAAGCTAGCAGCAGCTTTGTCACCGCCAGCTGACCGTTAGCGTTAGCATGGGTGCAGGCTAAAAACAAATCAGAGGGCGCGGTGAGAAATACCTCCCACATCTGGCTTCTTTAAATAAAAATACTCCATTTAAAGTTGCATTTCTTACCTGTGTGTCTTACACGACCATCTTTATCCAGGATAGTGACGGATTCATCGGTGTCGTTTGGTGTTAAAGCCCGTGTTTTTACCGTTTGGTGCTTTGCTCTTGAATCTGACAGCTGCCGAGAGTGGCGACGCCTTTTAACGTGATTGACAGCCCGGTCAGCCAATCAGCGCTGAGATACGCTTCAAACGCGGGTTATGATTGGATGAAAAATTTAGCGGTGTGCTACAGCATTAAATCAATGGACCTCAAAGCTCATGATGTGTGGCTTAAAAAATAAAATAAAAACTATTTTTTAAAAAAAATGAAAAAAGCATATTTTAATATTTTACATCGAATTTACCATGCCAAAGAAGATTTAATTTAATCTTACTTTGACTTTAAAGTAGCATATATAATTTACCCAGTCAAATAAAATTAATTTAATTTAAATAAATGTAATTTCATTTACTCTATTATTGGATCAACATATTTTACTATACCTGTGTTTTGTTTTAGTTTTTTGTTGTAGTTTTTTTGCAACTCAAGCAGTAACATTTATTTCACTGATTATTCAAATTATATATTATTAGTATATTGTGTGCTAATGTACAGATTTAATGTCATGTTATATTTTTTATGACATTTATATATTTTTAATAAATATTTTTATTTTTAATTATTTTATTGGAAGGTTAAAGGGACAAATGAACCCCTCTGGTCTGCACAAAGTTGCTCTTTATTTTATTAGTGTGTTTGTATAATAATTTTTATTTTATCTCGTTATTGTAAATAAAGAAAAAATAAAAAGTTAATTATGTACTCTATATTAAAATATTTGGTATAAGGTACACAGTAGAAATCTGTCAGTGAGGGTGCAGGATTTTTTTAATGGTGGAATATTGTAAAATACTATAATATTATAGTAAAAAATAATATAGTAAAATACTGTTTTTTTATTTTAGCTGATTTACATACAGTAAAACAGTGTCAGTGTTTAATTTCAAATTTAACTAATATTTGCAAAAATATACAGTTTCATGGGGACATTATGTACAGTTTTGGCTTGTTGTTTTTACAGCAAACATTTCACCCAAATTATATAATCATAATAATGATAATGATAATGATAATAATAATAATAATAATAATAATAATAATAATAATAAAAATAGACAAAAACCAGACAAAGCCTGTATTTGATGACACTCTTGTATCACTTTATTGCCTGATTTTATTGCACAGATATGTAAATGGTGCATATTGTTTATCTGATAATACAAAACAAGTCACTTCGTCCGGATGCGACTCTACAACTCACCCAAAATCAAATCACTTCCAACGTACAGTCCGATAAAAGCAGCCCGTTTTCACCCCGAGTAGAGCACGTAAAGCATCTTAAAGCATTTTATTTTCTCACGTAAATAGGTTTTTACTTCCGTATGATTGTCTTTAAGAAAGGGCCTCCTCGACACTAACACATGATAATAATAACATCATCATCATCATCATCATAGCCGCAGAAGCAGTGCCGTGTGAAGCCGAGACATAATACTGCACATTCCTGGAACATAACTTAAAATAATACCGTCCTACATCATACAGACACGAACACAGGCCCTTCATGGTGAGTCTGGGGAGCTCTGACAGAACTAACGTCGCATATAACAGTCAAATAAAAAAGTACCGCTCAGTGGTTCCACCTGAAACACGCAGATGTAAATCCACACTGTGAAGGCACACGAGGCTTTGGCACATCGAACTCCCACGTTCCCCCTCATTTTGAACAAAGCTGTGACACAATTTCTGCTTTTCCGCTCGTTATTCTTTAAATCTACATCATCAGATGTCATTCGATCCAGCTGAAAACAAACAAACAGGGGAAACACATGATTTAAGGCACACAAGGCATCCTTGGCTGATTCCCTTCAGTACAATCCTGAATAGAAAAGGTGAACACTGGTTGAATTAAAAAACAGCTCACAGCTTCTCAACACTTGAAAAGGCGATTATTTCTTTGCTCTGTGAAAACCCTGTGACTGGTAAATGATCATGATGATGCTAAACTCAGCTGCTGCCAGAGTCTCAAGCGGTACCTGCCATGTTTGTCAAGTATGTTCTTCTTTAACCGGTTGATAAAATGGGATTTGTGGTGAGCAAACCAGCGCGAGCAAAGACTGGGAAGGTTAAAGGAAGGAAGTCATGAAGGATCCAGATCCAGAGCAGCTGAAGGCCTCAGACTCGGACGTCCTTGAGAAAGTAAACCTGAACGGAAACACAGTGTACCGGAGAATAAACAGGCTTTGGTCGTGGAGCGATTCGGTCCTTTTACTTGGTCGACTGAACTTCAGGTCCGTTTGAAAAGCTGCAGTCCTGCAGGTCGAAGCGAGAGAGAAAGAAGAAGAGGCGAGGAGGAGGAGGAGGAACAGAAGGTGGAGATCCAAGCGTTGCGGCCGCTGAAGCTTCTTCACCTGGGGATCGGAGGAAGAGGAGGAGCTCCTCGCTCCTTTTTACCAGAACCTGAGAGGAAGCAGACGAGGAGTTAGAGTCAACATCCAGACTAGCAGACTAAGATTTACTAAGTCCTCATACAGAGTAGGTCTGATGTAGCTCCCCAGAAACACATGGAGGTTCTGCTACGTCTGGATAAATGATGCAGTATGTAAGCAGCATGTTTTTTCTGCTATATAAATAAACAGAAACTGTAAATTTATGACATTTTTTTCTTATTTTTAATTTTTTTTTCTGTATTTCTGAAATAAAAATATGAATAAAATTTTAAAAAATAAACTAAATTTACCTTC
>CM045464.1:7805757-7863257 GCA_024666655.1 Dascyllus trimaculatus | reverse complement strand
ACAATCCTCTGTGCAGCAGAAGATAGACACACAAACAGTTTGTTTAACACTGCAGACTGTCGGAGGGTCAAAGCTTAAGGCTCAACATTATGATGGAGCAGCAGGACCCAGTTTTACCTGACAGCCATACTTTGTAAGAGCAGCTGAAGCACTGACTGCAAGTAGAAGTGTGGGATGTGATTTTCATTTCCTCCAGCAGGTGGCAGAGTCTCACAGTGCAGCTGGACTGTTTCCTCATTGAGTTAAAGTTTGATTTTCCCCATGAACATGACGAGTGTCCGATCAAAACAGGTTCATTTTACTTTCCGTGTTTAACCTGAAACGAGGGATTATCGAGCTTCAGAGCATCTTAAATGAAATAAAGTGATAAAAGTGTTGAAGGAAGGCCTCTCAGTGGGCTTTAACATGAGCTGGCAGGTTGTTGGAGAACAAATGAGTTTAAGAAATCACAAGTCGAGCCTTCGGAGGGACAGGAAATGCGATTGTTGGTCGTGAAAGTATCGTCATGTTTTGGAGAAATGTGGTTCTAGAGATGAAAGAGCTCAGAGGTTAAAGTAGGCAGAAAACAGGTGACTTAAAAGTAAAATTTCAAAGGATAAAAAAGAAGTCAGTGGAAATTTTGGAGGCATTTGAGATCATTTTAGTGTTTGACAAAAGCCTCTATGTAACTTGGGCTTTATTAAAAGGCAAAATAAAATGATTTATTTGGCAGTAATCTCACATTTAATAAACCAAAACTACAGAGTTTTCTACCAATATTCAGATTTTAAGGTCTATTTAAAACACATTTTCACTCAGTAGTTTTTAACTTTTGCTTTTCCTCTGAAGCCTCTGTAGGCCTTTACTGTCTTTGTGCTCTCATAATGATGATTTACTGTCATTATTATTGCAGTTCATAGCGGTTTTACTGTCAGAATTCCCACCATCACTATGCTCAGTATTGTGTTTGGTCTCCCTTCTGTTTCATGTTGCTATAAAACATTGTGGATCAATTGTTGCTGTGAGTAAACTGCGATATAAACAGAGCGGTTGTTGGTCTTACAGACTGCTGTAGTCAATCCGACTGTTTTTACGGTTCCCGACAAACTGCTCTGGAGGTAGGAGGGTTTTGTTCTGTGACTCACTCTTGCCGTCAGTCTTGGCGATCTTGCTGGGGTAGGTCTTCTGGAAGGGGACGTAGGGTTCAGGTGGAGGAAGGTCCGACACCGGGTGGAACGTGAAGCGACACTCCCACTCATCTGTTAGCGGGAGAAAGAGAGGTTTTAGCGGTTTAGCCTCCATTAAAGTCTCCAAACTAAACATGATACACGACAGGATGTGATAAACTGCAGGAGCTGTGGTTAAACTGTCACTGCTTGTCCCCAAACCAGACTGACTTCGATGGTTCAGAGGATAAAAACAACACAAACTCTCTCAACACTGAGGTCAAAGGAGTTCACTCTGAAAAGGATTCTCCATAAAGGCATTAGGTTTCTTCGCTGCAAGCAGTTTCTGGGCGTTTTTTTGGCTCCTGCCACATTTTTCCTCACTGTGGGCTCATTTTTCACAGCAACATAAAGTCCTGCACCTCAATGGAAACAGAACAACCAGGAACAAGAAGGAGAGAGAAATGTGTAACGTGCAGAATGACACAGTTAGAATGACGTGAACCATAAAAAGTTAATTGAATTTTTTGATTTTCTATTCTAAAAAAAAAATTAAAAATTGATAATAATAATAATAATAATTAAAGCTGCAAGCAGCGTCGGACGGGCCCTCGCTCCTCACCGCACTGCTCTCCACACGACCTTGTCTAGGGGGCGCCGTAGAGCCGATTGGAATTTTGACCGTGCAAATCTGTTGGTCTTGGGATACTATATGTATGCAGCAAATTTCATGTTTGTAGGATAAAGCAGTGATTTTATATGAGTATTTGAATATTTGTAGGGGGCGCTGTGGAGCTGTTTGAACACGTCCACTCCTGAATTGTATATTGAACGTTAGGTTTTGAGATTAATGAGCATTTTTGTGGATTTGGTGATTTTACATGGCTCACTTCACCTCCAAAACTCATTTCGTTCCACATGGCGAATTTGCTCAAAATGGCCGCCATGCCACGCCCACACCGTGTGACGCAGCCACGAGATTTTAATAACTTTTCATCCTGATTGGGTCTAGATGCCACACAGTGAATTTGGTGAAGATCGGACAAAAATCCTGGGAGGAGTTCGTTAAATTCCAATGCCTGCACACTACGTGCTCTAGGGGGCGCCGTTGAGCTTTTTTGAAATTTTAAAAGCAGGAATGTTTTTGTCTCGGGCTACTGTACCTGTGTACCAAATTTCATGAGTTTACGTAAAACTAGCCGTATTAACTCCACTAAAGCCGAATTTTCTAGGTGGCGCTATTGAGTCATTTTGCCATTCATATGTGTAATTCCCCCAAAATATCAAATTTTTCACCAGTCCTGATGTGTGTGCAAAATTTGGTGAGTTTTTGAGCATGTTTAGGGGGTCAAATTGGGGTTCAAAGTGGCGTAAGAAAAAGAAACCGCCAAACCGCCAAACCGCCAAAGAAACCGCCAAACACTACAGGAATGATAGGGTCCTACGCACTGTAGTGCTCGGGCCCTAATAATAATACATTGCATTTATTGAGCGCTTTTCAAAAACTCAAAGACGCTTTACAGGTTAAAAACAAGCACAAATACAGACATACAAATCAAACAATCAAAAAGAAAACAGAAGAAATACAGTTGAAGGTGTAGCAGAAAACAAAAAAATTCATGGTAGAAGTCTGTAAATAATGTATTGTGTATGGTCTTATATAAATCTGAGGAGTCTACAAGTTGAAAGCGGAACGGAAGAGGTGTGTTTTTATTAAGACTTGAAGGCGGTAGGGTCAACGGTATCACGGATGAGTTGTGGGAGTGAGTTCCAGAGGGAGGGAACAGAGAAAGCTCTGTCCCCCCAGGTTGGGTGTCTGGTCCTGGGGACAGTCAGGAGGTTTGCATCAGGGGAATGGAGGGTACAGGAAGGGGTGTAGGGGTGGAGCAAGTCCTTAAGGTAAGAGGGGGTCTGGTTATGGAGAGCTTTATGGGTGAGGAGGAGGGTTTATCAACATGGACAGCATTTTTTGAAGTGTCCCACAGGCGTTACCAATACTGGAATATAAGTGACTTCACATGCTACAGATCTTTTACTACTTGTATTTTTATCACCAGTATGAAGTAGTCATTTTTAACTAGGGATGCAGGATAACGTCAATTTCATCCGATTCCGATAATCGATAATTTTATACTTCTTGCAGCCGATAACCGATAATGTCAACCGATTGCGCACTGGAGTTGTCAGGTCTGCTACTACAACCACCGCGGCGTTCTAGAGCCTCAGCGGCATACTACAGCCTTGGCGACGCTCCATGGCGCACGACTTTTTGAGTATCAAAATTATTATCCGAATACCACCACAACAAACAAATATTCGGATATTCCAATATTCCGGACCAGCCCTAGTGAAATGTCTTCTTCAGACACGGTAAAGAAAGTCTAAACTGGTCAGTGCCACCATGCTGCTTGTTTGTCTCTGCCCGCGCAGTCTGATGACATCACACACATGGGACAGTACCGTCGGGGAGGGGAGGGGTTGAGGAGTCAGGCCACAACACACAGACCAACGGCAAAAACCAAGATTCCAAGTCTTTATTATTATCGGGTCGTTTTATCGGCTGATTTTTTAATTATCGGAATGATGTCATAATTGCCAAAATTAGCTGATAATTATTGGGCGCCGATATTATCATGCATCCCTATTTTTTACACTAGTCTGCACATCAGTGTTTCACCATGCTGGATGTATCTTCCAACCACTGGCTCCTCTGTTCACTGTTTTTTAGCCATACTGCATTTAGTTTATTGGATGTATTTTTTATTTTTGCTGTAAATATCTGTAACTCGTTTCCCGACTTGTTTCCGATCTGCTCTTAATAAAAACAACCTGCAGTTTGAATAAAAATTACAGAATTTAAACCAGGTGTCTGTTGGTCACAGCTGAGTGATAAATGGCTTCATGGTTGAGCCAAGGAGCGCAGAATTTTTTGTTTTTGACAGAATCTGTTTAGTACAAATGGTTTATTTTTGGTGATTTTTTAAATGAGACATGTAGAATGCGATCATATGCATACATGAAGGAACAGCACGACACAGATGAAACGTTCAAGGACCATCGGAAAATACAAAATCTAAAAATTCATTCTGTTTCTTAACTTCATAGCTTCAATATATGATGTAATTTTGGACAGATTTTAAAAGATAAGCTGCCTTTCAAACCTGCTGATGGGTTTTGTGGCTCAGGACATTAAACAGACTGTATATACTTTTACCACCACTCTTGTTTTATAAGTTTTTCCTGCTCTCCAGTAAACTAAACCGTCACTTCCTGTATTTCCTCACCTTGTATCTGGTTGTGGTGAGAGTTTTGGAAGCCGTTGCCCACCGGTGGCGGAGGTGGAGGAGCTCCCCCGATCCCCGGTCTGTCCGGAGGAAGAGGAGGTCTGCCGCCTGGTCCACCGCGAGGGGGCTCCGGTCCTGGCCGACCAATAGGAGAAGGAGCTGGCGATGACCTCACGCTGCCCCCGCCCATGCTGCGACCTGAAGGAGGCGGAGGAGGAAGAGGGCCTGTGGAGGGAGAAATGAAGTGAAGTAGTTCTACAAAACAGACAGCAGCCCCTGACGTGAACAGTTCAGACTGTGTCCTAAATGGTCCGTGTACGTCGCGGCCATTCGTTTTCTTATTTTGAGATTTCAAAATAAAAGCGAAAAATAAACCGTTTCCCGTTTTTTTCAGTGATAATACAAAATGAAAAATGGAAAACGGGCCCTAATTCATTATCCATTATCCGTTATCCAATTTAATTAGATGTGTTTGTAAATGGAAATTAAAATTAATATACACCCGTGAAAAACTTATTTCTCTATTTCCTGTTGGTTTTGGCTCCGTGACTCGTCTGACTTCTCCGCTAAATGGAGGAGCTAGCGATTTAGCGCTAGCAATTTAGCGCTAGCAATTTAGCGCTAGCTCCGCCACTAGCGCCAAATCACTACTTTGCTTTCTGGCAAAGCTAAAGTAACAGAAAACCTTCAAACATCCCCAAAAATGTCCCGAAAAGCAGCCGAATGCTAGCGATTTAGCGCTAGCAGCAGAGCTAGCGGCACCACAAGGTCCCTCCAAAGGGACAAATAAACCCCACGCTGGTGAAAAGTCCACTGTGAAATAGTGAACAATGTGTGCCAAGCAACGTTTGGACCCCACAGTGGGTCTTCATCAGGCCACGGCACACAGCAAGGTCTGCTAACAGTGAGCTAACACTGGAGCTTTAGATACCAGATCCTTCCTCATCAGAGGTCAGACGGGTCACGGAGCCTAAACCAACAGGAAGTAGAGAAATAAGTTTTTCACGGGTGTATTTTAATTTAAATTTCCATTTACAAACACATGTAATTAAATTGGATAATGGATAATGAATTAGGGCCGTTTTTCGTTTTGTATTATCACTGAAAAAACGAGAAACGGTTTATTTTTCGTTTTTATTTTGAAATCTCAAAATAAGAAAACGAACGGCCGCGACGTACACGGACCCTAAACATTAATCAGTGCTTCCATTTTTCAACTTAAGTCCATCCACCTGTGCGAACTGTCGACTGGTTCCGTCCCAGAGATGGCGGCCTTTCATTTGGCGGAGGAGGAAGAGGCCCAGTCCGACCATGAGGAGGCGCTGGACCATGGCTGCCAAAGACAAACAGAATTTTAATCTACACATCACAGTTAGAGTATTTGTATTTAAAAAAACAAAACCTTTTATCTGAGCCATAAAATTGAAAGATTCGAAGGATTTTCAATTTTCTGACAGCTCTTGAATATTTCACGTGTGATTTATTTGGGCAAATTAACCAAGTCTGTGCTTAAAATCATCACATTTTATCAAAGTCACTTTATTCTGCTAACAATTTGCTCTGACCAGATTCTGCAAAAAACTAAAAATTTTGCTCTCCTCATCGCAACTGTGGCGCCACTCGTGACTCAGCTGCGACCGACAGTCACAAAACAACAACACCGCAAAAAAAATCCGGGACTTCTCGGTTGAACTGCAGGCAGTGTTTTACACAGAGAAGATAGAAGACAAGTGTGTAAACAAACATGTAAGTAGTAAAATACCAACAGTATGAATAGTCTGTGGAGTGTACTTCTTACTTATTATGATTTATGGGATTCTAACGTACTGCACAGAAAAAAATCTCAGTTCTCTCTCCTTCATGGTTGTTGTGTTTCCATAGAGGTGCAGGACTTTATATTGTAGTGAAAAATGATCCAACAGTGAGGAAAAATGTGACAGGAGCAAAAAAAGACATGCCCAAAAGCTGCTCGAGGTCATGTCAAAAGTCAGATATATAAGAAAAGCAATAATCTGACAGATGATGAATCAGTTTAAGTCTCTAAAACGTGACTGTTCTTGTCACAAGGAAGCGACATGAAGAAGTTTGCATGATGTGTGAGCTCGGCCTCAGAGAACAGCTATTAGATTGGAATCTATGCAAACAGCGACAGATACGACTATCAGAAACATCCTCTCGGCGTCTGATGTCTGATAGGAAACTCACAGCTGCCTGCATTGTGTTCATCTGTTAACCCTGAACAAGGAGGACACCTGGTACCTGTTGAGGGAGCTGTTCCTCTGGGGAAGGCGAGGCGTGCTGTGGTCGTCTCCTACAGCCGGGCTCGGAGGGATCGGAGGGGGACCCGGTCGCCCTGGCGGGAGAGGAGGCGCACCTCCACCTGCTGGGGAGCGAGAGGATGAGGAGGAAGACATGGAGGAGGGAGGTTTGGAGTTGACAGACGGGGGAGGAGGCGGCATGTCGCGGGGCATCGACGGCCGATGACCGGGGGCCGGAGGCGGCGGCGGCCGGTCGTCAGGGAGCGGAGGCCTCCCTCCTGGAGTCGGCGGTAACGGAGGTCTACTGTTGTTCGGAGGTGGAGGCGCAGAGAAGCCTGGTCGAGGCCCCGGCGAGGAGCCACCCGGTGGGGGAGGCAGAGCTCCGTGTCTGCCTGGGTGGCCGCTGGGGGGCGGAGGAGCACAGGCCGGGCTGGGTCTGGGTCCAGAAGGGAGCGACGGCGGATGAGGACCCCCACGGGACTGGAAGCCCGGGGTGGGTCGAGGAGTGTTGGGTACCGGAGGAGGGGCTCCTCCTGGAGAGTCCTGTCTGGAGGAATGATTCGGGCGTCCCTTTGGAAGATCGGGGACGCCGCCGCGGCCGCCAGCAGGGGCTCCTGGGAACCTAGGAGGGGCGGTAGAGCCGCCGCCGAACGGGGTGGGGCCACTGGAGCGACCTCCTGGAGGGAGGATGGGTCCTCGGCTGGGCCCCGAGTCTGGGGGAGGAAAAAGGGAAAATCACCTCAGAGGTCTGAAAACGTGTTGTAAGGAACTGTCCCGATGCATAAACACTAAAGAACAATCAGAGTTGTTCCTTTGTCTTATTATAGATTCTTACAACACAATCTTTGGCCACTAACTCGTCCTGCAGCTTTGAGAAAACCCAAATAAATGACCTATTAAAATGTGCGGCTCAGTCAGGAGTGGTGTGTTCTGACTTTTGGTAGCGATTCATTGTACAGTTTTTATGAAATTGGCTAAAAAAATCCTGCGTTACAAATCTCTAAAGAAATGAATGGGAAGTCAGCTGAACAACTGTCAAAACCCAGCCCTCTTTGGAGCCCTGGAGCTCTGGCATATTTTACAATAGAAACTTACTATAAGTTTAAATGGGTCACAAGGCTTTAAATATTATTCCTCAAAATCTGTGTTTTGATATCTTTCATGCTTTTTGCGCAGTCGCAGTTTAAGTTTCAAGAATTTTTTGCGAAATCCTGAGTTTTTGTTCAGTGAAAGGCGTCAAACGTGAGGTCACCCACAGGAAATTATGAAGTAATTATTTTTAAATGATCTCCTTCTCTCAGTTTCTGCTTTACATGAACATTTTACACATTAAAACGTAGGTATTTTCGTCCTCTTCCGCCCAGTGTGAGTCTCATTGCTATAGGACTTATAGACTTTTCTTAAATCACCTCAGAGCACAGAGTGTGTCGACCAAAAACTCTCATTGATTCCCATTATATTCCAAAATTTCAGGTAAAATTCAGAAACAGTGAGTCTATTTAACCTGCCACCAAATCTGTATAATCCACAGTACAGACATGAAAACACATCAGCTTGTTCAAAACAAGATTGTCTCTCACAGGTTGAAAGAATTTTTTAAATACGACTCATATTTTTTGAGCTGTGACCGTTTGTTTGAGGGTCTGTCTGCTCTGCTCACTGCAACCAACCAGGGGCTCACAGCTGATTGGCTGATTGATACACTTTCAAAGTAAAAGCTCAGAGATGTTAAAAGGGTTTGTGAAACATGCTGGCTTTTCAAAATAAAATGTACTTAGATAAATTATACCTTATGGATAATTATAGCAGGACATATTAACCGTCAAAAGCTGCCAACATTATTATAATTTATTTACCGTTGGAGTCTCTGTTGGCTGCAGACCTCAGTTTTGGCATCCCTCCTGCAAACAGGCCCCCTAAACCAGGAGAAGAGCCGCCGCCAAAACCTCCGCCACCACCTCCACCTCCTCCTCCTCCTCCACCACCTCCCCCGCCGCCTCCTCCGCCTCCTTTAGGCTCTGAGAGAAAAAAAAACAACATTAATCACTGACTCTTTTTAGATTTTCAATGTCTGTAGTCTCGTTTAACTTCATGACAGCTTCGCTACAAACTTCATTCGACCGAGGAGGAATCGACTTACTGTCCAATATGGGTCCACTGCGGTCATTTGTAACAGTCTTCTTTAGCCTGGCGCCTTTACTGATATCGGACAGCAGAGCGTTTCTTCCCTGCTGCTCTGAGCGGTTTAGAGATGGCTTCTCGGTGTTAGCCTGGAAAAAACAAACACACAAACCAGGATCAGGATAGTGGTGATTTGCTGCATTACAGTTGGGGAAAAAAAGTGTTGAGAGACAAATAACCAGCAGGTGTAGTATATCCAAGGAGTTTTAGGTCGTAAAAAGTAACACTGTAAAAAATGCCCCTCCCAAAACAAGAAAAAAAACTTATTTAAAGGCACTTTTACCTTGAAATAAGTGAAAAAATCTGCCAATAGAACAAGTGAAAATGTGCTTGGTCAGATTTCTTGAAAAAAGACATGATATTTAGAATATTGAGGTCTTAAAATTAGCAGGGAAAACTTATTTTAAGCTATATTTTAGCAGCATTGTCAAGCTGAGGTGTCTTAGAATAAACCAGACATGCTAAAGAATTAAATAGATTTAAGCTTTAATAAGTTTAATGTCAGCTTCTTAATTTGAGATGTATTCAGCTTATTTTACTTGTATTATCGTGGCTCTTCTCTAGATTTAAGACCATCTTGTACTTGAAATAAGATCACACAGATTAATTGAAGCATTCTGAGATATAATGTCTTCTCACAGTTGGCTAGAAATCCTAATATTTAGTGGTGTTTGACAGCATTTGAAGGTGTTGTGTTTTAGGTGAAGCCAGCTACGCCCAAAAGGAGGTGTTTTAACTCAAAGCAGACATTTGCTTTGTTTTTTTTAAAACATTTTACACATGCAGCTGTTTTCTGATATGAATTGATGATTTTCCAATAAAATACATTTACTTTATTTCTTAAATCCAGATTATTTATCTCATACAAACAACAGCTCAGCTTGAAACATGGATGAAATGAAATGAACCTTGTTTCTTGTAAAATACAACTAAAACAAGATCATTTCAAGATTGTTTGACTTAACAACATATTTAATTGTCTTAAAACACGTCCCTCCATGTTGCTGAAATGTTACTTGTAAAGTGAATTTATCTTAAATCAAGTGGGTTGAGACAATTTGACTAAAAATAAGACGAATAAACTTGGTAAGATGTTGAGTTTTTGCAGTGTAACAGGGATGGATACATAATAAGGTCACTGAAGAACAAACTACAACAACTTTACTTCAACCCTCTGAACCCCAAAACCTAGTGATGGATTTGAAAGGCATGTTCTGTTTTTTAAAGGCAAAAATTTACTGTATTTATGGTGCTTAGAGTTGGAAACGTCTAGTTTTACTACTGAGCCTTCTCATTGGTCGGCCAGAGTTTGTCTTTAATGATAAACGTGCTTTTATCTACTATGAAAGTTTCTTTAAAGTACACAGCTTACTAGCTTAATCCTCTGAACCCCAGAAGGTGCTTTTAAAAAGGGCACTTTATTTTTGAAAAAACGCTAAAATGACACCATTGATCAGAGACAGAAACTGTAAAAGCAAAAATAATCACTGGATTTTTAACCTTCCAGCAGTGCCTGAACTAATCACGTGCGGTTCGGTCGGCAAACTTAACCAAATTTAACCTTAAAATCATGTCTCGTTTATAAATTCACCATAAATAATCAGTTTTTACGAACCACATTCTGTAAAAAGAAAAAAATTCTGCGCTCCTCTGTGCAGCTGTGAAGCCATGAGTGACTCAGCTGCGACCGGCCGTCACTTGGCAAAAATTAGGTGACTTCTCGGCTGAACTGCAGGCAGTGTTTACACAGAGCAATGGGGAGACGAGGGCAGAAACAAATTAAATGTGTAAATAGTTAAATATCTATCGTATGTAGAGTCACTATTTTCTCAGGCATTTATTTGTTGTGTTGGGAACACCTTCAGGTACTTGGAAAAAATTATATATATGTTGATTCCAGGTTTTTAAAATTTTTGATAAATAAATAATCAAAGAAATTCAACTTTTTTGTTATGTTTTATGCTATAACCTCATATCACAACGATTTTAATGACTCAGCTTCAACTAACATTCACATGACAACAGTTCAGTGACTTTTTTTGGCTAAACTGAGCTTAAATTAGCTTGAATCATCAAAGAAGTGTCGGTAACACGTGTCGGCACTTGGAAAAATGTTGAATTTAATGATTTCTAAAATAAACAATCAAAGAAACTCAACAGCTTCTTTATGATTTATGACATTATAACTGAGTTCTCTTTAATGCTAATGATGCACTGCAAAAACTGCACATCTAACCAAGTTTATTCGTCCTCCTTTTAGGGGCATTTTTTCCAGTGTGGTTGTTCTGTTTCCATAGAGGTGCAGGACTTTATATTGCAGTGAAAAACGAGGACGCCTGAAGTTTCTTGGAGTTCAGAGGGTCAAACTACAACACTGGGATGACAGAGCAGGCCAGAGAACACATCCTGGTCCATCCACTGGGTGTCTCTGCCGAGCAGCACCAGCAGGACGGAGCTCGGATATCAGTTAACAAACAGACCGAGTGACTTACAGCAGCAAATGTGGGAGGCGGGGGAGGCCCTGGGGGTGGTGGGGGAGGCGGGGCTGGCATCTTCCGCTCTCTCCACTTTTACTCTATCTGCACTGGACGCCGCACCCTGGAGGAAACATCACACGCAGAATTAATACGACAGAAGAGCAACACAAGCAGGATGAAAGATGCAAACTGGAGGCTTAAAGCAGCTCCAGAGTAACTCAATCAAACTTTACTTCACTGTTGACTCTGAAATGTTTTGGCTGCAGCACAGAACGACACTAAAAACGCTCTCAGATGGACATTTATGAAGCAGTTTGACTAGCAGGGATTTAGCAAACATCAGGGCTGCATGGTATTAGACAGAACTGATGTTGCAGTATTGTTTTTCTGCATTGCAATATGTAAAAAAAGATGCAGGAATTTTCACTGCATGACTTGAATATTTCTATTTGCAAAGAATTAATTGCTCTAAAATGATTTGGGGTGATTTTATACGAGAGTGCATCTGCAAAGACAACGAACACTGATTTTAAGAAAGCCGAAAAGCACCCTTTTATTCTCTAGACTTTTAAATTTGCGTGAGTTTTGTGGTCCTCTGTGTCTTTTATTTATTTTACTACTTTTAACTACGTCTTTTATTAATTTTATGATGTTTATCTGTTTGATTTTATCATTTTATTAATAGCATTGTTTTAGAATTATGCACGTATTTGATTATTTATTGGTAGTTGTTATATGGAAATGTTTGTTTTATTGTTTTTATTATTCTCTTTACAGCACTTTGGAATCGTTTTAGCTGTTTAAATGTGCTGTACAAATAAAGTGGATTGGATTGAAAAACAGCTGCTGCATCACAAATCATCACATTTTTAGGAATATTTCTGCTCCACCGTCTCTGATTAGCCTGAAATTTTTATAGCAGAAAATACGGATATTCATAAAGATATCTGCAAAATTTAAGCTTCATATATTTAACACTTCCCAAGATAAAATGTTTTAAATATTCCTCGTCGACTCACTTTAAGCAGATTTTTCGCACGCTGAAATTTGAGGCTGTTTGAACAACAAAACATCAGCAACAATTAAGGATGAAAAACCTGAAATGTTCACTGCTGTTTATCTTTTTTCATGTCATTAATTCAGAATCTGCAGCAATCAGTAAGTAGCTTGAATAATCTCCAATCATAGGTGAGCTGAAACAGGAAAAAAGCACTGAAGACGCCGCGTTGACTGCCGCTGCCGATTGGAGCCGACGTGCCTACGCGGCGGCCATCTTGGTACAGTGCCACTCGCCCCTACAGTGCATTACGTCTACAGAGGAATGACATGTCTGCGCTATAAAAGTGATCATAAATCCATCAGTTGTCAACATATATTGTTTGTTACAAACGTCAGACATGGAGGACGGACAGGCAGACATAAATAGAACAAAAGCATCCAAGCATCCTGTGTCATAGCTAAATGTGTGACGTTTTTAACAAACCAAACTGTTTGGAAATCGGTCGAAAATTCAGTGAATAATTCTACTTTAAGATTGTGGAGTACCTCTTACCTCCATAGACTTACATTCACTCCCCCCTCTGCTAGCCCTGTACCAAGATGGCGGAGCTTTAGGCACGTCCATCCAGAGTCAATGCGGCGTCTACGTATAAATGTCTATGACTAGAGGTCCCACCTTTGAGCTCACATGAACAAGGAAGTTAATAACTAGTGGTATTTTCTGAACCGCATGTAGCCGCATGACAAAACAAAACATACAGAAGGCTTTCTAGAATTAAATAGTTGGTCGCAAAAATGAAAAGAAAGTTACTTTTGTTGAACTTTCAGAACTGACTAAGCAGGTCTGAGAAGTCCGAGTAGATCCAGAACCTAGAACATCCACAGCTTAATGAGCAAATCAGAGACGTTCAAGCAGAAGATCCCTGATGATTCGAGATGGACGAACCCCGTCTGGACCCTTTTTCTTATGCAACACCGACAAACACGTCCAGATGTTGCTGCTCTGGACGGCATTCAGATCTGATCATCCTGAGCTCTGTGGTGCTGATTTGAACGGTCAAACAAATCAGCTGTGTTGCCTCCTGCAGCGGCGACCGTCTGGTCAACATCGTCGTTTCTGCAGCTGAAATATTTCTACGTTTCTTTTAGCAACCAGATCCTCCGTTGCAGAGTTTCTCTCCTGTTCCTGCTCCATTTGCTGCACATGTGACGCCTGCATGTCAACAAACTCTGTGTTTTAAATATCGTTCAACCAGAGTGAATCATCTTCTATCAGATGGAGTTTTACGGTAGATGATGGTACTGTAAGATAATGGTTCTCAACTGGTCCAGCCTCAGGACCCACTATGTCTCTGTTAATAACAGTCACGACCCAAATTGTTTAAGTTTGCTGTTCCTGTTAACAAATTAAGGCTTATTCGGGTGTAGTCTCAACGCATTTTGATCCAATTTAGGAAAATTTTGGCTTATTTTTTGCTAATTTTGGTATATTTGGACACTTTTGGCAAGTTTGGGCATATTTTGGCCCATTTTGACAGATTTTGAGCACATTTTGGTTCATTTTTGACACATTTTATCATAAATTTCTCCAATAAGCTGCCAGAGCTGAATCTAGAGGTTAATATTGGGCAACTACTGGTGTCACCACCACTAAATATCCTGCTACTGAAAGCAAACTGTGTCATAAGAAACACGTCCTTCAAAATAAAAGACTTTATTTTGAGGTCTTTTCCCCTCTTTTTTGAGGAGGGGTTCATGCTTCTGCGACCCTCTAAAAATGGCTTCGCGACCCACTTTTGGGTCCCGACCCACCAGTTGAGAACCACTGCTGTAAGATGAACGGTGCACGTTTCTATATAATGTAAATAATTAAATACGTTTTAGCGCAATTGGCTGGTTAACTTTCTGCATGAACAGCGTTTTAATGCCCAAAACATACAGCACATTTGCACAGAACAGACCTAAACTTTGACATCTGATGAGCTGATTGAGTCATTTTAAGGTTTATTTGCAGTTTTAAAGCTAGACGATAATCTAAAAACACTCTTGTAAATCAGATTTGTAAAGCAAATATCCTGGAAAATCAAAACCACGTGAGTTTTTTTGTATTAAGAAGCAAAAAATGTTGCATAAAGTCTGAGCTAGCTTGTCTTTCTGCAGTGTCGCTAATGTGAACTTTGCAATATCAATGATAAAACAAGAAGTAAATATGTGTTATTGAGTGTCAACGCTCAGATATCTCCAGCTGCAGTTGGTCTAATGTAGCTGCACTTTAACGTCTAAATGCGTCGAGGTTGCTGGAAAAACCCTGAACTTTCCGTGTTTGCTTTTAGCGCCCAAGAATAGCTGCTTTCATTTCCTTAAATGTGTCCCGGTGACGAATCTGAAAACCTGCAGCAAATATTCGTACAAACAATGAGGGAGCATGAGGTGAAAGGTTTCTGAGATGGAAATTAATTTAAAAATAGATGATTTTTAGCATTTAAACTGATAAAAATATGAAAAGTTTAAAACAATTCTTCTCATGGAGCTGTGCAATAATGTCTGTGTGCAATTTAATAACTTAAAATGTGCAAAAGTCTCCCTTAAAAATGCAATCGAAACACTTTTTAGAAAACACTTAAACAGAATCTGGATAATAATTATGATAAAATATTATTATAGGTATTTTTAGAACTACTGTCGACTTTTCCTCCAGTGTTTGTCTTTTAGCAACTTTATGTGAAAAGTTCTCAGTGGATTTTGACGAAATATTCAGGAAAGGTGGATGATGGGACGAAGAACAGATGGTTAGATCTTAGTGTTGATCCAGATCACCGTCTGGATCCAGGAATGTTTTGCAGGAGTCTTTAGCATTGGGAGATAGGGCAACGTGCATGTATATGTGCATGTAACTCCACAATAAATGTCCAGACTGCTTGGTAAAAAATACAGGATAAGTTCCCGCTAATTTCTACAACATCTCAACATTTGATCTGGATCCGGGTAAAATTCCGGATACTAGGATCCAGAAGAAGAAGGACTAGAGTGCCTGTGGAATGGTCATCACTGTAAGGTAACAGATGAAGATCCAGACATGCAGCCAACACCAACATGTAGCTGAGACTCTGCTGAATCAGGAGGATCCAACAGATCTGTTGTAGAATCAACAGCTGTGGAGCTGGATCCAGAAGAAATCACCATTACCCAGAAAGAGATTCTGGTGAATAACTATTGAACTAATGATGGTATCAATGTGAATCCAGATGCTAAGGGTTTGTTTTCTGGGTCAATGAGTCTAATAATGTAGATAAAACAATCCTGGGACGATTATTTCTGGGTGTAAATCCCAACATGGGGTGAAATGAGCTGCTTGGTGGAGGTCTGGGCTCTTCTAGTTTAGTCTGTTGTCTTGAATTAATACGACTGAATGTGCCTTTTTTCATTGTTAATGTAAATCAGTTAAAAGCAATTTACGTCTCTTACAATGCAAGACAAGTACTCATGGTTGCATTATCAAAATAAGGTTTAATAATAACATTTCAGCTCATTTAGAAGGAATTTAAATGTCTTCTTTAGCTGTTACTGGTTTCTACACCAGTTCAATGGAAGGTCCTTTGATCTGCACCACTTCAGAGCCTGAATAGAGACGGTCTGACAGCGATCATCCATCTATAGAGGTGGTTTCTTGCTCACCACACCTTGTTTTTCACGCTGCTCGACAAATTAAGACTCCAACAACTGCCACCAAGAGCCGGGCAGACACGACTTCAGGTTTTAGTCACTCAATAACCGAAGTCCTCGTCCTCCCATCAGCTCAGACTGTGGTTTCGTTTTGGCTCTTCTTTCTCTCATAAAAGCGGTTCTGAGCTGGAAAACTGCAGTAACTAGTGAAGCTGGCGACCGTCCTCCCAATTATTTCATCTTTCGCAGGACGTTTGGCAAAAAAAGCCCACGTCAACCTCTCCCAAATTCCTCCCAATTTATTTGATTCTTGCAAGATGTGTTTAGCAGGTAGAGAACTCTCGGAGGAACTGAAAGTAAGAGATTTAAACGCTCCGAGCATGAGAGGAATAACAGGCGATAAATACAAATGAGCTGACGAACAACCACAGATTAACTCCTTCGTTTAAGAGGAACTTCAGCGTTAAGTTCCCTAAAACACGATGCTTGCGTAGAGTTTATTTTCACACGGATGGACGTCAATTTATCACCGTGACACAATGATGGAGTGTAAAACGTTGAGCAGGACAGATGCTGGATCTCCATTATGTGTAAATGTCATTGGAAGCTTCTCAAAAACATTCATGATGAAACACTCAGAGAATAACGCATCATCCAGTGACTGCAGTCGTATTCGCAAACGTCTCAGCTGCTTTTAATATCGTTCTTTTCATGAAAATGGAGCGAAGAAAAAACTCCAAGGAGAGAGCAGGGTGGGTTTTGTTTTCGTAAAATACAACTTGTTTGGACCCTAAGTAAACACAGCTGCAGACGACATCATGATTCTCTTGTAAGGAGCAGCAGCAGTTCTCTGATCCAACTGATGTCGAAATACAGTTTATGACATCTCCGAACTTCACGCGTTGCATTTATTATCTGTTACAACATGTGGTTTCGCGCTGCATCCCAGCATAAACAACAAATTAACTGGAGATTAGGGATGGGAGCTGATGAGATCTTTACGATTCCGTTTTCGATTCTGCTTAACGATTCGGTCCTTTATCGATTCTCATTTGGGAAAAAGGAGAACAAACAGGTCGATTAGCTAGTTAGCTGTTGCTAGTTAACAGTTAGTGATAGCAGAATTTACAATGAGGCAAATGGCGCTAACATGACAGGCAGCGTTACTTAGTTACCAGCAGTATTAACAGCTGAGGTCGTGCTAACGTTGCTGCTGGGTTTAGATTCACTCCAGAGCGGATCGAAAACACAATTGCATGCTGTGTGTGCAGATGTTTCCAAGCACCCCTGACTGCAGTGTGCAGTTCGGGGCGGAGCTCAACGCTGCTCAACGTTGGCATGCTATTGGCTGAATCTAACATTTGACTCCGCCCACATGGACACTGCCTGCATGTAAAAACAAGCACCGTCTTCTGCTCCTAGCATTGTCACAAACCTGTATTTGGCCGTGTATGTGGTTCCACTCTGAATTGCATTGTATACGCACGTTCCTGAAGGGTTACGGTTAGGGCCATATGAGTGTTAGATTGCCACCAAACTGTTGCAAAATGAAGTAAAGTTGTATTTAATAATACTGAACGCAGTTGGTTTATGGAATGTTGAGATGGGTGGAGTCAAACGCTGAACACCATCCCGAACGTTGAGCTCCGCCCCAAACTGCACACCGCAGTCAGGGGCTTCTCGATGTTACTGCATATTGGTCGTATTGCCTCCATCCATCATCAATTATCTATACACCGCTTAATCCTCTGTAGGGTTGCAGGGGGGCTGGAGTCTATCCCAGCCAACTGAGGCGAAGGCAGGGTTCGCAGGGGTCGACAGTCTATCACAGGGCTACACATTCACACCTACGGACAATTTAGAATCATCAATTAACCTCAGCATGTTTTTGGACTGTGGGAGGAAGCCGGAGTATCTGGTGGAAACCAACACTGCACAAGGAGAACATGCAAACTCCACTCAGAAAGATCCCAGGCGTCCTAACCGGGACGCGAACTTCAAGCTGTGAGGCGACGCTGCTAACCACCGAGCCACCCTGCAGCCCTCGTATCGTCAGCGCTCTACAACCTTGGCAGCGTCCGGTGGCGCCTGGCAGCGGTGCGCAGGACTATTCGAATATCAAAATTATTATCCAAATACCACCACAACCAACCAATATTCAGATATTCGTATATTCTGGACCAGCCCTAATATTACGTCTGTAAAGCAGGTAAGCTACCATACTGTTTGTTAGCTAACTTAGCCACTCTAGGCTACTTGGAACTACACCGTACTTGGCCTAAAGGTCAGCCTTATTTCATCTTGCTGAAATCTCCTGCTGCTTATTTATTGTCACAAAGCTGTAAATTCGGACGTCTTGTTCAAACTAAGTAGTTGTTTTTGACATAGAGCTGTTTGTCCTCAAACGCAGCTGCAACAGAAGTCCTATTTAGCAAAATAAAACCAGATTCTCAAGGGGAAAAATTCTTGTTTTATCCTACTTATTTTATCCGCTGAGCTTCCTCCAGTTAATCTGTTCACATTAAAGAACCAACATATGTTTCTGTGTCCTGTGCAGTGTTGATTTCACAATGATACTCTGTCATTAGGAGACTGTGTTGGGGGTGGACTGAAGCTGCTTGGTGGAGTTCTGCGCTCTATGACTGCTTTTCTAGTTTCCCCTGTTTTATCAACGTTTACACAAAACCAGGAGGGAAAAGTTAGAGATAACTACATAATACAGACTCTCTCACATACGTACTTTCAGACATGGGGTATGCAACATTGCTGCCTCATCAATCAGTTAAAGTGACTTCTTCTTCTTCATGCTGTCATTCACACATTGGTCACTAAATGCTCCTCATGACTTCATGCAGACATACAATCAAAGACAACCGCGGTCTGCATGCAATATTTGTCATTCACACAAGTCTAAGCCGCACATCAAGTAATGTATAATACATAACAACGCAATAACAAGCAGAGCGTTACATCTAATCTAACAGCAGCTTATCGAAGTGTCCGAATAACTAATAGCCCAGTTTATTTATTAATTCACAAACACTGAAAACACTAAAAACTACTACTTCACCAACAGTCAAACAACAATTAGACCCTGAATTTAAAATTAAAATGTACTAATGTAGTTAGTGATGTTGCTCTGTGTGTAAATGCTCACAACTTTCTCATTTATAGACGCTAATGTGGATCCTGCTGCAGGCTTTAATAAAGTCAGAGGAAAGACTCCTAAACAACTGGAAGCAACAAACTAAACACTGACTCCGTGTGGCAGCTCACACATCTGATGTGATTAATAAAAAACTACACTGTTGTATCCTGTCTCCACGTTGGGGATAACTTATAATTACAACTTATTAATGAAGTTAGTGCCACAGTTGTTCCATGTGTGTAAATGCAGCTATCTTGCTTTAAAGACTCATATGAATCCTGCTGCTGTCTGATGCTGCAGATATTTAACAAACTCAGAGGAAACAGCTGGAGGGAACAAACTAAACTGTGACTCCGTGTGGCAGCTCAACTGACTGACGTGAAACAAACTGCACAATGTGACCTGCTGTTGGATCCTGACCCGGACTAATCCTGCCTCCATGTCGGGGATAATCTGTAATTACCAGTAACTAATGAAGTTAGCGTTGCTGTTGTGTGCAAACGTGTGCAGCTTGTTGGTTTTGGAGACGCTCATGTGGATCCTATTGCTGCAGGCAGTTATTAAACTCAGAGGAAAGACTCCTACAAACAACTGGAAGGAGGGAAAAAACTACAGAGTGTGACTCGCCGTTAAATCCTCTCTCCATGCTGCCAATAATCTATTATTACAACGTGAAGTCACAAGCACTGTTGGTTTCCATGCTTCAATGCACGCAGCTCTCGTGTTTGGAGAAGCTCATGTGGCTCCTGCTGCTGTCTGATGCTGCAGGTATTTAATAAACTCAGAGGAAACCAACGAAATAAACTGCAGCTCTGTGTGACAGCTCATTTTTCTGATGCAAAGAAAAATACACTGATCCTGACCCAATGAAGTTAGCGGTGCTGTTGTGTGCAAATGTGCGCAACGCTCTCGCTTTGGACGAGCTCGTATGGATCCTGCTGATGTCTGATGCTGCAAGTATTTAATAAACGTACAGGAAGAAAGAAAAATACCCAGTCTGACGCGCTGTTAGATCCTGACCCAGACTGATCCTATCTCTATGCTTTCTCTTTTTATTTGGTAAAACAATCATGTAACACAAGGCGTCCCTACACGTCAGCACAAGAGTCAGCATAAGACAAATGTCACTTACACAATCTTAATGGGTCACTTCTGTTCTTTATGTTCTTTACTGTGAGTACATACAGCTTGGAATGTTTATGGTGATTCGTATCTTTACAATCATGGTTGCTGACACGTATGGTTTAAAGTAGGGATGCACGATAATATCGGCGTCCGATACTTATCGGTTAATTTTGGCAAATATGACGTCATTCCGATAATTAAAAAATCAGCCGATAAAACGAACCCGATAATAATAAAGACTTGGAATCTTGGTTTTTGCCGTTGGTCTGTGTGTTGTGGTTTGTCCTCATGCCTGACTCCACAACCCCTCCCCTCCCCTCTCCGATCGTACCATCGTATGTGTGTGATGTCATAAGACTGGCAGCATGGTGGCACTGACCAGTGTGGACTTTCTTTACTGTAACAGAAGAAGTCATTTCACTAGGACTGGTCCCGAATACTGGAATATCCGAATATTTGTTCGTTGTGGTGGTATTTGGATGATAATTTTGATACTCCAAAAGTCGTGCGCGCCGCCGAACGCCACGGAGCGTTGCCGAGGCTGTAGTACGCCGCCGGGCGCAGCCAAGCGTCGCTGGGCGCAGCCAAGCGTCGCCAAGCGTCGCCAAGGTTTTAACACGCTGCTGAGGCTCTAGAACGCTGCGGTGGTTGTAGTAGCAGACCTGACAACTCCGGTGTGCAATCGGCTGACATTATCAGTTATCGGCTGCAAGAAGTATAAAATTATCGGTTATCGGAATCGGTTGAAATTGGCGTTATCGTGCATCCCTTGTTTAAAGTCCTGACAGTCACTCAATGATTACCTAATAAGTATAATTCTTAACATAAGCACAATTCTTCTAACACTATAATTACAAATTATCAATGAAGTCACGAGTGCTGTTGTTCTTCATAAGTAAATGCACGCAAATACAGATTCTGCTGCTGTTGGAAGCTGCAGGCATTTAATAAACTCAGAGGCAATAGTCCTAAACAGCTGGAAGCAACAGAATAAACTGTGACTGTGTGGTAAGTCACCCGTCTGATGCAAAGAAAGACACACAGTGGGACCGGCTGTTAGAACCTGAACCAGACGGATCCTGTCTCCATGTCGGGGTGATTTATAATTACAAGTAATCAGGGAAGTCAGAGACGTTCACGTGGATTCTGCTGCTGCCTGATGCTGCAGATGTTTGATAAACTCGGAGGAAAGATTCTCTCTGTGGTGTTTTTGGATGAATATTGGTGCTGAAATGTGGAAAAAGTCTTCCTTTTATCGCTTCACGCAGCTCAGCTTGTGCTACCTGTCTGTTAATGTGACTAGAGTGTAGCTCAGACTCAGGTTATGGTTGAAAGCGACAGGGAAAAGTTAGCAGGTTGCTCATTCAGACGCTAACAGGGGCTACACTCCTGACATCGACCTGCTTCATCTCACATAAATATACTCCCACAGCTCCACGTCTCACTTCATTGTAAGTCACACAGTTCGACGGTCCTCTAGAGGCCTCCCACTTCCTGCATGCTGCTGACAAACAGGAAATCACCGCGCACCGCCGCCAGCACCGCATTCATCCGGCCGCCAGGATGATGGTGATGATGATGATACCTCCGCATCTCAGCTACGTTCTGACATCCACCTCCTTCTCCCTCAGCAGCAGCCCTCACAACTGTTCATCGCCTCTACTTCTTCTTCCTTTCTGACGCTCGGCCTCGCCTCCTCCAACAGCCTTCCTCTCTCAGTTTCAGCCTGCGAACGTCTAATCTCACCGGTTCCTGCGTGGTTTGTCTGCATCAGTATCTCACACTGTAAACTGATGTTTAGATTCTGGATGTTCCTGCTTCATTAAAACAATATAAAAGAGGAAGAGAGCATAAATCAGCCTCAACTTCACCTCCTGTCCTCCACCGACAGACGGGTTTATTGCAAATTGACCTAAAGCTAATACAGAACGTTCAAAATGATCGTCCGTGCCCAGCTTATTAAAGATAAGCAGTTTATTTTTATCTTTTATGGGACCGTCGCTAATTTCCCGACATAGACCAGGATGGAAAAAAAGCCCAGAATAAGCCCAGACGCTGACCGAGAGCCAAACATAAACAGGACGGCATGTACAGCACGCATGCCTCGGTATCGGAGCAGGAATCTGCAGGACTTCTCATGGAGGCTGGATGTGTGCGATGTCTGAAGCAGATTAGTCAAGAAGCAGCATTAGGAGGAAGCTACAGGTCATGGCAACCTCAAGATTTAAGTCGGTGAAGAATCTAAACTAGAACGGCAGAGTTGGAGGCAGAAGGGTCCGTGTACGTCACGGCCATTCGTTTTCTTATTTTGACATTTCAAAATAAAAACGAAAAATAAACCGTTTCCCTTTTTTTTCAGTGATAATACAAAATGAAAAACGGAAAAACAGGCCGTAATTCATTATCCATTATCCATTATCTGATTTAATTACATGTGTTTGTAAATGGAAATTAAAATTAAAATACACCCTTGGAAAACTTATTTCTCTACTTCCTGTTGGTTTTGGCTCCGTGACCCGTCTGACTTCTGATGAGGAAGGATCTGGTATCTAAAGCTCCAGTGTTAGCTCACTGTTAGCAGACCTTGCTGTGTGCCGTGGCCTGATGAAGACCCACTGTGGGGTCCAAACGTTGCTTGGCTCACATTGTTCACTATTTCACAGTGGACTTTTCACCAGCGTGGGGTTTATTTGTCCCTTTGGAGGGACCTTGTGGGGCCGCTAGAGCTAAATCGCTAGCGTTCGGCTGCTTTTCGGGACGTTTTTGGGGAGGTTTGAAGGTTTTCTGTTACTTTAGCTTTGCCAGAAAACAAAGTAGCGATTTAGCACTAGCGGCGGAGCTAGCTAAATTGCTAGCTCCTCTTCAGAAGTCAGACGGGTCACGGAGCCAAAACCAACAGGAAATAGAGAAATAAGTTTTCCATTTTAATTTTAATTTCCATTTTCAAACACATCTAATTAAATCGGATAACAGATAATGGATAATGAATTAGGGCCTGTTTTCCGTTTTTCATTTTGTATTATCACTGAAAAAAAGGGAAACGGTTTATTTTTCGTTTTTATTTTGAAATCTCAAAATAAGAAAACGAATGGCCGCGACGTACACGGACCCAGAAGAGTGTAGATTTATCATAAATTCACAAAGAAATCAATGAACAAAGAGGAGATTTCTGATTTCTGTCAGCTTTAGGCTCAATATTTATTACTATAAGCTACTTTAACATAATCACTGGTGCATTTTTAGCGTCTTGAACCTACAGGCTGCTAACGTTTGAGTTCTTCAGTTGCAGCTTCTTGTATGTGGATCTATCAGAGAACAGTCTCAGCAGTCCATCGCTCCACCTTCTTTGAAAATACCTGATTCTACGTTGCTGTAACCGTAAAGAGCCCCAAGAGACGGACTCTGACAGGCGAAAACTAAAATGAAAAATCAGCGGTAATACAGTGAAATGTCTGTTTTTTAACTCACAATGACAAACCCAGGCAGTTTGTGGGTGTTTTACGTCTGCTGTCACAGTTTTCCTCACTGTGGACTCATTTTTAGCGCTAAAATAAAGTCCTGTAACTTTATGGAGACAGAACAACCATGACGTTAAGCAGAGAGAATTTAAAGATGTCTTATGTGTAGTATGACACAGCAATAAAGCAGACGGCTGTGGCTCAGGCGGTAGAGCGGGTTGTCCACTGATTGCAAGGTTGGCGGTTCGATCCCCGGCCCCTCCACATGCTGAAGTGTCCTTGGGCAAGACGCTGAACCCCAAGTTGCTCCCAATGGTAGATTAACGCCTTGCATGGCAGCTCTGTCGCCATTAGTGTGTGAATGGGTGAATGAGAAACACATTGTAAAGCGCTTTGGATACCACTAAGGTAGAGAAAAGTGCTACATAAGTGCAGACCATTTATCATTTACCATTCATAAATCATACAAAAAGAACAAAAAAGTTAATTTCATTGATTATTTATTCTATAAATATGGAAATAACTTGGAATCAACAAGCGTCCACAGACTCTACACACCATAGACCAGTGGTTCTTAACTGGTCCAGTCTCAAGACCCACTATTTCTCTATTAATAATGGTCACAACCCAAATTTTTGAAGTTTGCTGTTCCTGTTAACAAATTAGGGTTTATTTGGGTGTAGTCTCAACATATTTTGATAAAAATTTGGAAAATTTTGGCTTATTTTTTGCGCAATTTAGTATATTTGGACACTTTTGCCAAGTATTGGGCATATTATGGCTCATTTTGACAGATTCTGAGCACATTTTGGTTCATTTTTTAACACATTTTAGCATCAGTTAACCCAATAAGCTGGCAGAGCCAAATCTAGAGGTTAATCTTGGGCAACTACTGGTATCACCACCACTAAATATCCTGCTATTGAAAGCAAACTGCGTCATAAAAAAACACGTCCTTTAAAATAAAAGACTTTATACCTTTGGGGGAGGACGGGGTTCATGCTTCTCCGACCCTCTAAAAATGGCTTCGCGACCCACTTTTGGGTCCCGACCCACCAGTTGAGAACCACTGCCATAGATAATTTTACATTTTTCATTTCCTTCCATACTGTCTCATATCTCCTGTCAAAGCAGAACAACTAAACTCTTCTTCTGCATTTGCAAGAATCTGCGCGAAAATAATACTTCTCCATCAGTATTTTTGGGAAGAATCTGTGCAATACCGCCGATATGTGCAATATTGTTAATTCCACATCTAGAGAAATATGAGAAAATCTGAAATAGTGCTTCTGTTTGTTTTTATTTCCCTAGTGATAATTTGTAAATGTCTGTACTGTGACGATGCAAATTCCCCACCGTGGGATTAATAATATCATATATCTGTGACAACACTGCCTGCAGTTCAGCCGAAAAGTCCCTGAATTTATTGTTTTTTTAAGAATCTGCTTCCTGAAAGTTGTGAGAATGAGAAAAGAAAACACGGATAGATTCTTCATCACCTTCATGATTCATCGCTAACGGAGGGAGTCGACGCCAGACTTCTGAGGTGCTTTGATTCAAGCATATTTTCCACTGACGTAGCACAAGCGCAGTAAGAAGCTCTAAATTCTCCAGGAGTCCCGCTCTACGTCCGACTAATGCGCTCGACACATTTCAGAAACATTCACTGACGCGGCGAATATATCGTCGTGATCCAGTCTGCATCCTGTAAAGGCCAACACGACGTCTGTGCAGCAGACCGGTGCCGTAAGAATAAAACCATGTGTACATCTGCTTTCAGAGCCTGCATCCGTCTGCACATGAGGACGTGGAAACCGTGAATACACTACTTTCTAGTCTGCTAGGAGGACTCGACTTCGCACATGAACAACAGTTTGTCGTCTACATATCGTACACGTGGAAACTACACCAGCTGTTTCGATAGTCTTTGTTCAAACTCTATTTTACTCCGATGCATGCATGATGTTTAAAATTATTAGTTAAAGCAGTGAAAAAGTGGAATTCCATCTCCACAAACATGAAAGAGTCAGGATTTTTCTTGCTCAAAAGCAGCCTCAAGGTTTTCCGGAGGTCAGAACAAAAATATCCATCCATCCATCCATTATCTATACACCGTTTAATCCTCTGTAGGGTCGTAGGGTGGCTGGAGTCTATCCCAGCCGACTTGGGTGAAAGCAGCGGACATTCTGGACAGGTCTCCAGTCTATCACAGGGCTACACATAGAGACAAACAAGCACTTTCACATTCACACCTACGGACAATTTAGAATCATCGATTAACCTCAGCATGTTTTTGGACTGTGGGAGGAAGCTGGAGTACCTGGTAAAAACCCACGCTGCACAGGGAGAACATGCAAACTCCACACAGAAAGATCCCAGACGTCCTAACCGGGACGCGAACCGGGGATCTTCTAGCTGTGAGTCGACGCTGCCAACCACCGGCCCAGATATACATTTATTATCTCACACTGATGGACTTATGAGTTTTGTATGCTTTCATGCAGTCTATTTATTGCTCTGTGGTTGTCGTCTTTTTCTGTACAAACGGTAAACGGTCTGCACTTATATAGCGCCTTTCTACCTTAGTCGTACTCAAAGCGCTTTTAATGTGTTTCTCAATCAAACATTCACACACCAGTGGCGACAGAGCTTCCATGCAAGGTGCCTGCCTGGCATTGGGAGCAACTTGGGGTTCAGTGTCTTACCCAAGGACACTTCAGCATGTGGAGGGGCTGGGGATCGAACCGCCAACCTTGCGATCTTGGGAAAACCCATCTGAGCTACAGCCGCCCCAATAGACAACAGATGCTAGCTAGCTGCTAACAATGATGCAATTACTTTTGATTGTGTGCCGTCCCTGCAAAAATAAATGAGTAAACTAAGCTACTGGTGAACATGTGCACCTGTGTTAAATGTAGTCGCCTTGCAGATACAAATTTTTGGATAAACGCAGACATTAGTAAAGCATCTTTGCAGACTTTTGTGGACTTGGGTTGAAATTTTAGGTCACAAGAGCCATAGCAGACCCTTGTGGAAAATAAAACACCGGCCTTACACGTGGTAAAATGTGTGTCATGCATTGTAGAGTAACTGTTTAATAAAAAAAAACTCTATTGATGCTAATGAATAGCATCAGCAGGTGAGGTCTGGTGGTGAGAGTTTGGAGCAACTTCCAGAGATTAGACTGGGCCATGGAACACTGTGTGCTTTTAATTTGTAGTTGAGTCAATCATGTATTCAATAAATCACTTTATCTGCCTTTGCTAAATGTCAAAATTAAGATAAATCAGCAGAGCCTAATGTCTCAGATTTGTTTGTGTGGGGTGACCAGCTGCCCTTAAAGCACATGATACATGAAGAAAAGAAAGGAAATATCTGGTGATTTAACTTGAACTTCAGACTGTTTCAAGTCACATTTAGGCAAATTTAACAACCTGGTTTAGAGTAAAATACGACAAACTGCAAAACAGAACATCTCAACAAAAGCTAGAGGCAGATTTGGGAGATTTGGAGCCAGATTTACTGCACACATGCACATGTTTGCATGCATATTCATCTGTTTACGACAGGTAAACACTTGTATATATTGTCTTTTTGCTTGTAATTTGCTTATCTTTCTTTAATTTTCTTATTGTTGGACTTACAATCGGGACCAGAGCGCCAATTTCGTGCCATCTCATGTTAACGCATGTGCTGGTATGACAATAAAGAACCTTGAATCCTTGAATGTTTCTATTTAACCTCCTCCTCCTCGTTGCTGCTGTTTAACTCCATCTGAAGACAAAAGCCGGCAGATCGCAGTGAACTTTAAAGGTCAGCTGGTCATCATAGTGAGAGTCTCACTTCAATCCGCGGTTCAATTCGTTGGAATATGCGGCCGACACGTCGACTCACTTCCTGACGAAGTGACAGAATGCAGAGCAGCAGATTGGAGCTTTTTTTAAGAGGAGGGGGTCCGCGGCGGGAAACCCCTCCCTGCATTTTAACCACAAGGTGCCTCGAAATACACCAGAAAACACGGCAGAAGCGAACCCATCTGCAGCTTCGGCCGAGTTTCAGTTGAGATTCGAAGCAGCGCAGAGAAGACTTCCGCCGTCGGAAACAGGCCTGAGTGTTGAAATTTAAAATGCGCTGCACAACTTCTGCCTCCACGTCTGACTCACGGACTAATATTAGCAGAAGGGCTCACAAAGGCTCCTTTGACGGACGCAGGGAGAAGCAGAGGAGCAAATATGAGGGATTAAAGGCTGTGCATCCTTTGAAGAGACTCACAAACACTGAATATGGCTCACATATGTTTCAGTTTACAAACGGCCGTAAAAAAAAAAAAAAGGCTTCTCCATCCTGCAGCTGAACCTCCTGAACTCATCAGACTTACGGCTCACACACATGTAGAATCTATAATCACAACACACAGGAGCTTTCTTCACCCCGATGACACAAACCGGTTCTTTCCTCACACATCAAACGTTAAAAAAACACATTTTAGATGCTTCATGGCTAAAACACGCGGCTGATGCATTTCCAACTATGCGCCGACTCACTCTGACGGCTGCTCTCAGAGGAAATTATCACATTCTGGTGGCTTGTCGAGTGATAAAAGCCTCCATGTGTCTCCAGGAAGCACACAGTAAATATAAAGCGGCGTTTTCTCATCGACGAAATGCTCGCTTTATGGCACGAGACATATGTTGCATTCACTGACGAACAGACTTCTGCACTCCACCGGTTTAAAAGGTGCATTGTTTTACATTACTGCTTAAGAGACATGAAGACTGCCTGGCTTTAAAGAGAGAAAATTAAAAACAAAAACCACTGATAAATCTGTTTTAGTTGAAGATTTAATTCATTCCAACCCGAATTCAGCAGCTGAGTTTGATTAAAATATCTTAACCTCTGAATCAAAGCAGCTAGTAGGTGTATTTTACTGCTACCGTCACGTTTTTACTCACTGTTGGCTCATTTTTCACTTTAATATAAAGTCCTGTACTTCTATGGAAACAGAACAACCATGACTAGAAGTAGAGAGAGCTAAAAAATGTCTCCTGTGCAGTAGGACACAGTTACAATCCCATAAATCATTTTATTTAAAAAAATAAAGTTGAATTTCTGGATTATTTATGTGTAAAAATTTAAAAAAAAAACTGGTATAAACATGTACTACATTCTTCTAAGTGCCCACGGGTGTTATTAATACTGGATAAACAGCAGCTGTAGATATTGTACTGTTTACATTTTTAGTTTGTTGTAACCGATGGGTCGCTGGTTCGAGTCCCAAGACGGGCAAGAGGTTGAGGTGGGAGAGTGAGAGCGACGAATCGTCCCAGTCACCACCACTGTGGGCCCTTGAGCAAGGCGTTAAACCCCTGACTGCTCCCCGGGTGCTGCACCGCGACAGCCCACTGCTCCTAGTATGTATAGTTAAGGTTACTATGAATAGGATGGGTCAAATGCAGAGAAGGAACTTCCCCAAGAGGATCAATAAAGGTATTATTTACATATGTCTCCTCTCTACTCTGTGTAAACACTGCCTGCAGTTCAGCCGAGAAGCCAGATTTTTTTGTCAAGTGCAAACCTCATTTTTTCACCTTAGAAACATCGCTAAAGTGCGCCCGTTAATTAATCAAAAAGATGCTGAAAAACTGACCCATGCATTCATTTCAAGTCGACTCGATTGTTGTAATGCACTTTTCACTGGCCTCCCAAAAAAGACCACGGAGAGACTTCAGCCAATTCAAAACTCTGCAGCTCGGCTACTAACCAGAACCAAGAGGAGGGAGCGTATTCGTCCAGTTTTAGCTGTTCTACACTGGCTTCCTGTCACATACAGAATAGACTTCAAGGTCCTCCTCCTTGTAATACAAGGCTCTGAATGGGTTAGGACCGAGCTACACTGGCAACACACTTGTTACCTACTGCCCTTCAAGAACACTGCGGTCGTCGTCAGCTGGTTTATTGGAGGTCACAAACACACAGAGAAAAAAAAACTGGGGCTGCAGCTTTTGTAAATTACGCCCCAAAGCTCTGGAACACAAGCCTGGAGACATCAGGGAGGCCAGCTAACTGAATGTTTTTAAAAGCAAACTTAAAACTTACTTTCTCAGTTTAGCTTTTAACTAGAACCTGGCATTGCTTCTGCACGTTGCACTATAAGAAACTATTTATTTATTATGTTTTATTTGATTTTAATTGAAATTATTAAATTCATTAAAATGTTTTTTGTTGTTTTGTTTTGCTTATTTTATTTTATGTTGGTGCATTTCCTTTATTGTAAAGCACTTTGAGTTGCATCTCTTGTATGAAAGGTGGTATATAAATAAAGTTTGATTTGATTTGAAGTGACTGTTGGTCGCAGCTCAGTCATTTAGGATTTCACAGTTGTGCCAGGGAGCACAGAATTTTTTGTATTTCACAGAATCTGGTTTGAGTAAACGGTTTATTTTTAGTAGATTTTTAAATGACACAAAGAAAAAGCGCTTTTGATTAAATATTATGAGCTTTGTCCACATTTGGTTGCAGATTAATCAATAATTGTGCAGAGAAGTGCTGAATTTTTGGTTTATGACAGAATCAAAGAGTTTATTTTTGGTGAATTCTTTAGTGAGACATGCAGAATAGAAAGACACTTTGATAAAATGCCACAATTTCAGGTTTTAATTTGCTGAATTTTCTCACAGATGAGTAGTTCAAGAACCATCAGAAAGCTGAAAATCAAAAGTTTATATGTGTAATTTTTGCCAATTTTTAAAAAGATACTCTGCTTGTCAAAAGCCCCGGTAGGTTCTGGGTTTCAGAAGTTTCAGTAAGTAAGTAAATTTTTGTGTGTGGCTAAAAAAAGACCGTGGCTCAACATGGAAACACGCTGTGATTTTAAAAGGGGTCATAGTGGGTGGGAGCTGCTGTATCATTAAGCAGAAACCTCCCATCACTTAACACTGAACTCCGCCCAGCCAAGGCTCAGCAGTGGAGCTACCAGGAAAGACGAATCAAACTCACATAGTGTAAATTAAAACTTACGCCACTATAAATAGAGTATATTTATACAAATGTCTCGGATAAATAGAGCTGCTGATCGCTGAAAGATCTGAGGTGATGCTGAACATGAGCTCAGGGAGAAGGTGATTTTTTTTTTAACGCAGAGTAAAATCATGAACGTGTCTGAGGCTGTGCAGAAACAGTGCTGAGTGGCTAAGCTAACATCCTGTCACACACACACACACACACACACACACACACACACACACACACGGATGTGGTTCTGTTGCTGATCTTTCTCGACTCAGCAGCGACTTTTACCTCCTGAACATTCCTCAAATAAAGAATTAAGCGCTGAATATTTCTGGACGTCGTCTCTAAAGAGGCTCTAAAGTTCGGTGTTTGATGCGTCTCTGTGTTTCTGTTCATTCTCCTGATTATCATGCCTTATGTGCTTTTCAAAATGGACACATTTATCACACAGATGTTGTCCAAACTCCAACCCTGACACACGAAATCACTGAGCAATAAAACCACATGTTCTATTTCTCTGGTTTTCCTCAGTTGCATGAACCACTTCCTGAATGTCGCTACCTTTACTTTGTCCTCCACTGCAGAACTGTGACTTCCTCAGGGCCTCCTCTGTGGGATTATTCTCATGATGCTGCATTAAAACTATAATTTGAGCAGGTTTGTGTGAACTCTTACAGAACTGTGTAATTGCAGTTGAATATTTTGCTACTAAATGCTTGTGTGTCGCTTCAGAGTTAGCTAAAGCACCAAACAGCTCACGAGTTTTGGAGTTTTCTGTTATTATGAGGCATAAAGAGAAGACCATGCAAGTGAAGAAGATAACGGAGGCTCTCTAAGATGTGGAAACAAACGTGTTTCAATCACGAGAAGATTTCGAGGGTTCACCACAAGATGCGAAACCCCCGTAATCCTCAAAAACAGAAGCCAAGGTTGCAGTAAAATCATCTTTTTTTGCTTAGAGAGGTTCCTAACTGAGTGAAATGACCTGAAAATATTGTTTAAAACATTTTTCCACATGTCCATGGGTGTTACCAATACAAGAAAAACACAGTGGCACTAAATAATCTGAACATTTTACCATTTAGATTTTTAATTTCCAGTTTCCAAACTTGTTTCCCGTCTGCTCTGTGTAAACACTGCCTGCAGTTCAACTGGGAAGTCCCTGAATTTTTATAAAGTGACTGTTGGTTGCAGCTGAGTCACTAGAGGCCTCACAGTTGAGCAGAGAAGTGCAAAATTTTTAGTTTTAAACAGAATCCATTTACTGCAAACGGTTTAATTTTAGTGATTTTTTAAATTAGAGTTAGAGAATTTATTGAACAAAAATCGAAGTTTTTTTCTGTTTGTACAGTTGCGGTGAAATCGTCTTTTTTTTGCTTAGAAAGGTTCCTAATTGAGTAAAATGACCTGGAAATATCATTTACAACATTTTTCCACATGTCCATACTAGAAAAAACACAGTGGCACTAAATAATCTGAACGTTTTACTGTGTAGATTTTTAATTTGCAGTTTCCATACTTGTTTCCCATCTGCCCTGTGTAAACACTGCCTGCATTTCAACCAAGAAGTCCCCGAATTTTTATGAAGTGACTGTTGGTTGCAGCTGAGTCACTAGAGGCCTCACAGTTGAGCAGAAAGGTGTAAAATTTTTAGTTTGAAACAGAATTCATTTACTGCAAACGGCTTAATTTTAGCGAATTTTGAAATTAGATTTAGAGAATTTGATGAATAAAAATTCAAGGTTTTTTTGCAGTGAAATCATCTTTTTTTTTACTTAGAAAGGTTCCTAATTGAGAAAAATGACCTGGAAATATCATTTACAACATTTTTCCACATGTCCATACTAGAAAAAACACAGTGACACTAAATAATCTGAACGTTTTACTGTGTAGATTTTTAATTTCCAGTTTCCAAACTTGCTTTCTCTCTGCTCTGTGTAAACACTGCCTGCAGTTCAACCGAGAAAGTCCCCGAATTTTTATGAAGTGACTGTTGGTTGCAGCTGAGTCACTAGAGGCTTCACAGTAGAGCAGAGAGGTGTGAAATTTTTAGTTTTAAACAGAATCCATTTACTGCAAACGGCTTAATTTTAGCGAATTTTAAAATTAGATTTAGAGAATTTAATGAATAAAAATTCAAGTTTTTTTGCAGTGAAATCGTCTTTTTTTTGCTTAGAAATGTTCCTAAATGAGTAAAATGACCTGGAAATATCATTTACAACATTTTTCCACATATCCATACTAGAAAAAACACAGTGGCGCTAAATAATCTGAACGTTTTACTGTTTAGATTTTTAATTTCCAGTTTCCATACTTGTTTCCTATCTGCTCTGTGTAAACACTGCCTGCAGTTCAACCAAGAAGTCCCCGAATTTTTATGAAGTGACTGTTGGTTGCAGCTGAGTCACTAGAGGCGTCACAGTTGAGCAGAGAGGTGTAAAATTTTTAGTTTGAAACAGAATCCATTTACTGCAAACGGCTTAATTTTAGCGAATTTAGAAATTAGATTTAGAGAATTTAATGAATAAAAATTCAAGTTTTTTTTGTAGTGAAATCATCTTTTTTTTTTGCTTAGAAATGTTCCTAATTGAGTAAAATGACCTGGAAATATCATGCACAACATTTTTCCACATGTCCATACTAGAAAAAAACACAGTGGCACTAAATAATCTGAACGTTTTACTGTGTAGATTTTTAATTTCCAGTTTCCAAACTTGTTTCCTATCTGCTCTGTGTAAACACTGCCTGCAGTTCAACCGAGAAGTCCCCGAATTTTTAAGAAGTGACTGTTGGTTGCAGCTGAGTCACTAGAGGCCTCACAGTTGAGCGGAGAGGTGTAAAATTTTTAGTTTTTAACAGAATCCATTTACTGCAAACGGTTTAATTTTAGTGAATTTTGAAATTAGATTTAGAGAATTTAATGAATAAAAATTCAAGTTTTTTTTGCAGTGAAATCGTCATTTTTTTTGCTTAGAAAGGTTCCTAATTGAGTAAAATGACCTGGAAATATCATTTACAACATTTTTCCACATGTCCATACTAGAAAAAACACAGTGACACTAAATAATCTGAACGTTTTACTGTGTAGATTTTTAATTTCCAGTTTCCAAACTTGTTTCCCATCTGCTCTGTGTAAACACTGCCTGCAGTTCAACCGAGAAGTCCCTGAATTTTTATGAAGTGACTGTTGGTTGCAGCTGAGTCACTAGAGGCCTCACAGTTGAGCAGAGAAGTGAAAATTTTTTAGTTTTAAACAGAATCCATTTACTGCAAACGGTTTAATTTTAGCGAATTTTGAAATTAGATTTAGAGAATTTAATGAATAAAAATTCAAGTTTTTTTTTTTGTAGTGAAATCGTCTTTTTTTTGCTTAGAAAGGTTCCTAATTGAGTAAAATGACCTGGAAATATCATGCACAACACTTTTCCACATGTCCATAGGTGTTAGAAAACAATTGTTACACTAAATATTCTGGATATTTTATTATTTACATTTTTAATTTCCAGTTTCCAAACTTGTTTCCTGTCTGCTCTGTGTAAACACTGCCTGCAGTTCAGCCGAGAACTACTTAATTTTTTTGTCAGGTGACTGCTGGTTGCAGGTGAGCCACAAGAGGCTTCACAGTTGAGCAGAGAAGCGCAAAATTTTTAGCTTTTGACAGAATCGCTTTACTGCAAACGGTTTAATTTTAGCGAATTTTTAAATGCGACATGCCACATGTCCATAGGTGTTACTGACACTAAACAATGAAATGACCTCAAAGTATCTCAGTGGCAGCCATAACAAGAGCTGGTTGACTCCTGTAATTAAAATAAAGCTGCTCCAGTGCTTCCCTTCTTATCTCCTTTGGCGTAGGATGCACTGGAACATCTTTCATAACAAGAACTAAAGATAATATCGTCCCATTCAAAGCAACGGCACGCTGACGACATTTACAGTCGCTTGATTATGTAGATTAGTAATTAGATCTTCCTTTGACCTCGAGATGTTCTCCATCTAAGTCAAGAGAGTCTGACGGCAACAGTTTGCAAAAATATGCAAGTACAGTCCAGGGACAAAGTTGCGAGGACTGATGAAACCGAGAAAAAGCAACAGCAACCACAAAAAAACTCTCAGATAGTGATGGAAAGTGCAAAATGTGGAGAAAACCTTCAGCCTGGTGTGTTTTTCTATCACTGCTGATGGAGTCTAATGGTTTCAGGAGCAACTCAGATTCACTTAAATGCATCACTGGGTAACATTTAATACCGATGCTGATTATTGGTGGTCAAAAAGGCAGATATTTAGATCCAGTATACATTACATATAACGCTTTAGCAGCATGTGAGAACAGAGAACCTTCCATTCATAACCAGGCGTCTTCTTAAATAAGGATGGCTGTAAGTAAATAGATATTATGGGATCAACTCAGATGCTGTTCTTCTATTTTCTTAATCTTTTTCTGATTTATCACTTTAATTGCCCACTAAGGTCCAGATCTTAAAGCATTGTTAATTACAATTTTCCAGACTCTTAGTTAGCTGTTAGCCGTTAGCCGTTAGCGTAGCCTTAGCCGCTGTGAGAGAAGCTGATTTCCTGGTTTGAGTTTCTAGTTTAGTTTCTGCTGCTTGAGAGACGTTTCTGAGGACGCAGAGCGACGACAGACGGAGAGACCTGAAGTAGCGCGTTTAATTTATCAATAACCCGTCAGTAATCTGAAAAAATACCAAATATCGGCCATGACAGTCAATCAATCCCTCATCCTCAACATACGCCTGAAGCAACCAAACAGGATTTCAGGCAAAAGAAGCGGACTTTCCCTAACTGGCTGAGCGGATCACCCGGTCTTAATGTTATTTAATTAAATTCCTCTTGGTTAAGAGCAAATTAAAAGCAGATAACTCCACAAAAAAAGCAACATGCCTGCAGATTAGGAGTAAGGAAGCAGCACTAAAGAACAAACGTCATTGCCTGCAAAGGATTTTCTGCAAAATATATAAAAAATACACCACACATGCATCTGTCCGATCACTTCTGAAGTCCTAAACGTCAGGTTATGTGTGTTAAAAGCGCTCACACTCCCATATTAATCTTTCTATGTTGATATAAACCGGCACAAAAGGAAGCTGAGACTGCAAACTTCAGTGTAGTATCTGTTATTTTACTTTAATCTGATGTGTTGAAGCACAAAACCTGCAAAATAAATTGTGTAACTGTCCAGATTCTTACAATCTGGACTGTATTTGCTTGATGAAGATGTAAAGTAGTGCAGTAAAGTTGGATCCAGACTCTATATTAAGGTATAATACACTGAGCAAACATTGGTAATCATACATGTAGCGTGTTTTACCCAAATTCTGCCTGTGATTTACAGGTAAATTATCGCAAACATGCAGGAAACTAATTCTAACACTCATTAATTTGGCTTTAAACAGGACTTTTATAAAGACTAATTACACTTTTATTTAATTAAGACCAACTAAACGTCCCTTTTCTTTTGAGTTTTGTCCCCAATCTGGTTTTTGCTTCTACAAAATCTGACAGTGGAGAATAAACACACATGTACAAGTGAACTTACTCAATCTGTGTCCATAGAAGAACCAGCAGCACGTTGAGAAGACAGTAGAAGAAGCACCTCAGTTCATTCCTCATAAAAAGGCAGAAGGCGAACAGCAGCCACATGCAGCTGCAAACGGAGAAAAGCAGAAGATTAGCAGGATCTAGCAATCTCCGGCAAACATCAGGCCCAACTTCTCGATTCCTCTTCCTCTAAACTCGCATCACGTATTCAGAGAACTTCAACACACACACACAAACCATATATATTCGCAACACACACACACCACTTCCTCTTTTCACTTCCCCACCTGAGGCGGGGGGGGAGGGGAGGCTGACAAACATCTGAAACAGGGTTAGAGAAGCTGCAGAAATGTGAATCCACCAGACATCTGATCATTTCAGGTGTCAAGGTGGAAGTTCATCAACAAAACTAATGCATTTAATTACTGAGGCTGCACAATCCTCCAAACTTGGCTGCTTTTGCATCTGTTTTACAAAAATCAAACACAAAAACTGGAGTCAAACTTCACCGTTTTTCAAAAAGTAGTTTAGTATAAAATACTGCAATAATAAAACTTAACCCTCTGAACCCCAGAATCCACCAGTGGGTTACAAAAGCATGTTAACTTCTTAAAACTGACCATTTATCAGAGCATTAAACTTCAAAAACTGGCAGAATCGGTGGATCTTCAACTTTCCGATGGTCCCTGAACTACTCATCTGTAGGTCACTTTGTTCTACACGTCTCTTTTAATAATTCACCAAAAATCAAACGTTTACGACAAACAGATTCTGTGAAAAGCTAAAAATTCTTTGCTCCTCTGTGCAACTTTAAAGCCATTGTTGACTAAACTACAACCAACACACATGACAACAACGATGGCAATTTTCGGATGCATGTCTAATTTTTAAAAAATGCCAAAAATAGACCATTCGCTCCATAAAGATTCTATAAAAAACATAAAATTCTGCACTCTTCAGCACAACTGACAAGCCATGACTGACTTAGCTGCCATTAACAGTCACATGGCAATAATTCAGACACTTTTTGGATGAACTGCAGGCTGTGTCTGCAGTCAGAGAGGAGACAAGTATGGAAATAAATTAAAAATAGTCAAATATCTACAGCTTGTAAAGTTGCTTCCAGGTTAGGTTTCCAAGTAAATTAAGAAATTCAACTTTCATTTTGTCATTTTGTTTATAATTCATGGGATTATAACAGTGTCATCCTGCACAGAAGAACGAATCGATTGATCTTCAACATTCTGATGACCCTTGAACTACTCATCTCTAGTTTAAAAACCAAATCTTGGTCATTTTATTCCATATATCTCTTTCTAAAAAAATCACCAAAAATCAACTGTTTACAGCAAACAGATTCTGTAAAAAACAAAAAATTCTGCACTCTTCAGCACAACTGACAAGACATGACTGACTTAGCTGCAATCAACAGTCACATGACAAAAATTCAGGGACTTCCCGGATGAACTGCAGGCTGTGTCTGCATGTATGGAAATAAATTAAAAATGCAAGCAGTTAAATATCAACAGTGCATAAAGTTGTTTCCAGGTTATTGAATTTTTGTAAAATAAGTAAATGAAGAAATTCAACTTTCATTTTGTCATTTTTTTTATGACTTATGGCATTACAACCGTGTCATCCTGCACAGAAGAACAAATCAGTGGATTATCAACATTCCAATGGTCCTTGAACTACTCATCTGTAGCTTAATCAAAAAGCAACTCTAGGTCCTTTTATTCTACATGTCTCATTTTTAAAAAAATCACCATAAATCAACCGTTTGCAGCAAACAGATTTTGTAAAAAACAAAAAATTCTGCTCTCCTCATTGCAACCTTGATGCCATGACTGAGTTAACTGCGATCAACAGTCACAAGACAAAAAATGAGGCACTTTCAGACACGTCTCATTCTTTTAAAAATGCCCAAAATAGACCATTCGCTCTGTACAGGTTCTATAAAAAAACAAAAAAATCTGCACTCTTCAGCACAACTGACAAGCCATGACTGACTTAGCTGTCATTAACGGTCATATGATGAAAATTCAGACACTTCTCGGCTGAACTGCAGGCTGTGTCTGCAGTCAGAGAGGAGACAAGTATGGAAGTAGTCAAATATCTACAGTGTGTAAAGTTGCTCCCAGGTTTTACAATGTTTGTAGAATAAGTAAAGAAATTCAACTTTCATTTTGTCATTTTTTAAAATAATTTATGGAATTATAACTGTTAATGCTGCACAGAAGACACTCCTGAGTTCTCTCTACTTCTAGTCATGGTTGTTCTGTTTCCATAGAGGTGCAGGACTTTATGTTGCAGTTAGAAATGAGCCCACAGTGAGGAAAAATGTGACGAAAAACACCCAGAAACCACCTGGAGTTCAGAGGTTAAATCAACACTATTACAGCACAGCGACTGATAATGATATTCTTCCCATGTTAATCATTTAAAAGGCACAGACACACTGGGGAAAACGGCAACAGGAGCCAAAGACAACATCTTATCTGACGCACGACGACACATAATTGACTGTTCGCTGTACTTCCTGTGTGTGTCCTGATTCTAGAAGAGAAAGAAAAGCTCATGATGTAACAGAGAACGACCTGTTTGGATGCAACTTTAACATCAGCACACCGATAAATGTAAAGAATGACTATCAGGGATGATTTAGAGGGGATCCAGGCGCATGTATGCTGTTTCAGTTTTAATGAATTTCTCCATCTATTTAGGGCTTTTGTCGTCACTGCTTCCTGATAAATCTCAGAAAATTGAAGCCAAAGCCAGTTTTGACATCTAAATATTTAGTTTGGGACAGTTTGGAACAACAAGCTCAAAGTCATGATTCATTAAAGGCTCTTCTTCTTAAATTTACAGCAGCTATAGATCCATAAAGGGGAACATCCTCCCTCCATCCTCTACTGTTTGCTGCAGTCACATAAACCTGTTGGACTTAACTAAAACAGAAACCTATAGAAAGTTGAATGAAGGTTTTATTGCATTATTTTATATGTTTTTTAATTGCTACAGCGCATTAATTACTAGTTTTGTTGGTTCTGGTGCTGGAAGTTGGTCCGAACGCAACATATTTCTTTGTTTTGTAATATTTTTGATCATTTAAAGCTGCTTTTTAAATCAGATTTGAAATGTAAAAATGTGTATCTGGACAGTAAAAGATGTTTTTCCCTTAATAAATTTTGATTTTAACACTTCTTTTACTTGAGATGATTTATTTTTGACTCTTTTAAAAAAATTATGGCAGTTAGGTTTAATGGATTTCTTCTTGTTACTGCATCCTGATAAACTTTAACTCCAGTTTCGACGTCCAAATACTTCATTTTTTCCATCTTTAGCTGCTGAACATTCAACAGGATTGGACTCAATTCACCTCAGTTAAATTCAATTCTATTCATAGGTCACAAAACAAGTCATTCACACAGTCAGTTCAGGACTTTGCAATATTATTCTACAGAGATAAACCCAATAATTCCCCTTTAGAAAGCATTTAGGGACATTGGAATGGGAAAAAACTCCCTCAGAATTAGATTTTCCACAAAAAAGCATGACAAGCTCCAACGCATCACACGCACGATGAAAAACAAACATCACAGAAAGCGGTTTCCTCTGTTGTGCAGATAGAAAATGAAGTGCAGCTTGCATTTGACTGAGAGTGAACTGATCCCAGCGCAGCGTAGCTCCACAGCAGCAGACTTCCTGCTCTCAGTGTCTCACTTCCTGCCTCGCAGCTCGGCCGGCGGCGCTCTGCCAACTCCGCAACGCCGCCTCTCGTCTCGTCTTTCCAGCCGGCGGCTTAAAGAGACACCTCGGCTCTACCGGCGTTGCGCTCGGCTGTTTTTTGCTCACCTTATAAAAAAGCCCGGTTGTTCCCAGAGAGGCCGCCGGCGGACGCGTCAAGAAAGGGAGAACAAAGTCGGCCTTCAGACAGAACAAACGCAGCAGGAACTCCACGTTTTCAGTCGCTGCAGGAACCGATAAAATGACTGAGAATGAAACAAACGCACAAACCAAACGGCCCTCCACATCCTCAGAAACAGAGTGAGGAGAAAATGTTGATTTCTGAGAAGACCGGACGATTCCAGTCACATTCAGCTGAGAAGGAGAGAGCTGGACGGGGCAGCATCTTTATAACAGTTATGATTCGATGTTTGATGCAAAGATGTGAAGTACTCCTGGTGTAAAGTGTCGCCGAGTGTCCCTGACTGTTCTTTCTTTCTTTCTGCTGAGCTGCAGCTTTCCTCTCCCGCTAATGTCTGAGACGTTTTCCCATTACATCAGTCTGGTGGCTGCAGCATCAGCAGTTCAGGCTGAAAACACGCTGAAACCCAGGAGCAATTCAAGGACATTTAACACCTTCTGGGTCGCAGTGATGACATTACGGTCCGACCGCGGTTATTAGACTCGACTGTGATCATTTTTGCATTTTAATTGTGGGAACTATTTCCATTCGAATGTGTAAAAACAGCTGGATGACACGCTGTAATCACTGTTTCCACGCCGGTTTCCATATTTCTCTGCCGAAGTTTAAAGGAACAAACCTTGAGATGCTTCACTTCTAATATGTGACCGACTGTGGATCAACAATTTAGTTTTTGAGCCTAATATATAAATAACAAGCGTCCAATCACGTGGAGGAGACAAATTGCTGGATTTGCAGCAAAAAAAGTGGCGTTCAAAGGCACTAACACAACAACACCCCTAATCTAAAACCAATAGAAGCATAAAACCATGTGCAATATCACTTTACTTTGGGGTGGCAGGTGGGCCCTCGTGCCCTGTGTCCTGTCGTCTTGTCCTTGGTGCCCTGGGGGTGTCGGTTGCTGCCTCCTCTTGGTCTCTGGGTCCGCGTGCTTGTCTGTGGCCCGGGTGGTCTTCTGGGTGGTACCTCCTGGATGCTCCCCCTGCCTGGGGTGTGGGGGCGCTTGGCCGGCCTGGCCCTGCTGACTCGTGGTAGTCGCTTCGGGCTTGCATGCATGTTTGTTCAGGGCTTACCAACTCCTGCCAGGTCCCCTTGCTGAGAACTGATGGGACCCGCCAGATTGTGCGGAGTCACTCTTCAGACTTTGCACTAAACTCACGCCCTTTATACATTCTTCCTTTACTCTTGTCCTCTGGCGTCCTAACCCTGGATACTGACAAGACTTCTGGTGTCCAGTTTGTTTCTGTGTTGATTTTTTTTTTCCAGTTTTCAGATGTGGGATCGGTTGTTGGGAATAACATGGCATGATACAGCACTCTTATAGGATTCATATAGCACTGCCCGTCTGTACCCTCCCTGTTCTTTTTTTTTTTTGTCTGCATTTATACTCATTGTTCAACACCACGCAATGGAGTCAACTTTAATGAGATCAATGCATATTTTAGTCTTGTAGCAAAATATATTAATATTGGGAGCTATCATGAGCCAGAGGGGGCAGTGCTGCACCCCAGTGAGTTTTGGGGGGGGGGATATGGCAAAACGAGATGAACAGGGAGGGTACTCCTTTACTCCTGTCCTCTGGTGTCCTAACCCTGGATACTGACAAGACTTCTGGTGTCCAATTTGTTTCTGTGTTGATTTCTTTTTTCCAGTTTTCAGATGTGGGATTGGTTGTTGGGAATAACACGGCATGATACAGCACTCTTATAGGATTCAAATAACACTGCCCGTCTGTACCCTCCCTGTTCGTCCGCACGCACACACACTAAATATTGATATATTTTGCTGCAAGACTAAAATATGCATTGATCTCATTAAGTTGACTCCATTGCGTGGTGTTAAACAATGAGTATAAATGCAGACCAAAAATTAAATAAATAAAAATTATTATTAACAGAAAAAGACGATTAATGCTCCAAATGCTAGAATCTGTCATCCTGTTTGAAAGACGTGTTGTATAGGTTTTAAAAATCGCCAAATTTATCAGAGCTAGAAACTTTAAAAACAAAAATAATCATCAGTTTTACTTTCTGATGCTCCTTTAAACACTCATCTGTAATCTGTTGTTCTGTCACGAAACGGAACCAAATAAGAGCTTAAAATCATGATAATTTCACCCAAATCATCTCATCCTACATGTCTCATTTAGAAATTCGCTAAAAATAGAAAGTTTTCTTCATGCAGATTCTGTAAAAAACAAAAAATTCTGCTCTCTTTGGCAAAACCGACGAGCCATGACCGACTCAGCTGCGACCGACAGCGACGCAACAATAATTCAGTGACTACTCGGATGAACTGCAGGATGTGTTCTGTTTCTATAGAGGTGCAAGAGTTTATATAGTAGTAAAAAATGAGCCCACAGTGAAGAAAAACGTGAGAAAAGCCCAGAAAGTTCAGCGACTGAGACCCATTTATTTGATTAATAGTGATTAATAAGTCAGAACAGCCACATTTACCTCCTGGCAGAGAGTTATCTGAGGTAAAGAGCTCAAAGGTGAATGTTTTTTTTAAATCTATTGGCACAGAAAGGAAGGAAAAGCAAAACGAAGCCTGCAGAGGTGTGAAGGGGCCGCAGGGTTTCTGCCTGAACCGCCGATGCATCAGTTGCAAGCCTCAGAGACACAATATCACCGGTTCATCTCAGGACGGTGAGTTTTTTCCCCACAGATTCAGCAAAGTCGCAGCTTGTCGTGGTCCGTCTCAATGCATTTAATGTTTCCTCTTTGTTCCGCTGCAGACGCCACGAAGGAACGTCACCAAGTTTAAGGGATGTTTTCTTAATACGACAGCTGGAGTGCAGCTTTAATGCATCCTAAACGACCAAGGAAGCAGTGAACCTGTTGGATTTAATTAAAATTAAAAGCTATGCAAGGCTGGACGAAGGTTTTATGACATTATTTAATATATTTTTAGGTATTTCCTCAAGTTTATTCTCTTAACTAGGCTTGTTTTAGCGTATTAACTGCTAATTATGTTGGTTGTGGTGCTGTATATTAAATATTTTTAATCATTTACAGCTGTTTTTTATATGATTTTTCATTTTAAAACGTGGTATAGGCATATTAACCTTAATAAATTCATGATTTTAACGTTTCTTTTATTTAAGCTGATTTATTAGAGGCTCTTTTTGGGGGATTTTATAGCAGTTATAGATCCACAAGTGGGAACATCCTCCATCCATCCTTTACTTTATGTCATAGTCACATTAATCTGTTGGGTTTAACCAAAATAAAAACCAACCGAAGGAAGATGAAGGTTTTATTACATTATCTAATATATTTTTAGGTATTTCCTCAAGTTAATTCTCTTAACTAGGCTTGTTTTAACGTGTTAACTGCTAGTTATGTTGGTTCTGGTGCTGTAAATTAAATATTTTTGATCATTTAAAGCTGTTTTTTATCGGATTTGGCATTTAAAACCGTGTATCTGGGCAGGTATGGACATATTTCCCCTTATAATTTCATGATTTTAACGTTTCTTTTGTTAAAGCTGATTTATTAGAGGCTCTTTTTGGGGGATTTTATAGCAGTTATAGATCCACAAGTGGGAACATCCTCCATCCATCCTTTACTTTATGTCACAGTCACATGGATCTGTTGGGTTTAACCAAAATAAAAACCAACCGAAGGCTGGATGAAGGTTTTATTACATTATTTAATATATTTTTAGGTATTTCCTCAAGTTTATTCTCTTAACTAGGCTTGTTTTAGCGTGTTAACTGCTAGTTATGTTGGTTGTGGTGTTGTAAATTAAATATTTTTGATCATTTAAAGCTGTTTTTTATCGGATTTTGCATTTAAAAACGTGGTATAGGCATATTAACCTTAATAAATTCATGATTTTAACGTTTCTTTTGTTTAAGCTAATTTATTAGAGGCTCTTTTTGGGGAACATCCTCCATCCATCCTTTATTTTATGTCGCAGTCACATGGATCTGTTGGGTTTAACCAAAATAAAAGCCAACAGAAGGCTGAATGAAGGTTTTATTACATTATTTAATATATTTTTAAGTATTTCCTCAAGTTTATTCTCTTATTCTCGCTTGTTTTAGCGTGTTAACTGCTGGTTATGTTGGTTGTGGTGCTGTAAATTAAATATTTATGATCATTTAAAGCTGCTTTTTATCGGATTTGGCATTTAAAAACGTGTATCTGGGCAGGTATGGACATATTTCCCTTAATAAATTCATGATTTTAACGTTTCTTTTGTTTAAGCTGCTTTTTTCAGGGATTTTATAGCAGCTGTAGATCCACAAGTAGAAACATCCTCCTTCCATCCTTTTATTTTATGTCGCAGTCACATTAATCTGTTGGGTTTGACTAAAATAAAAGCCAACAGAAGGCTGAATGAAGGTTTTATTACACTATCCTGCATATTTTTTAATTACAAGCAGCATTTACTCAAGTTTATTCTCTTAACCAGTCCTGTTTTAGTGCATTAATTGCTAGTTTTGTTGGTTCTGGTGCTGTAAGTTGATCCTAACATGACATATTTTCTTGTTTTGTAATATTTTCGATCAGTTGCAGCTGCTTTTTATTGGATTTTGAATTTGAAAAATTTGTATCAGGACAATTACACATATATTTTCTGTCATAAATTTATGACTTCTTTTATTTGAGCTGGTTTATTAGAGGCTCTTTTTGGGATGTTTGCCATCTTGTGTTGTATTTAAGATGACAAACATCCTCCCTCCATCTTCTATTGTATGTCACAGTCACCTAAACCTATTAGATTTAACTAAAATTAAAACCTATGGAAGGCTTAATGAAGATTTTATGACATTATTTTATATTTTTTTTTTAATTACTAACAGTATTTCCTTAAGTTTATCCTCTTAATCCTCTTAACCAGCCCTATTTTAGGGTATTAATTGCTAGTTATGTTGGTTTTAGTGCTGTAAGTTGATCCTAATAGAACATATTTTCTTGATTTGTAATATTTTCGAACAGTTGCAGCTGCTTTTTATTGGATTTTGAATTTTAAAATGTGTATCAGGACAATTACACATATATTTTCTGTCATAAATTTATGACTTCTTTTATTTGAGCTGGTTTATTAGAGGCTCTTTTTGGGATGTTTGCCATCTTGACAGTTATACATACATTTTCCATCACAAATTCATGACTTTAACACTTCTTTTATTTAAGTTGGTTTATCAGAGGGATGTTTGTCATCTTGTGTTATATTTACCTACTAGATTTAACTAAAATTAAAACCTGTGGAAGGCTTACTTAAGATTTTATGACATTATTTTATATTTTTTTTAATTACTAACAGCATTTTGTTAAGTTTATCCTCTTAATCCTCTTAAATAACCCAGCTTTAGCGTATTAATTGCTAGTTTTGTTTGTTCTGGTGCTGTAAGTTGATCCTAACATGACATATTTCCTTGTTTTGTAATATTTTCGATCAGTTCCAGCTGCTTTTTATTGGATTTTGAATTTGAAAAACGTGTATCCGAACAGTCATGTATGTTTTTCCTTCATAAATTTAACACCTCTTTTATCTGAGCTGGTTTATTAGAGGCTCTTTTGTTGCATGTTTGCCATCTCACGTTGTATATAAGATGACAAACATCCTCTGCTTTATGTCACAGTCACATGAACGTTAGTGCATCGCGCCTCGAGGCCGCTCACTCACTTCAGTCGCTTTGTGATCGAACCACAGTGACTCACAAACTGCAGGCCGACACAAAACGTCACTTAAATGCATTCAAACTAGTAAAAAATGCAGATTGAAGTTGTTGTGTTTTCACCAGATTACATAAACGCAGATGCACACAGCTGGTTCAGATGTAAAGTCCAGCCACAGGACTGACACAGACGGGCTCCGGTTTGCAGGAGGAATGCTAATCAAGTGCAGCATTTCCTCACCACGTAAATCATCGTCGGGTTTTGCGGCTGTTGATGAGTTCGGCTGCTTGAACCGGCAGCACATGAGGCCCTCGGTCATGAGTTCCAAGCGCTGGACGGATGGAGTGATGCCACGATCACATGCTCCACACAGGAAGCTGAGGCCGGCGCGGAAAAGACGGCGGAGGGTTGCGTTAAGTTTCCACCCACGCAAACAAATACAGCACGGCTCCTTTCTCATCGCCTCCGGGTTAAACGATAAGACGCCGGGCTCGTCCCACTGCTGAGGAATGCCAAGAACCCGCAGCTAAAACTAGTTCAGTGACAAAGCGCGTGAATGAGAACGCAGCCCGAGCGCATTCGCAAGGCTGCTGCCGTTGTGCAATGAGGAAAACGTTGGTGATGAAAGCCTGAGATAAACCGACGGGCCTCAGAGCGACTGGAGAGTCTGAGCACAGAGTTACTGCTGGAAGTCAGCCAGCAAAGGAGCAAACTCATCCCAAACACCACAGCTCTATACATAGACTCCTCACTAATGCATCTAATAACTGCGGGGAAACATGCGACCAAAGGGGTTTTAAAAATACTCCACTGTTATCGTTCTTTAGCTTTAAGATCCTCTGACACTACATTACTAAATCATCACCGTGACAAACTGATTTTTCCAACCTTCTGTGGGAAAAACATGAACTTTCTGTATTTTTAACCCTCCGAACTCCAAGAAGTTTCGGAACATTTTTCACATTTTTCCTCACTGTGGGCTCGTTTTTCACTGCAACATAAAGTCCTGCACCTCTATGGAAACAGAACAACCATGACGAGGAGGAGAGAGAACTTAAAAATGTCTCATGTGCAGGATGACACAGTTATGATGTCATAAATCATAAAAAAGACAAAATGAAATTTCTTAGATTTTTTCGTGTACAAAACTGGAATCAACATGTACAGCATTTTCGGAGTTCCTCAAGGTGTTGTCAATTAGGGGTGTGAATCACAGGGTACCTCAAGATATGATACGATCACGATAAAGCGATACTACGATAATCGATAAATTGCAAGACAGTCACATAACGATACATCACGATATCTATAAGGCCGGTCCGAAGAGCAATTTCTACGCTCCGGATATTCGAGTCCAATTAATGACGATATCCGAATACTCAGCTCGGGCAGCAGCGGGGACGGCGGGGGTAAGGGGGTGGGGGTGAGTATTCGGATCTCAAAATAATTATCTGGATACCACCACAACGACCGAATATTTGGATATTCAGGTCCAGACCCGTCTATAACTTGGATGTATTCATTCCTTGGTTCCAGTGTGTAGCATTTCTACAAACCCTCTCGACCACACTGTACGGGTGGAGGTCCTTCAAATGAACCCATTGATGGATGTTGTAATTCTAAATGGTAAAATGGTAAATGGTCTGCACTTATATATCGCTTTTCTCTACCTTAGTGGTTCCAAAGCGCCTTACAATGTGTTTCGCATTCACACATTCACACATTCACACTCCAGTGGCGACAGAGCTGCCATGCAAGGTGCTAATCTACCATTGGGAGCAACTTGGGGTTCAGTGTCTTGCCCAAAGACACTTCAGCATGCGGAGGGGCCGGGAATCGAACCGCCAACCTTGCGATCAGTGGACAACCTGCTCTACCACCTGAGCCCCAGCCGCCCCATTTCTGGCGGCTTTGCTTTAAACATTGTGTTAACGGCTGCAGGCTGACTTGAAACATTCGCTGCATCAGCCGCTTTCTGGGCCAGGAGTTCTCTCTTACGGTAGCGTTGCTGTCCTCCATTATACCTGTACAAACTCTGGCTGATTCATTTCTGCTCAAGTCTCCCTCATTCATGTGACAAACGCCACCATGTGGAGTCATTTAGATCAGTGGTTCTCAACTGGTCCAGCCTCAGGACCCACTATGTCTCTATTAATAACAGTTGCGACCCAAATTTTTGAAGTTTGCTGTTCCTGTTAACAAGTTAAGGTCTATTGGGTGTAGTCTCAACGCATTTTGATACAGCTTGGGAAGACTTTGGCTTATTTTTTTTGCTCTTTTTGGAATATTTGGATGCTTTTGCCAAGTTTTGGGCATATTTTGGCCCATTTTGACAGATTCTGAGCACATTTTGGTTTATTTTTGGGACGTTTTAGCATAAATGTCTCCAATAAGCTGGCAGAGCCGAATCTAGAGGTTAATAGTGGACAACTACTGGTGTCACCACCACTAAATATCCTGCTATTGAAAGCAAACTGAGTCATGAGAAACACGTCTTTTAAAATAAAAGACTTTATACCATTACTTTTTTTGTTTCTTTGACCCTCTAAAAATGGCTTCATGACCCACTTTTGGGTCCCGACCCACCAGTTGAGAACCACTGGTTTAGAGCACCTTGTTATATTAATTAAAGTATCGATATTCGGCACCAGCATATCAATACTCATATCGCACAAGGAGGGACGACGGTATATCGTTGTATTGATATTTTGGTCCAACCCATTATCAATACTGAAAAACAAAATGGTGGCTTCACACATTACTGGTTTTTATATTTTTTAATTTGTCTCCATACTTGTCTCCTATCCGTTTGATGTAAACACTGCCTGCAGTTCAACCGAGGTCTCAGAATTTTTGTCATGTGACTGTCTGTCGCAGGTGAGTCACTAAAGGCTTAATAGCTGCAACAAGAAGTGCAGAATTTTTAGTTTTTTACAGAATATGGTTACAAACATTTGTTTATGGGCCTCTGTCAATGAAACTTGTTCCACTGCATCCTGTTGATGCTTGATCAGAATGGGGTGTAGGAAGTTTGGAGGTCAAATCAACATGTTGGGCCACTGTCATGTTCCTCAACATGTTCCTGATTGGTTGATGTTGTTTCCATGTGGTGGGGGGCATTTTCCTGCATTGGGGAGTGTGTTTGTTGTGGGACAATGTTTATTTGGGTGTCTAAGTCTCATCAACATGGATGTTAAAATCCAAGGTTTTCCATCAGAACACTACATAGTACCAATATGATCAATGTTATTCACTTCACCTGCCAGTGGTCATCATGTTGTGGTTGATCGGTGTAGATCACCAATAGGTTTTTAAATACATTTTAAAATTTTCCTTCTTCAGCTTCAACATCCTCTGACAGTAAGTTGCTAAATTACCACCATGACAAAGTGAGTTTTCTGACTTCCTTTTGGGAGGAAAATGAAGTTTCTGTGTCTTTAAATAGCAGCAGTTGGGGTTGACACGGTGTCTCCTGCTGGTTCCTCACATGTCAAAGTGACTTCGGCCAAAACAACCAGCAGCTCCGTCCAACCATCGTGTGCGTCTGTAGCTGCTCTCAGGTTAAAGCTTCTGAATTAAACTCAGTCCACTTCCCCTTTAATGATACTTGACTTCAGTGCAGTTTTTAAGAGGCAGCACTTAGCAGCACTAAATCTCACGGCGGCTTGAACACAGCTCAGCGAATTGTTGGTCGTAGTTTCACTTTCAAACAGCATCTTTGTTGTTGTTAATTGGATAAAAGGTGCATATTTGACACCGACTTGGGATCTGATATCGTCTCAGTATGCAGGAGAAACTCACACAAATGGAAATACAGTCAAAACTACAAGCTATCAGACTTCCACACACACTAAATGAACTTACGTGCGTCCATCTTGTTCTAAGTTATTGAAATAATCACAATCACAGCCACAGTTGCATGATATCGCAAAAAAAGACATTGTTAATCTCGATTTTCTGCAGTATATTTTGCAACAGTAAAAAAAAAGCATGAATTTTGACCAAATTATTCAAATTTTAGGCTAAATTCTGGGTTAATTTGTAGATCATCTGCATAAAAAATAAGAAATTAATGTAAACAAAGCTGGAAAATAGTTTTTTGGGAGGCTCCTCATGTGGTGTAACATTGGTAAGGCCCAAAAAATAATATTGTGCTTTATATTACATATAGATCTGGTTTTATTGCCGTCATACAGAGCTTTGTGATGCACATTTAAATGCTCAAATAAATTAGTTAACCTGTTTTTGTAGTATTTGGTTGTCGTCTTCCTTTCTGCAGTCAAAAAATTTCCATAAAACTGACTTTTTTCAACATTTTCAGTGTTTATTTCCTGTGATTCGCTCATTTTCCTGTGAACATGTGGAGCCTGAACCCTTAAATCAGACTAAGTTATGCTTTATTAAGCTTCTCTTTCACATTAGAGAAGAAAAATGAGAATCTTGTAAGCTTTATTTCTGTATTAAAGTTTTAGCCTGGTGTGTTTGACTTAATGAAGTGATCCATAACGTGGCCTTAATCGCAGCTACTCCAGTGGTTTTAAATCTGTGTTGTTGGATTATCCCACTGTTCTGTGTCCTACTTTATATCTGTTTTATTGTCCTCACATGTGGCTTTGGTTAAACATACAGACCACATCACACCACTGCACACGGGTGGACATGTGAAGCTGTAAATAGATAAATTAATTACCTAATTAGGGACAGATCATGTGGTTTAACTGACTGATGAAGTGAGTTTCCTGGAGATGTAAGACGATATGTTGGATAAACAGGGACAAAAGGACCTTAAATACATTCTGTAACATGCATATTTACACTTTTAGCATAATCATCGATAAATTTTACTTCTACTCATTATAATAAATGTTTTTCTTCAGTGTCGCTAGTATTTTTAGCTGCAGTCAGGGCTACATGTTTAGATGATGGTGGCTGCAGTAAAGCCCGACTCTGTTCAACTGGTGCAGAGTTTAGTTTGCATTATAGTCCAGCAGCACAAACACATGAAGAGAAAACACACAGGAGACACTTTACTAGGGCTGTAACGATACACCGAAGCGTTTGGTAGAGGCACTGTCGGTTCGGTACAGATGTGTACCGCTGTATGAAAACTTTATTAAGAATGACCAATGTACAGAACTGTTTTAATTGTGAACCTCCTAGTGTCCACAGCTGTGTTGGACCTTCTCCGTCTCACAGTATTGTGGAACTAAAAACAAGTAGGACTTTCTAGTCGGACCATTTTTCCTCCTGCCGGTGCTTCTGTGGAACTCACTCCCACTACTTTCTACTACACCTTCAACTGTATTTCTTCTGTTTTCTTTTTGATTGTTTGATTTGTATATCCGTATTTGTGTCGGTTTTTTAACCTGTAAAGCGTCTTTCAGTTTTTGAAAAGCGCTCAATAAATGCAATGTATTATTATTATTATTATTATTATTATTCTGTGACGTATGGCTAGCAAATGGGATGGCTAATGCTAACAGCAAGAAGCCGGAGCTGGAAGACGCTCTACCGTCATTAAAATCACCCGTCTGGGATCACTTGGGTTTCCTGGTAAAGGATGAAAAAGGAGTAAAACAAGTGGACCAGACCAAAGCCTTAAGGAGCTCCAAACGTTTGAACAAGTATGGTGTTTATTATTTGTCATAACTCTGGTTTTACTTGGCCGATCAACACAATTCAAAGACTGGTAGATAGTTTGAAATCTGCACTTTAGACACAAGTTGAGGCGAGGCTGCGTCTTACTGCTACGTCACTTTAAATCGGTCATTTTGATGCACCAGCACGTCCGTTGACTCCAGAGGGTTCCGTACCGACCCAAACCACAACTTTCGAACATACCGAAATGGGATTTTTGTTTACCATTACACCCCTACGCTTTACATGCACTTACTTCTCTCCTGCTCCCTGTGCTCACTTATACTGTATTTTAATGCAGCAGAAATCCTATTAAAGCTGTTCTAATCTACATATTTTTCTGTTACTTTTGTTAGACGACGAAACAAATATCAATTAGTGACTGAAATGTGTCTCATTAGGACTACATTTTACCCAGCAGTCACTTCCAAGCTGCAGCTCTGCTAAAATCCAGATTCATAACTGCGACAAACTCACCAAACACATGAGTTGTAAAAGATCGCTGTGCTATAAAACAGCTGCATATTCATAAAAGTAAAAGCTGGAACCAAAGTCAGAGAACAGCTATTCAATGAGGAAGAAATCAGTCGCTTTAGCTGCTCTGTGTCTGTAAAATATCCACTTAATATGCAGAACTTTTTCACTTTGTTAAAGGGTTTATTAGAAACTTGGTTTTAATTTGAAGTTGCTCTACTAATTTAAATAATAATCCTCTTTTTTATTTGTTTTTATCATGTTGGAGTTTCCAGTTTTCTACAAGTTTGCACTTTAATATGTAAATGTTTGTTTACATTTCGTATGGTGCAGTTTACCAAAGCAAAATGTGCTCAAATTAAACGGCTATTTTGCTTTTTTTGGAAGTAAAAATAATTGTTCCGATTAATAAACTAATTGGTAGAATAGTCAATAGACTCATCAGTAGAAATATAGTAGTTAGTGGTAGCTCTAATTCAGTTATAATGAAGTTAGAAGGGAGATGCTTCTTTGAGGAAAACTGGATTCAAGTTAGCTCGCTGCTTTTCAAAATAAAATGCCTGCTTCCTGCTGCTGACAGTGCAAATACTACAATGTGGGTTCTTTTATCCATCATGTCATATCTGTACATGTAAAAGGTGCAATCAGGATTTATTACCTCTGCCAAAGAGGTTATGTGATGACCGGCATTGGTTTGTTTGCTTGTTTTTGTGCAAAATAACTCGAAAAGTAATGGACAGATTTGGATGAAATTTTCAGGAAATGTGTGAAATGGGACAAGGAACAAATGATGAAATTTTAGGACTGATCCGGATCACCGTCTGGATCCAAGATTTTTTCTAATGCAAGTGTAACCGGGTGGACAATTAAATGCGGTTTACCCTAAAAGCCACCAGCGGGCACTCTTCCCCTGTGACCACATGACATTTTGGGTCTCCACGCGACAGACAGCAACAGTGACGGACTTCTCTTTCCTTCCTGAGCGACATACGCACGGTTGGGCCGGCATTCTTATCTCCGCTCGTCTAAGAAGCTGGGAGGCTGTTAGGAGCTGCCGCGCTAGAGGCCGCGCCTGTTCATTAGGTCGGATGGGGTGAAGGCCGCATTGTCGGTAGGACATTTGAACTGTATGTAATTACAGTTGTATCTGTAACGTTCCATACAAAATATGTGAATTGGGAGATTGTGTTGGGGGTGGACTGGAGCTCCTTGGCGGAGGTATGAGCTCTCTGAGTGCTTTTCTAGTTATATCTTTATTTTTTATCTATATTCTACTTGTCTTGTCTTGTCTTGTCCCTATGCATTATTTGTGTTCAGCTGCTGTAATGTGTGAATTTCCCCAATGAGACATCAATGAAGTTCATCTTATCTGATCATAAATACACACCTCAAGTCTGCACATGTAACTAGCGAGGACTTTTTTCAGTTTCACACGTGCGCAAATTTGCATGTGTGATATTTATTTTCACCCACCCTGCCTTTAAATTAGACCGAGCTACGTGACTCTACCTCCCACATCACGACACGCCGGCGAAAGCAGAAGTACTGAAAAACAAGCGAGAGATGAGCAGTTACACAATAAGACGGAGGAGAAAACAAAACAAGCGGTTTTAGAGTGCAGAAATGAACCAGAACAGAAACATGAGTTGAAGCATCAGCTGGTTCATCTGCTCTCCATCACGTTAAGGTCACATCAACACTCTGGATTCCTGCATTCAAAGCAAGCAGCTCCGTAAACTAAATGTTTATATGTGTGTGTGTCTGTGTGAGGGACAGCTTACAGCCAAATGGCATTCAGTCAAACAGGTTGTGAGCCAACACACACACACACACACACACACACATTCTGCATATACAGTACATTTCCTCCTGCAGATGAAGCATTTTTTGTTCTTGCACACAGCAGCTGCACCAAAAAATTAAATATATGAATGTATGAGTGTATCCCTGCAGCTTTCTCTCAGCAGCACAACTGGAAACACACACTTCTCCTGTTCAGATCCTCTGAAAACACAGCAGCCCTAATAGAAAGCCTCACACTGACCATTATTAGTGGCTGGGAGGAGGACGCACTCTGGCCTGCTGCCACAGCTGCAGCCACACACACTTTCTAACCGACTGAAACCTTCTCTCCACGCTAAAAACACGCACTTCATCTCTTTCCACCGCTGGATTCAGTCCCAGCTGCTTTCTGGAAGATGACAACTTTTTTCTGCTTGTAAAACCAACTCGGGTCTCTCGGTTTCCGCTTCAGTTCAGCTGTTTTTTTTTTCTTAACTCGCACACTCAGTAAATAAAGTTAGACCGGACTTCAGAGGCTTGTTTGCTTAACTTACCTGTGGAAGTGTGGAATGCTGTGCACGGATAATAATCTCCCATCGACCGTTGGTTCTCTGGTGTTGGTGTTGAGGAGCGATGTGCAGCCAATCCTAAGTGTGCAGGACTGCAGGCAGCTAACAGGCAGCTAAACTGGCCTCACCCAGAGCCGTGCAGAGGGCGGGTCGAGCCAAGTCTCTCCTACAGCACACTGTGGGACCAAGACGGTTGATGCTAGTTTTAGAGGAGGAAACGGTTCACAATCACACTGACTCAATAGAAAATAAATAATACAATCCTGACTATAAATTATTATTCAATATAAAAGAAGGATGCTTAAAAAGTTGTTTAGTTTGGTAGCTACTGTTGGAGCAGATGCTAACAATCAAAACGCTAACCTGCCTTGTTTCAAAAGTGTAGCTAGCTAACTCTAAATATTGTTAACAAACTGAAAACTGAAGACTAAAATTCCACTTGTAACACATTAAAATCTATCTTAATGATACTGTACATAACAGAACTTAGTAAAACATTAATTAATACAACAGACAGGTGCTTAAAAAGCAGCATAGTTTGGTAGCTACTGTTGTAGTTGATGCTAATTCTTAGCTAGCTTCAAAAAGTACTCTGCTAGGTTTCGTAAATGTAGCTAGCTAACTCCAAATATTGTTTAAAAAAAAAAAAACAAATGTTGAAATCTAACTTCAGTAACATTTTATCAAACTGCATTACAGACTATTTCAGACCCTCTTTGCACTGCTAATGTTACATTTCGTAAACACACAACCATTAATTTGACTGAGCAAAAATCTAGTTTGTTTTTGTTTCCAAAAGCCTCTCTCTTTATCAATTAACATTTTTTGCACTAGAAAACAATTACAGGGTATATATTTGGCTTAACTAAAGCATAATTAATACAAACCTCACTGAAAAACATTATTTAATACAAAAGAAAGGCAGTTAAAAAGTAGTTTGGTATAAATACTGACAGTCAAAACACTAACTTGCCTTGTGTCATAAGTGTAGCTATCTAACTCTACTGTTAGGCTGTCTATCTGTCTATCTAACATACATTTAAGAAAACTCACTAAAACATTATTTAATACAATAGATTAAAGCAGCATAGTTAGGTAGCCACTGTTGTAGTTGACGCTAATTCTCAGCTAGCGTTTCAAAAAATAGCTAATCAGCTAGGTTTCAGAAGTTAAACATGCTAACTCTCAGTATTGTTTTTTTTTTTTTTTAAAGTCTACATGTTAGAAATAAAAAGCTAACTTTGCTGACATTCTATCAAATTCTATTACAAACTATTTTGGACCCTTTGTTTACAGTTAATATTGCATTTTATGAGCACAAACCTATTAATTTGAGCAAAATTTAACATTTTTGTAGATGCTATTGAGCAACAGGATATTTATTTTAGCTTAACTAGAGCATAAATAATGTAAACATCAGTGAAAAACACATTTAATACAGCAGACAGATGATTTAAAAGCAGCTTAATTTAGTAGCTACTGTTGAAGTAAATGCTAGTCGTTAGCTAACAAGTTCAAAAGCAGCTAATCTGCTAGGTTTCTTAAGTTTAACAAGCTCTAAATATTGTTAAAAATGTCCACAGGTTACATTTTAAAATCTAACTTCACTAATATTTTATTGAATTGTACAAAAAACTATTTCAGACTCTCTTTTGTATTGCCAATGCTACATAATTTGACCAGGTAAAAAATTTTGAACTCATGTACATTCTACTAAGCAACAGTGAAAACAGCTACAGGATATTTAATTTAGTTTTACTAGAGCATAAATAATACAGACCTCAGTGGAAAAAAATAGTAAAAAAATATATATATATATTAAAAAAGTGCTACATGTAAAAAAATGAAACCTAACGTAGCTTACATTTTGTCAAGCTCTAATGCACAATTGGTAATTTGACTGGGAAAAAATCTACAATTTATATGTACTCCTAGCAACAGTTTGGCCCCAGTAAAACAACAAAGCTGGCGCTCTGACTTGATTATAATATTTGCAATAATTAGAATAACTTTTTTTTAAAAACATTTTTAAAAACAAAGACTAACAAAGTGGTTTGACAGACAGAGGAAAAGACAACATAGCAAACATTTTGATGACGTTAAAACAAGATGCAAAAATACAAAGAATAATTTAGCAATATCAGTCAAGTGAAGTCATAGTTTTTTTATGTAATACATTTAAGTAAAGGCTGTTGAGGCACACTGCTTTCAAGTACAGAAAAGATTGCATTACAAGTTCACCTATCGAGTTTTATTAAGTTTTAAGGCTACAACACTACTGTATTATTTGTTCTGTAAATTTACCTGAGTAAGTTAGATGTTAAAGTTAAGACTTTACCAAAAATATACATTGAAAACCCAACAAATCCGATGATTCCCTGTGAGCAAGTATGTAGTAGAACAGCAGAACTCCCTTTTAACAGAAAGAGACTTCCAGACTGGTCAAGGCAGACATCTGCCTCGACCAGTTGGGGTGAGGGTAAAGAGGAAGAAGAACCAGTGGAGTCAGTTGCTGCATATCAAACCTGTGCAAGTCCAGAGCCTGAAAAACCTGTAGAGTTGAAGGGAGAGAAGGCAGATAGGACAAAGCACAAAATAAGGAAGGGATAAGCAATAGAAAGGGTTATACGTAATAAAGAGATGTACTGCTACACAACAATGTGGTCCCTGAAAACAACACAACTAAGGCCCTCATCTAACAACTTTCTACATTATTGTATTATTATATAGGTAAAGAACACACAAATACACAGTAAACTGTATCTGTTTATTTTCTGCTACCATACATTTTAAATTGTTCCTGTCCTGAGCTGGCCTTTTGTTCCTGTCCTGTTGACTCAACTCTTTGTATCTACAGCTCTGGCCTCTGCCTAATGCAGCTGTGCCGGCTGGGTCTCTTATCCGGGGTTTTAGCAGTGATGCAATGTTTCCAGATGTGGAACAAGGGAGAGAGAGAGAGAGACAAAAAACTGTATTAGTCAAGCTTGAGGAACAGCGATTATCTTTACCCGAAGATATATTTTTATATTTACACCGCTGGATTTGGAGGAGACTCTTAATTCTACAGTCAGAGATGAGATTGTCAACAGAAGGATTACAAAAACACCCTTGTAAACTTTTGGAAAAGCTACAAATACATGCATCATGATACAAGTGTTTATACTTGGCAATA